>VXBN01004433.1:5732-53753 GCA_013397395.1 Sinosuthora webbiana
ATAATTTGATTATATATATTCTATATGTATTATATATATATAAATAGAATGCCTGGAAGAAGGCTCTTAGCTGAGAAAATGGAATTGCAAAAATTTTACTAGATCTGCTATTAACTGAGATAATTCTTCTCTCTCATTTTTATGAAGCAGCACTTGACAGTTCAGATCCTTGAAAACGTTACTGAAAATGCTGTTACTTCTTGTTTGAACCTATTTCCTTGGTGGTTATATTTACTTTCTGTATTTCTTCAGTGCAAAAGTGAAAGTTAAGAAAGCTTCTAAGTGAATATCTGGACTGCATGGCCCAAATGCTCGTGTGAAATCCTCTAAAAACTGATAGGAAGTACATTTATGTAACAGTTTTGCAAATAAGTAAGGTGAAGGATAATCGACAAAAGTCTCATTTGTGTAACAGCTTTGACCCATTAGGGGCTTTTAAATCATGCATCACTGACTTCAGGGCTGCTGTTGTCAAGCTACTTACAGATCCTAGTTAAATCAGGCATCTCGTATTTTTGCCCTCATTCGCTTTTGTTTACCAGCAGGAGACAAAATATTTAATTAGTTTTGGGACATTTATAATCTCCTCTGGGCCAGCTCCAGCCACAAAGCTGGACGCCACTCCTGAGTTAATTCCAGCCAGGCTGCCCCTTCCCTACAACATATGGGTAACCTCGGAGCCTTCCGCAAAAGTTGCAACTGAACTCTTGGAAGGGTGGGACGTCCCTGCTGGGAAAATGCTGCGCCACAAAGCAGAAAGGGGCCAGCGTCACCAGTGGAGGTCAAGGCAACACTTAGACCAAACAGCATCTGGCAAACTGTGCCAAATAGAAATCAATGAGAAGCAGGGCACCGGGTAGCAATTTCATGCCTGTTTACACGAGAAAATAACTCCTTCTGAAGGGAAAAATGATTTTATAAAAAGCTTACAGCATCCTTTGGTATCACTCTCTCCATTGTTCCTTCTTGTATTTTGGTTAGTCAATAAACTATGGCACAATCTATACACAATTTTGTTTTGAGCAAGCAACATTAACTGTAGCATTAATTATGTTTTTGGGACATGAGGAGTTTTGAGAGTCTTCTATCTTACTGGCTAAGAACCAGCTGTATAACTGTAATTCATTTCCAAGGTGCATTACATTCTCTTCTCCTTTCTATAACAATCAGTCAGAGGGCTTGAGAAGAAATAAAACAAAGACAATTTGTAATCTTAGGGACTGTGTATTCCTGCCACTGTCAACTGTTGCAGCTCAGTCCACTTGAAACCTTCCTATGTTTTATTATTGTCACTCTCTATTCCTGCCTGTATCTCTGCTTATATCTCATCTTGTGGGCCGTGTTTTCCCCATTGCCTTTCATCACTTTTCTCTTTTCCCTGAAATTCCAGGTTCTGGTGTCTAATATTGTAAGCAGACTGCTGTTCAATTCAGTGAGATGACTTAGGGCTGAGTATTAAATATACTCAGCTCTTTAGAGGTTCGTGGCTTTAGATACTGTATTTTATCCCACACAGAGCTTCTTCCTTGTGTACTTTTCTGCTTCTCTACTGGCTTTTGTTTTTTGTCAACTTGTCAAGCAGGATTTCTGTTTTCAACAATTTCAACGCTCATTTTCATCCTTAAACTACCTTGTATTGTTCTGCACATTCATTGTTTCTGTACTTGGAGTGAAGCAGGTTGCAGGTTGCAAAGTCTTTATGGTATGGAAACTACACGAGTCATGGTGTCCCGTGAGTGGATTGCAGCGCTCATTTCCATGTCTCCTTGGGTTTTGTGGCAACAGGGGCAGGGAAGATTTCCGCTTCAGGCTGAGGTCCTTGTGCCTCTTGATAAAGAATAGGCAATAGACAGCGACTTTTCACTGAAGGAAAGAATTGAGAAATTCAGTGTTCTTGGTGGAAGGAATAAAAAGTTATTCCTTTAAAGCTCAATGTTCAGGGTGGCTGTCACTGGTCCTGTCCCTTGGACAAGTTGGCATGTGAGGGAAAAAAATCTCACCAAAAGTGAGATGAACTAGCTGTTCGTGTCTGGGGAGAGAAACGGTGCTTTTACTCAGGGAGTGCCTTTTTTTTTTCACAGTTACAAATTATGCAGAAAAGTTTTAATAAAATGGATGTAATTCAGTAATAAAATGCTGCAAATGTTTTTTCCTACTTTTGAAGTACACCAAAGTCCTTGTTTGATCAAAATCTGCATGTGCAAGCAGGTTTTTTTGTTTGCTTGATTGTAAATAAGATTTTTTCTGATGAGGTATTTGGGAAACTCAGTGGGAGCACATTCTTACACTCCTCTCCTTTGATACCATGACATACCTTTTATATCACCCTTTCTCTGCTCCTCTTTGTCCCCTCAAGAGTAAACAGAAAGCTCCACTCCTGTTACAGCTCTCTCTTCCATAGCCTGTGATTAAGTCAATACTGAAGTCTGTAGATACTGTATGAACCAGTTTGGTTCTCCTGTGTATCAGGAATACAATCCCCAGATATTAAGAGAAAAAGGTTTATCAGGAAATAAAAAGGGGTTGTGTTTTCACACCTTGATATTTGATGATCTTCGACAGCTGGGGAGAGTCTTCTAGGGAAGAAATTTTGTTCCATGATGAAATTTCCGTATTGTCTCTCAGCATAGTTACCGGTTCAGTTTCTATTGTTAGGCTTTCTACTCAATTCCAGAAGAAAAAAAAAATTAAAGGTTAACTTGTGAATGATCTTGGAATTTTGTCTTTTTTTTTTTTTTTTTNATTGTTTTTTCACAAGGTTGGTGTGGGGAACTGACACAATCTGTGACTGCTGTGTTGCCTCCCATGATGGTGTTTAGAAGGAAGCAGCTCCTAGGGACAGGAAAGCCGTAACACCACCTGATCTAGCAAAAGGCTGACCTGTCAGCAGGTAAAATGTAGTAACAAATCACCCTCTGCTTGAGGCTGTCTGACCATGTCTGCTGCTTAGAGGAAGAACACAGCTGATTTCCTATTAAAAAGATTTTGGTTCATCCTTTCTTTGCAGCAAGTTTGGGATTTTTGGTTTTGTTTCATTTGTAGCAGTGGTGTTCCTTCAGTGTCAAGAATCTCATTAAATTTAGCTCCATTTATGAAGTTCTAAGAACAAGTGCACACATCCTAGTTCACACAGGCAGGTTCATAAACAGTTGGGCTTTGGCTGTTGCCCTCTCTGCAGAATCATTTTGAAACAAACGTCTCTGGTTTGATGCTGAAAGGACCAAGCAATTGTATTTGGAGGGCAGTGGGCACGGAGTAAACATGGGAGTTCCCATCCCTGTGACCTTGTATGTTACAGAGGTGACTGTGATGCACAGGTGTGAGGAATAGGCAGGGTAATAATTGGATGAGAGACACCTGAAAAAGTTAGAAAAAGGGGAGGGGCCACAAGAGAGGAGGACTAAGGTAAGATCCTCAGGACTAAGAGGTCAACAACCTCTGGAAAATTGCTTTTTCCAGAATCTGGCACTGAACCCAAGATTCCTGAGTTTATAATTCCTTCTGCTGTGAGGAAATGGGGTCAAACCAGCTGATGAAGTATGTCCTGACCATCTACTTCATCTTTCTAATCCTGAGGTATCTGTTCTATGAAAAGATAACAATTTATCTCTTGTGCTACTAATTACCCTGTTAGAGGTTTTATAGAACAGGTTAGGAAAACATCTCTCAGAGATCATAAAAACAGTAATTCCTATCTGGAGTCAGGGGGATAAAGGAGATTCCTTCCCTCATCTGTTTCATGGTGCAGAGCATGCATAGTGCTTTTAATGAGTCTCAAGCTATGTAGTAATGGAAGGTCTTTTCTCGAAGACTCTTGTCTCATTGAAATTGAGTATATAGGAAAATAAAAAGTGCTTAAAGAAACTGGATTACATCTTAAATAAATGAGGTTTTGCTCTTACCTGTGCAGAATGCCCATGTCATGCTTAACAAGTTGGGGTTTTTTAACTCTTTTTAAAATTTGTATTGCCCAGTGGTACTGGAGACAGTGCTGATCAAGTTAATTCACAGCTAAAAGATGAACAGAGTCAGTATTTCACCCCGACTAGTTGGTTCAGCTGTGCAACAAAGCTCCCACAGCTGTAGTACTGCAGCAGCCAAGCTTCCTTGCACAATTCTGCTGGAGCAGTGACCAGTGAACGTTGTGCCAGGTCACCGTGTGTGCCCTGGTGTGTTGTGGCTGTAGGTTCCCTTGTGAATAACATCAGGACAGCTTTTGCAAACTGCTGAGCAGGTGCAGGTGCAGTTGACCTTGATAGATAACTGTATTTTTAAACACATGAGATGTATATGGTACCTGGAAAATTCACTAGCTTTGTAATACATCCCAGCTTTTTTGCTGCTCTAGTGGTGCAGTGGGTTGCAATATCATTCTAGGTGGAAACTTCTTTCATGATCTGTTGTGTGTGTATACGAAGGCACATGATGTACCCAAGTTCAATATGTAATGTTGGTGAAAAACAGGTTAATATTCAAAACATGTTCCTCTAGTAATATGGTAAAAGGACTCCTTTCCCCTTTTTGGTTTTTGAAGGGGTTTCTGACCTCCTGTTGTAAAAGCATGCTTTCAAACAAAGTTATGTTGGAAGGGTGTTCTCTGCAGGATCGCTGGGGAAAGCTCTGCTTTTTGAGCCTCACCTGAAGGAAGTGAGAAGGATGATGTGGAACAGAAGAGAAATGGATGAATTGAGAAGTGGTAACTGGAGGGCAGTATGGCAGGTAGAGCCTGAAGTATAGTTGGGACATTTGCTTGAGCTGCTGGAAAGAAGAGCTCAGCCCAGAGAGACTGAGGAGGAAAGTGAACTGTTCTAAGCACTTTATAGGAAAGAACGTCCAAGTACCAGGGTGGAAAGCCCCCAGGTGAAATGACTGCAAACTCTTCTTCCAGCTGTAGATTGTTATTCCATTTCCAGTATTAGTTACTCAGTGTCCCTTCAGGACACAACATTCTCTAGTGAATTGTTGGTTTTGGATAGTCCTATAGCTAGGGAAAAAACAATGCAAATAACCAAGGCAGGAAAAGAAGTGTTTCTGCACACCATGGATTTCTAGCCTGTCTTGTGAGCTGAGTCAAATGTTACAAGAAATTGGGCCCTTAAGGATGGTCATGTCTTGGTAGTTACCCACCTGCTCTTAATTAGGCAGTGTTACAGCATGCCAGTCTTTCTGCTTTGCTGCTGGTAAACGACAGTGGTGAGGAGTCTTGAGGCTTATAGAAAGGATCTACCTGAGAGGATATAGCTCTGGCTAGAAGGGAGAGGTAAGATGCTTGTTTTGACACATTGCTTGTATGTGTTTTTATAAATACAGGTGGAGAAAGTAGGGAGGAATTAGACTTTAACCAGAAATACTGCTATCATTTCATTTTGAATTTATTATCTGGCCCCAGTCAATCTCCAATAAAAGTAATTAGATTGTGTTTTCCATAGTAGTACAGGTGAAAGATGTTCATCTCTTAGTGGGTGCTACACTAATTCCATCTGAGTTTTTAACTTAGATACCTAGCAGACAATTTTGAATAGGTTTATGTATGTAGTCATAAGTCCTAAAACTAGTTAATTTCTTTAATGGATTTAAACTCTCCTTTATTTTCCGAAAATTGGTGGTGACTTGAAGTTGCTAAACGTTTATGACTGAAATAGCATTCTTATCTGACTCTTGTTTTTCTCTGGGGGAAACATAATATTTTGGTTAATGATACTGTTTTAGAATTAAAATATGACTCAGGAATAATGCTGCAAAGATCATGGAATAGCACTAAATTGGTACCTGTATAGTTAGAAAATCATAGATTGAAATTTGAGCAACTGGGTAGACACAGAAGTTTTTCTGGTGTATTTCTGGTTTGAGATTTTCTTATGAGAAAAAAAAAAGAGTAAAAGGGATTTTTTTGAGAAATGGTTGATGTACAAAACCTATGAAACTAATATAAGTTCGGATTTTAAAAAAGGTTTTAGCACTACAGCAGTTTATCACATCAGAATATAGTAATAGCTTTTACAAAATAGATAATAAAATATGATAATAATTTAATAATATTTCAAATACTAATACATATGAGAAATTGTTAAAGGTGAAGGGAGGAGGGAGCAAGATTACGTGAGCACTAAATGCGATAAACAGAAATATAGGGGAAATCAAACTGAGTGAAGGAAACCTGTGAAAATTCCAACTGATACCCTTTCTCTTGTTCACTGAGCAATAAAACAGATTATTTTTTAGTTTGAGGTAACATTATTATAAGGCTATGCAAGGGGGCTGTGCAAATGAACTAGATTGGTGTGGATAAGACCTTGATATGTTTTGTATTTCACTTTAACAAAGCAGGAACTTAACGAAATTTTAAGTGATGAAAAGTGGGTGTTTTGATCAGCCAGCATTTTTTAGCTTTGCCTATGAGCTATAAAATCCTGTTACTAATTTGTTATTAGTCTAAATGGATCTGGGCTCTTGTCCTGTGGTTTGATAGTAAATCATTTAAGCTGAAGTTACAGTGTGTTCAGTAGGAGAGATAAATCACAGCTTCTCTCCTGAGATTACAGCGGTATGTTAGTCAAAGCATGATAATGGTGGTGAATCAATTAGGAAAGGAAAATTAACAGCACTGCTGTGTACTGTGTTCCTCTGCATTAGTGAATTAAAATACAAAGTTTCTGAGGCACTGTGATTTTCAATGTATTTGAAGTTTTCATTGTAGTTTATACTGGCAGGACATATTCAGTTAAAAAAAGAAACCTGCTGCCAAGTGAAAAAATACAGTACTCTGTTTTAAAGGGGAGCTTTTCAAAATTATGGCATGGCATTAGCAGCACTCTTAAGATGAAGAATGATTAATTACCTGAACTGAGTTTAGCTATTTCATGAGAACACACAGTATTTGTTAACTAACAGGACACCTTAACTCTCTGGTTTTCTTTTACATGAAAAATCATTTGACATTCATTGTAAGAGACAAAGGGCTTAGCTAACAAACTTATTTGGGATAGAAGGCTGCAGTAGCACTAAAATATGCTTTAGCAATAGTGTGAAGATCAGATGTGGATTTTCTTTTCTACTGCACATGCAGTACTTCCCATGGAGCATCTTCAGAAACAGAGCTCTCACAAGGTCTAATTGCTGATCCTTTTGGGAAAGACATATGTTTCTGGGGGGCTTTGAAGTGAGCTGTTCTCACACAGATAATCAGAAATTGCCTGTCAGAAAGTGGCGTTTTAGCGTGTGGTAGTAGCTCTTTATGTTCAGGAGAATAGGTCAGCGCACACAGAGAGCCAAGCTGAACATTTCTAATGAAACATGATGAAGTCACACTTCTTTAAAAATTGAAGAGGTGGCATACATTTTGATAATGGAATAATGGAGACTCCCTGCCCCAACTATCATCTCTGTTCATGATCATTAGGATGCGGAATATTAAGAGCAGAGCAACTGGGCGTAACAGCCGACGTCCAACATCTGTCGTGCCGGAGTCCATGAGTGTTCAATTGCATCCTATTGTTTTTGGATTATTCAACCTCATTTCATTGTCATTGCTTTTGCTAGGGATTAATCAGCTGTTTACAACTACACCAAGTTTTGCAGTCATAATGAAAACAATTGAGCTATAGTTCTAAATAAATATACAGTATTCAGTCTCTAATGAAAAAAGTTACTAATTTATGAATGCTGGTAACAGTTTAATTAAGTTTGAAATCAATACAGATAATAAATCATTGTGTGGCAGGTTTTTTTTTTTTGCTTTTGTGTACATCGTAAAAAGATCATATGATATTTCCTTGTAAGTTTATGTAGTTATGATTTTAGTAATACAAGTATAGTAAAAGAAAGATGTTTTAATTATAGAGCATGGGTGTGTGTATATTGTGGCTCCGCTGTCATTACAGTTGGTAGCAGAATTGATTCCTTGTGATTTGTTTTTCACATCCTCTTTTATTCTTGTCACTTACTTAGAGATATTACTAGAAAGACACCTTTATTTCATGTCAAATACATATGTATAATATATTAGGGTGTATTAAAAAGGGCAGTTTTCAGGTGACTTGTATACTTACGTGTTTTTGTGTTTAACTATCATAACCCATCTAAATATTTTTGCAAATATTAGGTAAATCTATAGCTACATTTTAACTGTTTAAATATATTCAAATTATTTTAATGAGTTTGAGTTTGCTGACAGGCAATATATAATCCCCTTTTTTTCTCACAATACTGCTCTGGTCGCAATGTTGTGTACTTTATACAATATTAAAATTGTGAATGCGGGAGGGTTTATAATAATTTGAGTTTACTTTATTTTGGTACCATGTGTGCAAAACAGTGGTATTCTTGGCCATGTACCTTTTAGCTTTCTCCTATTTCATTACTGCAGTTATTTCTTCTATCCTCAATACTTAGCCAGAATTTTCACGTGTTTTAATGTACAAATACTACAATGCACAAAGATTTCTTTTTCCCTGAGTTGCAACCGATTATCCATGAAAGGATCTTTTGCTTAACTGCCCAGAATCTTGTGGGGCCAGCCAGACACTACTCCAGATGGCAAGTTGTTAGGGCTGGACAGAATGGCTTTGGAAGACTTCTCACCAGATGAAGGCTGTAATGTTGGGATTTTACTGTTTGGCTTTTTTTTCCCCCTGTAGTTCCCAGGGTGGGAAGGTGCTGGGATGGCAGCAGCGTGCCGCCCGCCCACCTGCTACCACCTGTTTAGCTTTTGCAGTTTCTATAAAGCCTCGTCTTGTCCACTCGACACAGTCGTTGCTGGCCGGCAGGAGCCAAGGGAAAAGAGATCTCTCTTAGGAAGTTACGTCTTCAGATCCCTTCACCATCGCAAAATACTCTCCTAAACCGAACCAGAACTTCTCCTCGTTTGAAACAGCCATTTGGAGTTGGTGTGCCTTTAATCCAGTGAGATCCTTCTTGGATTGAATGGACCGTTTTCTTCAGTAACATACATTGGAGAATGGAGATTTCATTGTTTTCCCTCTCCCTCTGAGATTAAAGAAATTAAAAGAATGAAGGCATAAGACATAAAAAATGCTTCATTCTTTCTTTCAGCGATAAGGAAAAATTTTCAGGCTTTTCCAGAAGAACCAGAAGAACTTTTATTTTATTATATTTATTTTTTTAGAAGCCAAGAAAAACACTCCATAATTGATATTGGGAAACAGATTTCAGAGGTACGAAGGCTACTCCATGAGTGCTTTCTTTACCACTTTTTAGGTACCGAATTTTTGCTAGGTGATCTTTGTGTGTGTGAAAGTGAAGCTGCATCAGACATGAAAACCTGTAAATCCAGTCACCTGGACTCAGGTGTGGAGTCAGACACGCAGTGCAGAAGTGGAGCAGGCTGTGTTGTGAAGTGCAGCTCGGAAAGGATGGAGAACGCTGCCAAGAGGAGACTGGCTGCCAATGCCCGCGAGAGGAGACGGATGCAGGGGCTGAACACGGCCTTCGACCGCTTGAGAAAGGTGGTTCCGCAGTGGGGGCAGGATAAGAAACTGTCCAAGTATGAGACCCTGCAGATGGCTCTGAGCTACATCATGGCTCTGACCAGGATCCTGGCCGAAGCTGAAAGGTACAGTAGTGAGCGAGAGTGGCTTAGCCTGCACTGTGAGCACTTCCATGCCGACAGCTACCACCACTACCCGGCACAGAAACCCGCGGCCGACAGCGATCCTTACGCGCAGAGAGTGTTCACCTACCACCCGGAGCACTTCCAAATAGCTAATTAGAACTTGTTGCCCGCTAGGAATATGCAGCAGGCCAGATGTGTAATTTAATAATTAGCAAGAGTTAATCTGCTTGACTAAGGTAATATTGGCATTATAAGAGCTCATCATTCTTGTTTGCATCTTATTGTAATTTGACAAAATAAATTTGCTCTAAGAACGTAAAATCAAAAGGCATTTAAGATGATTGAATTTATTTAATGCTGGTGGAAATGATGCTTCTAATTTGAAATATTTCTGACAATTGTTTCCTAGTCTATCTAGTGTATTTGATGCTTTAATTAAATATGTTTTTGGTGTTTTTTTAACTGTGATGAATCATGACAGTATTTCTACAGATCATGGGACAAGTTGACCCATGGTGTAACTGAATGGAATAGCACCAGAAGTGAACTTCATTCCATGTTTTTATGTCAGCTTTAAAGTTGTTCTTTAGTTTCTTTTTGCATAAATGGTTCACATGGAAAAAGTTTTATAATGTATTGGAGTTCTAGTCCTCAGAGAACTTAACTTTCTTAAACTTTGTAAGTTTGACCTATGGGTTCCAAAGTTGTGTAGGTTTGATTTAATCCAGTTTATGGTGTCTCTTGTATGCTCAAAAAAGAGCTGGTTTCAAGTCATGGAAGGAATGTTTTATTTTCAGTGGTTGTAAAAGCACGTGTGTCTATATACCATAAATGAGAATGCTTGCGTGAAAATAATCTAAGCTTCTAGATTTTTGTAGTCTTAAAATGATGGGATTTTATTTTTTAATCTTATGTTGTCTGGAAACAATAACAGGTTTTGTAAATCATAAATAAAGTGTTTTCTATGCTATGTCCTTGCTGAATATCTGGAATTCCTACCCTGGGAATTACTTACTAGTGGATTTTCTACCCCAAATGTTACACTACTTCTGTCACAACCCTGGCAGTTTAATGTACTGAAGAGCCAACCAGCAAATGATATTTTCTTCCCAGCTACAGTACGGAGTCTATTTTATGTATGAGTTTGGGAAAAAAATACAGAGCGTTCTTGCAGATTCATTTCAGCCCTGGTGATGTGCTGAATGGCCTTTTGTTTACTTGCTGAGCCTTCTTGTGGGGGATAGAGGGGTCTGGGGAGAAAAGGCAGAAGAAGAATGGAGGTTGGGAAGATGAAAAAACTAGGAGAGGATGACTGGGGAAGCACATGTGTTTGTAGCAGGGTGCAGATTCTGCAGAGGCTCAGCTGTCGGTGCCTGGTGTGGTGACAGCAGACTGTGGGGCTGGAGGATGCTTCTGCTGGTGCTGCTGAGGGGAGATTCCAGAGAAAAGCCCTCCCTGGTGTTAGCCCAGAGAGGGAGGGAGAAAGGGAGCTGCTGTCCCACAACAGCTGGTGGTGGATTTCCAGCAGGGAAGGCTTGCGGGTTCCCTGCTGGCTTGCTGCCATGTCTTATATTTTAGGATTCTTTCAAATGACAAATGAATAGCTTTGATAGGAGTTATTTTCGACAATTAAGCAGCTTTCAGAGAAGAACAAAGGCATTCATAGGAACTGTGCCCCCGTGTTCGGGGGGGAGAGGGGCTGTGCTGCAGGAGCAGTTCCGTGCAGAGACCTGCCCTCCCTGTGTGTCTGTCCCTCGGTCACTGGTACAGGCTGCAGCCTTTCCTGGCCTGGAGGCTGGCTTTCAGGCTGCCTTAAACGCACCGAATATTCTGAGCAACTCTCTCCTTTAAACGCTGGCATTCAGGAATGGGTTTTTAAACGTATATTTAGCCTCTTTAAAGGTAATGGATAGTGTTAATTAGTAAAATGGGGGCCTTTGCTTTGTCCGAATTACATTAGATCTGTATCAGCAAGCAGAAGGTGGATTCAACCTCAGAGACATGAAGTCATGTTACTCAGACAGTAGAATTAATTGTTGTCCATCATATAGTCAAGTTAATATTGTGTGACTATTACTTAACAGTGAGTGGCAAGTTTATGTATGTAGTAGCAATGAATACAATTCTTAATTAAATGATGTGCTGTCTTACCCTAATGTATCAGCTGAAAACTTCAGGCAGACACTGTCTCAATTGCACTGCTAATACAGGAGTGGGTTTTCCATACTGAAACAGGAATAGGATGCAAATAAATCATGTGATTATATGACATGAAAAGCTTGGATCAGTGAAAGATTGCCTAAAGCTGAGGTGGGAAGGCAAATACAGTTCGAAAGGATAAATGCCAGAACAGGGTGCAAGAACACAACTGATGCTTCTGGCACGTGGTTTGTTTTTGTGGGACGTGGCATTGCAGTAATTCAGGTAAAAGTGTACTTAACAGTCATTTCAATTCCGATTTTGTTTCTTCCTGAAGTGCAGCATTGCACTTTATTTTCTACTCCATATGATGATATAGTTAAAAAATAATGGATTAGTGTGCAGGGAATGATTAAATGGTAGTAAACTCTCATAAAGAGGAACAAAGCAACACAAACGATAAAATACCTGTGCTCATGTTACCAAAAGTTATTAAGAATTGAAACTGCAGCCCTGCAAAGCACCTCAGTGCAGTATGTAGGTAGTGAGCACTTATTAATCAGGTCATAGTATCAATCTCTGCTGCTGAACAATGTGGTTAAGGTTATAATCCCCTGTAATCCCCATTCTCTTAGATTTTGTTGTGCTAATGGGACGTGAATGTTATTGATACCTTTATTTATAATTAATAATATTGCTGTTGGAAAATTTGTGGTTTTATCTAATGCTGTACTGGTTTTGTTTCTTGGGAAGGTGCAGTGTTAAAGTTGGGATTTTCAGTTTACTGTGGCAGTGAAGGCAGCAGAGTAAATTCTGTGTTGCACAGACAGCTGTCTGTCTATCGATTATCTGTCAAAGCCTTTTGGGGAGTCAGTTGAGGTGATGGGGAAGTTAGATCATTAAAAATTCTTTCTGAGTGCAGTTTGAAAAGCAGATAATATCCATGCTGGTTGGGACTTCTCAAACAACTCAGCAACTTCTTAACAACTATTCAGTAAATTGTTGACTTCTTTTCATGGCTTTCCTTTACAAATACTTCAGTGACATTTGTGAAATGTAAACTTGACAGTTTGACTTTGGTTTGATTATTATATCCCAAGTGTTTGTTCCCCACAGACTGTTTGATGCTGGTAATGGCTCTGAGCCACCTTCTGTACTGGACTTTGCTGGTGTGGGCATTTCATACCACCTCCCCTTAAATAATTATGGCTTCTGTTTGGTCTCCAAATTGGCAAAAGTTCAGATGCTCAGACTTTGAGGTGTTCTTAGAGGCTGAGTTTTGTCTGCTCATAAATCTTTGTCCCACTGAATAGCAGTGCAAACCTGAAATACTTTTGTTTCTAGTATCAGTACTACATCTGATCCATCTGTCCAGTTGTCAGTGTAATCCTAGAACCACATTATTGTGAGAGCATTGGGGATGAAAAATGCTTGCTTCATGAAATATGTCTTGGATACTATACAGATGTGTGATTCACTATTGAAACACAGTGTGAAATTCTAATGAACTATGTGTGGGATGTTTACCTCGATTTTTCTGGAAGGACTTTGTGCAGGGTTTTTTGTTTGAAGCTACAGATTCTCTGCTTCTATGATCCTTTTAATCATATCACCCTGTTTTGACATGCCCAGACTTATTTTTGAGCTTGGAACTAGACTGGCATTTTTAACTGCAGTGTGTTTGCAGTGGCTAAAAGCAGAATTAGGGTAGCACATTCCCAAAATGTATGTTAGTAATAAAAAGTCAGTGCTTTCTTCCTCATCATCAGCATGTCTTTCAACTTCCAGTCGTTCCAATTTTTTAGGCTTTTGTCTTCCTTCTCACCATTTATAAGGTATTTAGTGCACAGTCCATCTTGTACTATACATACACGCAGGGCAAGTCTCAGTTGTTGACTGGAATTCTGAAATGGTGCTACAGTACCCATTCTTCAAAGTAAAAATATGACTGGCCTCAGCTATACAGTTGTAAAGTCAGTGACGTTGCAGCTTCCTCCTGTGGGGAAGCATAAGTATCATTAGGTATTTCAATATTTAGCTCACTCCCTCTATCTTGTTAAGTAAAACTTTCCTTGTGAAATCTTTGTGCAAGTGCCTCCTGTGATGGGATTCACTAGGCTCAAATTTTTAAAAAAGTACTATTTCCAGGCCAAAGGAATTGATTTGCCAAAGGAAGCTTTTGCCTTAACATAGGTACCTTTACTCTTGGGATTCCAGCTATTGGAGCTAAGCAATATAGATGTGGTTTGTCATAGTTTAGGAATGAAATTTACCCAGATTTTTAAAATAATTCACAGAAAAGCTGCTTTTTGCTCTAAATATGTTCAACTCTTCTATTTCTACAAAATATTCAGGGGAAAAAACCAAGTGCACTGAGGATGAAGACGTTTATTCATGGAAGAAGCAATGTTTCATCTACACAGATATCTCACAACAAATGTTGGTTTCACCTGGTACTTGCAGACTTCTTAAAAAATGCTCTATGTTTTCAACTTGAACTACATTTCAAGCAAACCTGGCTTCAAAACCCCTAACCAACCCCATGTATAACATTTAAATCTGTCTTCTACTAAAGAGTACACTTTAATATTGTCTACTGTTCTTTTTTTCTAATTTGCAGTTCAGTTTTCATTTGTACAGAAATTAGCATGCAAAATGTATCTTACAAAATTTGCCTGAAGTGTTTGCATATGTAGCTCCAAGGAACAAGAAGTTCATTTTTCACTGGCTTCCTGCAGCCTGGGGTGTATAGCAATATTTTCTTCTAACATTTCAGATTGTCTTCAGTGTTTTTCCATTTCTTTACAAAACCATGTTTCCTGTTACTAACAGACTGTGTTAAGGATGCAGACTGTGATAAAAGATGATCAGTTTCTGAACAGAATTCCCACTGGTAGAAATGGAGAACTCCACTTAAATTCACACAAATGGCCCAAGGTTTCTTTTGATTATGCCATAAATGGTTCCTTATAGTGGACTTGATCTATAAAGGCATTAATAGAAGCAACTTTTGTTGCTTAGAGGAAATGATAAAATGCAAAGGAGCCACTTCAGCTTGCAGAGCTGTAGCTGAGCTAAAATGGTTTTAAGAACATTTCCTTTGACCTGGCAGGTATAGAAGTACGTGGAAATATTGTTTAAAAGGAGAAAACATGGTTACATGGGAGAGAAAAAGTGACAGGACTCATCCTTTTTTCCGTCCTGTTCTCTTCTGTATCTGCGCTATGAGATCCATCTTCCTTCAAGTGTTTGGTTTGCATCTGCAGCTTATCTAAAACCCATTTCAAAATGTACTAATGTACACAAAGAAGATGCTCAATTACTTGTGTTGAAGGCATGCATAGGGTAAGAGTGAACTTCAGTGTGGTTTGTGTGTTTGATTTGCCCTCATTCAGATATTTTCTGTTCCAGTGCTGGATGCACAGCCAGGGGTTGAAAAGATCAGTGCCCTGTGCCAGGCCCCTGTGCTGAGTGCACAGAGAGTTGCAGCAGTGCTGGATTCAGCAAACAGCTGTTCCAGGGCAGGCTGGGGGCCAGGTGACCAGTGGAACAGGCACACTCTGAATGAATTTTTGAGACACAGTGGTATTCAGCTATGGAAGACTGTAGCTAGGAATGTATTTTAAAACCAATGGGAACTGATACCAAAAATTGTTTAAAAAAGCAACAACTTTATTTCACAGCTACCTTCCAGAAGCATGGCTAGTATATAACTTGACAATATTTATGATTTTCTTCTAAATAATGTAAAGTCTGATTTCATTAATCTGTCACAGCAACGTTCTGAGAAAACTTCCGGCATTGTTGCGCATGTTCACAATTACTTGAACATGTGAAGGACACGGTCTTGTATGCAACTCTGAAGCATTTATTTAAGTTCAGGTGAGATGAAGGGAAATACATTACTGAACAGGCAAGTGTTTGTTATTTTTCCTTTCATGTGCGCTTAAAATATATAAATATACTATAAAACTGACATGAGCGTTTTTCTTCCCAATGAGAATGACTTTGGAAAAAAAATATCAACTTTAATCAAGAAGAAATATTAACTAGAATTTTAAAGCTCAAAGTGAACATTTTTGTGTTGGAAATAATAAGGCAATTATCAATGAGTCGCTTCTCCGGTATTAACAGTATAAAGATTTTGTTAGGTTTTGTAAAGACATTTTTCAGAAACTAGTGCTTTTAATCCTGGTGGCATTAAGAGCACAGTTCTTACATGAATCTGTGTTCCAGATTTATTGATTGAAGTACTTACAATTACTGTAAACAATTGGGACTGGCAGTTGTTTACATATTGAGATGAACACTGCAGACTTGGGTTTTCCTTTTTGCAGTGTGTGCTCACATCCCCTCGTGCTGATGCAGATGTAAGGCATTCAGAAGGGTTGCTCCACCTTCCATGTGGAAGCAAGGAGCTCAATCCAGTGGTTTTAAGGCAAGAGGTCCAATGCCATCAATGCAGACCTGTATGTAATGCTGTTGCAGGCTGGGTTTGCATCAGTCTGGGCCAAAAGTTTAAAGCAGAAATAATACTTTTTGAAATCTAGAATTGCAACACAAAAGATGTTGTTTCGGCTCTAGTTTGCAATATACTGTGCCCCTGACTGATTGTATACAAAGCCAGGACTGGGAGGAAATGGGGAACTAAATAAACCTACAAGATTGTGAATCAGTAAACGCTTGAGAGGTTACGAACCTGAGCGTTTCTGTATCACACACAGCATTATGTTCCACATTGTGATGGTTTCATGGACTTTTGGAAATTAATAATTAATTTGGAAATTAATAACGAACAATGACTTCAGTGGAAGGTCTAACATTAATTTTGTTGCTGCAGTAGCCTGCCCTGAATAAGGGAATGAGAAGTTGTGTTAGGGTGAAGTGGAACTGGTTATTCAGTAAAGACCAGCAATGAGCAGCCAGGTTGTTCAGGAGGGAGCAGAGTGGCTCTAGCACATCCTGTGTGGCAACACAGGACTGTCCTACTGTCCTTCTCTTCCACAGGCCCTTTTGCCTTGTCTTTTCCACCACTGAACAACACAAACGTAATTTTGGTGTCATTTTCTTGCTATTTCTTCCTTGTGATGAGCACATCAGTACCACTTGTTAAACAGCATTGACATCCATTCACACAAGCCGCCTTTACAGGCTCACTTCATGGGCTCAGTACATGAAGAGAAGAAATGTCCTGTAGCAGTTAAGGAGCAAGATGTAACAACTACAGACCATTTGGGATCAGAGTATGAGTTTGTTTTTATCAGAGCTACTGAAAGGAATTGAAATTGCTGACTTCTGCATTTTGTAGGGAAATGTGAAGGGTTTTGATCCTTTTTGCCAGGAAATACTGTTCAGGAGAGAACATTATAATTCAGCTAACACATTTTTGGTGATCTGCTTTCTGTAGCCTGACTCTCACTGAGATTTCTGGGGTCCCTTCTTGAATGACTAAGGATTAATCCTTCTTACACGGGTCTTGGGGAAAAGTCTTTCAGCTTCTTGTCCTCCCACTTCCAAAGAACTAGATGTGCATTTTAAGAAACATTGTGCCACTTAACGGTCAGCATGTCAGCTCGGGTTATAACGATGCGAGTTTGGAGACACTCCACTGATATTGCAGAGAAAAGGTGAAGAGATACAGTTTGTATGTTTGCACTGCACACTTTGTCTTTTAATTTGCATTGAGTTTTTGGGTGCGATGTCTGACATGGTAAAATATGAAAGCCACTACTGCTGTCAGTAGTACTGGTCAGTATGATTCCAGCACGGGTAACTAGACACTTGCCAGTGGTGAGTACTAGCATTCCTTTCTTCCACACTGTGTGAAGAACTTTCGTAGCTGGACTTGCCTAATGGGTTAGATTCCAGAAAAAAAGAAAAGTTTGTGCTTGCTTGAGTTCTTAGTTTCTACTCAGCTGACAGGTAACTTAATGCAGGTAGGATATTTAGACAGGTGGTGGAAAATAAAATCATTTAGGAAGCAAAGAGTGGTTTAGGTCTGAAGAAAGCTCAGGGGGTCATTTAGTCCACTCCCTCACTCTCAGCCAGGCAAAGAGGCCACAGGAGACTTCCAAGCAGGCAGTCTCTTGACTAAGCTTAGGGATAAAGCCTGATGGCCAATATACAACCTGGAATACTTGAGATCAAAACCTACTCTCTGGCTTGTGAAATAATGGGAAGACCAGGGCTGTAGATGTGAGTTTGATCTTTGGTCTCTTAATTTCCTACCTTTCCATTTCCCAACAGCACTGAATTAAGCAAGCATAATCCAGTAATTTTTCTTGGATTATTTTTCCAAGATTAGTAACTAATATGGGAAACTTGAAATTCTGGGTGTATCTTTGGCATTCCTAAGCTGTCCTAAAAACCAAGTGAAGGTAACAGGAGCAGTAGATTCTCTATCCTAGAAGATCAGACCCACAGTATGTCTGAAGTTGTGCATCTTGTTACTGAAGTCACTTAACTCCATGCATCACTTTTAATAGCCATGAGTTTTATTTGGTTTGCCAGGGAAGAGGTACAATGTGGGCAACATCTGCTTTCCCATGGAAATACCTGCACCTTGTTTTAACTCTTAGGATAAGACTGAGTTTTAGCTTTCTGGTCTGTCCAGTCTGGGTTGAGTTGCCTGAAGTTTCTAACAAAAGGATGAGAGTTGTAATGATGGTTTTGTTTCATGGTGTTCACTCAGGTGGGAAGTAAAACAACACAAGAAATTGACTTCCTCTAAATCCTGAGGGAATCAACAGTTAGGAACAACAGAAGCTGTATTTGTGGGAAGCTCAGTGAAAGGCATTCTCTTTCTCAGTCTTTGGCTATATCCAAAATTCTTTTGCTCTTAGTATAATGCTTAATTGTTTTCTTTGCATATGGAATTTTTTTAAATTTAAAATTTTAAATTTGAAGAAACCCCAAACATAGTCTAAAATGAAAGTATCTGTTAAAATTTTTTTGGAGTATCTGTGAGTTTGATCATGACTTCGTTGCATTGTGCTGCCATGTTGAAAGCAGTAAGTGCTTGAAGACAATGTCTAGAGGAGAGGCTTAGCAGTAATTTAAAGATGCAGGAAAACATTTTAGATATTCACAGATTCTAACAGCTGGGGGTATTAATGTAAGTGTATAGATGGCAAATATATTTAAATCAATCATTATGTGTTGTCACTTAACACCTTCTGTTGAGCTTTCATTAATTTGCCTTATTTATTACTACTGTTGGGGGTTTTTAGCTTTTTGCATATAACTGTTGCTTAACTTCTTAACTTTTGTATATTAACAGAATTTTCTGTCTTCCTATTAGACACCACACTTGTGATCGTTTCCTTAATGGTGGTGAAAATTTGCCAGGTCACAATTCCTTTCCATTCAGCTATAAAATGAGCTAGATGGTGGATGCACATTAAAAATTAGGAAAAAGAGACTGATATTTAAAAGCCAGGAAGTGACAAGTTTGGTATCATCTGTGTTAAAGTCAGAGGATCACTAACATGGTAAAGAAAAAAGTATGAAGTACATCTGGAAAATAGTTTCAGCTATGGGCTCAAGAGAACAAGCTTTGGACAAGAGGAATTTCCATTTCCTATGCACCTTATGCACATGCCCTGTACCTTATTTTATGAACCCTTACACCAAGAGTACACAGTTCATGGAGTACACACACACACAGATATAAATATTTAGGGTATACAGCTGTATCTACATGAAATGCTATATTTATCTAGTCTGGAGTTCAAAATTTCTAGAATAGGCTGGCGTAATAATCATATATAAAAATGAGTTACATCTTTTCCATTTAACTTGTGCTTTGTAATTATTTGGCATGTTTTTAAAATTACATTCAAAGTCTTGTTGTTTACCTTCATTCAGGATTGGTGTTACTTGTAATGTCAGTGTTTTCACTGGCAGTATTCCAGCTAATCATCCTCAATCCTTACCATGGCAGCTACAGTGCAGTAGCTCTAATTCAAGAAAGTGGTATTGGCTTTTAGGTGCTAAAAACTATGTTTACTATGTAATTCTTAGCAAACTACACAGTACTGAATTTATTGCACAACACTCCATACCACTATTATCCTGCATTAAAATCATACACAAAAGTCTTGTATGATATATTACTTGCAGCATTTGCAGCAGCAGAACACTTAATTACAAACAAGTTGCTTGTAAACCTTGAGCATCGTGAGTTGTACCTCTTTTTTTTTTATTATTATTTAGTTTTTCACAGTTCTGAGTATCTCCGCAGGTGCAACTGGAACAAGTGTTTGTTTTTCAAAGTTCTTCACTCTCCACCAACTTTTGGGTCGGGGATGAAAAGAGCATAGGGCTCTCAGGAGCTGGAAAGGCAGAGAAGATGTCGAGTCCTTGGCGGCTGCCACCGGGGCGGAGCTTGAGTGCTTGTGGAATTTGACGGTGCCACTGAGCTGGAGCAACAGAAACACAGGGGGTTGTATAAACCTCCAGTTCAGGTCACTGAGAAACACTGGAAATCAATACACACACCTGGAAAGCTGCTTCCAGCGTCCTTGGGAGCACAGCATTGTTCTTTCTGGGTTAGGGTATGTTCTTTCAAATATTATCTTTGGCATTGTTTGTGTGTTCAGCAGTTCTGTTGAAGTCTACAGATAAAATGTCATCCCTGTTCAATTCAATGGCAGTGTTTGCATGGATTTCACAAAGTCCAGTATTTAATGATTGAATCTTTGGAGCCTTCTCCAAAGCCCTTGCAATCAAAACTAAAAACGTACATAGCATGAACAGGATGAACAAAGTGGCCAGGGGTCTGATTCTGTACTGCTTCATCCTCTGCATGGCTTTTCTTTGAGGAAGTGATTACGATTTTTATTGCCCTGTATCAGTTACAACTGCTAACATGTTTTCTACATTTTGTTTAAATACTGAAAGAAATGTAATCCAAAGATACATATTCAGTAATTTAAAAGCAGCATTCTGCATGTTCCCATATGAACAAGTACTGCTAAAATTTTGTAAAAATATTGTATTATGTAACACCTAGTCATTGTTATCCCTAAAACACTTCGGGTAAGGGAAAATTATATTATCTTTTCCAGTGTTTATCCATATGGGTCTGCACCCAAATTAGGTAGACATATCTGTCAGCAGTTAAAATGAAAGGGTATGAAAATGGAAGTCAAGTTCAGGCTCCAATGCTCCGAGGTAACTTAGTGTGGGAGACAACAATCTACATGTTAAGCATTGATAGGAAATGTCTTTCCATGCTGAATCTTTCCATACTGAATTTTGACCCTATGTGGAAATATTTTAAAAAGAGCCTCCTTTTTTTCTTGCAGCACCCAATTTGTTTCTACTTGGACTCATTATTTACTCATTACTATTTTTCTTTGCACGCAGACTTGCAAATATCAGACCACACCTTCAGTCTCTCGACCCCATCCATTCAAAATAGCACAAAGAAAAATGACTTCTGTCACTCACTTTGGGGTGTGAATTACATATCTTAGAAAATGTGGTTTGAATTGGGAAGCATTTCTTGATTTCTATATTTTTCCTGTTTATGCCTTGAATCTTTCATTTGGAAATGTATGTCTTTCAACGTTTAGATACCTAAGGAATGTTAAAATTTTGTTTCACCTTTCTTAAATCATCCTTCCCCTAGCCCTCTCTTGAGCCTTCCATTACTATTGCCCATATCACCACAAGGTGGCAGGAGGCTGACAGAGATGCACTGGTGACTGACTTCTGATAATTAGATGGCATTTAAAAAACAAAATAGAAGTATGACTTTGAAAACATGGGCTCTTTGTTTATTTCTCTAAAGGTCTGGTTCTGATCCATCCAGTTATATATATATATATTCATATAAATATAAAAATCCAGTTTGTGGAACATGCTTTCTGTATTATTATGCTGATTAAGTGATCAAAATACTCTGCTTTTTCTATTCCATCTTGCAGAGATAAAAGTTAAATTGTGTGCTGTAGTTCTTGAAGAGGGCTGGGGCCTTCTGAGTCCTATACAAATGTATTGGATGTAAAGCAGTCCCCATCAGTCAGGCTTGGTTTGCACCCCCTGTGCTCTGTGGAAGAGGAGTCTGCTTTCTTGTGTGCAGTTTATTGCTTTGTGAGGTCAGGACTGCAGCACGGACACGTCAGAGGCACTAGAGTTAAGGTTCAACTTGAAAATATATGACTAGGGATTCTGGGAGGTGGAAAATGGGAGTAGAGAATACTGCGCAAAACTCCTGCTTTGGCTTTTTGTCCTTACCCTCCTTTAAGCCAGTGCCGCAGAGCTGGTTTGGCCATTTAGCTGTATCATTATATCTCCTCTGGGGCCTTATTAAGCTGTGGCCCTGCTGTGACACTGATTTCTAATCCATGCCAACCCCAGACTAAGAAGTAGTTGGGGCCTTGTTTTCTCTCCCAGCCAATACCTACCATATATGTCGAGTCGAGCAGTACAGGAGACAATGCCAGCTTCGTTCTTTGCAGACAAGGTGTACCAGCCAGCATCTGCTTTCTTGGCAGGCTGGATCAGGAGGCAGACGTACCCTGTTGTATCTTGGTGCATGCTGCACAACAAGAGTTTGGGAATTAGTATTTCTCAAGAGCACATCAGCTTTCAGATTTTAAAATGTGTATATTAAATATGAAACAGATATGTTGTCATCTCTATTCACAAAGAGTTGGCAGTCTACAGTCAATAGATTTGCTTTCAGCATGGCCTCAAACGATGATCAGGAAATCTCAGCTCTGTTCTGGCTCCTCTCACTTGTGCACAGCCATGGTGTGACTGTGGGAGCTGAATTGTTACTCTATATATGTTATATATATATTAGCTATAATATAATATAACTCTATAATATATATTATAACTCTATACTATATATTAGCATTATTTATTGAACACTAATGAGCTAAACCTATACAAAGCTGCTGCACAATCATACTGTATTTTTTCCTAGTTCAGAAGCTGGAATAAGAACATAACAAAATACCAAGAGCATTTCTACAAAGTTGTGGTATTTTTCACAACAGCAACCAGAGCCAGCCAGAAACTTTCTTGGGGCACCCTTTTCCATGAGAAAATGACCAAGTGGGAAAATGAGAACGATTGGTTTAGCCAACACTCTGAAAGAAACCCCCTTCATTGTTCCCTCCACTTCCTTTGCTCTCCAGTGATCTAAGACTTTGTGGCTGCAATCTCCAGGAAAAACTTTTCAGTAGGATGTAACAGAAATAAGACTCCTCTGCTCTCTAGGCTGAGGCTGGTCCTTTTTATCAACCCAAGTGTTTCTCCCATTAAAAAGGAAGAGGTGCAAGATGAGCACTTCAGAACACTTGCATTTCCATGATGTTCTGAAATTTGAGATTTTGTTTCCATATGAACTGGAATGAAACCACAGACTTGCAGGACAAGAGGACATTTTGTGCTTCCAGCAGCTCTAATAAAAAAGGGAACATTCACTCTGCTCCCTGCACAAAATTTTTTTTCTAACCTTTTGTGAAACAACTGGAAATGTGGCATTTTAGGACAGTTGTTCATTTTCCAGTAACTACAGTGTGTGCATGTGTGTAACCACCATCCCTATTAAATGGGAACATCTATATGGTGTAATCCATGAACTTGCTAATGGCAGACTCAGTCCCCTCCTCCAGATTATCTGTAAAGATATTAAACAGGAATGGGCCCAAACCACACAGACTACAGGCTGTAGAAGGTCAGGGCTAGGTGGGGTTTTTGGAGGGACAGCAGTCTCTGGGTGAGGACAGGGTGACCACTGAAAGAGTTTTCTAAGGATGCTTTCCCTTGTGATGGGTGTCCACCCCTAACAGGTGCTGCTGCAGAGCCAGCTGCCTGTACTGAGGGCCTGCAGCTATGTGTGGGAAGGGGGGTTACTTCTTGATGCTGACCTCAAAGATCCAGTGACTGCATCAAGGTGTCAGTTGGAACCAAGTGAAATAAAATACTAAAAATCGGATATATATTAAAGTAGAAATCTTAAAAAAAGGAAAGCACTTAATTGATCATTAATTATAGCCAGGCACATAATTTCATCAGCTTATCTTTTGCAAAAATTGAAAACTAGTGATGCATTTGACTGCAAGAGCTGAATTTGAACGTTGCTGTGTTTTGTAAGCATGGATCAAAGTCTTTGCCTTTGTTTGTGACCAACTTTGTTAAGTTTCTCTATCTGACATGATAAACTCTCCATTTCCACATGCTCTGGGGCACTGAAGCTGTTCTGAGTTCGAATTCATACCTAGTTGTAACTAAACTGGGAAAAAATAGCTTAGAGAGAATAAGGTGCTGAAATGCATTAAAATACCATATCAGGGTATGTTTGATAAGGAGAATCATACTCTGTCAGGCCTGTGGCCTGCAGGCTCTGTCCCCACTCTCTGAGGCAGCGGGGCCTCGTGCCTTTGTTCTGAACCAAGGAAACAGCCATTGTTTCCCCCACAGGGAGGTGAGATTTATACAGCTTTATGTGGGTGAAAGAAGTTGTTATAAAGCACCACCATTGTTCTTATCACAGAGGTTTTCATGGAAGCAGTTGGTCCAGCCACAAGAAACTTTGGGCACGGGTGTTATGGTACAGTACCTCATCCTCTCTCTGTTTGATGGGATGGTCTCGTTGTCTTTCTTCCAATAAAATACGGGAGGTGGCATTCCCACAACTCTGCACTCCAATCGGACGGGGTAGCCTTCCGGAACGCCGCAGTTCTGAAGCTTCTCCAGAAACATGGGGGCTCTTTTGACTTCCTTTGCTGGAAAAAGAATTATTCAACAACAGGTACTTAATTCTTTGTTTCTCTTTGAATAGGATGGAGGAAGAACATGAGAAAAATTATTCTTGTGATACTAACATAGGTTGTGAAATTTTAGTGAGATGTTGGAAGGGAAGTGAAATGCCATGACATAGCCTCTGTAAGGGAACATGAATAAATAATAGGCAGAACTGAAGTTCATAAAAAAATATATGCATGTCTAATGGCTTCAAACATACTACCAACCATTGCAGGAAATTAATGCCAGATCTATAAATTTCAATATCTCACCTCTTTTAAGGCTTTCTTGAAGAGCAGTTTTTCAATTAAATTTTTCTATTTAAAAATTTTTTTAAACCAATAAAATTTGGGCTGAAATCTGGGATACCTCAACGTATACATTATGAATTCAAACCCGAAGCATTTTCTGGGGTGGAGGTTAAGAATGTCATTTTACCCAGACAAGAGAGGAAAGGTGATAATGAGGCAGAACTCTTATGACACTCTCTTAGTAACAGGAGTGCACTCATCTGAGCACCAGGTGCATTTCCCTCCATCAGCTGAGGAGGGAAATATGTATATAAAAATTACATATCTTATCTACAGCTGTTGGATTCTCCTACTCTCCGTGCATGAACTATTTATCTGTGCTTGTCTGTAGGGAAACTGTGTAAGGTAAGTTTGAAGAAATGCATACAGATAATTTCATCATTGAGATCAGTTTTTTCAGTGCTTCTTACCTACAACAGTGAGCTCCAGACTAAATGAATTTTGTCCTGTTTTGTTAGTGGCAAGGCAAGTATAAGTTCCAGCATCACTTTGGGAGAGAGGATCAATGAGCAGAGAGTGCACTCCAGTCTCTCTGACCAGCATCTTGTGTCTGCCATCTGGGAGCACAGGTTTGCCATTCAGGAGCCACGTCAGGTCTGGAGTTGGTAACCCACTCACCTGGGAGACAGGGAAACAGCTCGAGACAAATGTCCAACTGACAGACAGAGGTTAGGAAATTCAGAGCTAGGCCTTTTTATAAATGCCAGCTGAATCATGTCAAAATCTAGACCAGAAAGATTTTTTTTTGTAATTATTTCTCAGTTTTTGTTTCTCTGCTGACTGCTTCCAAAAGGGAGAAAACCAGAAAACAAATGAGCAAAAACATTAAAAAATACATGAAATATCTACTTTTTTTTAGTCAGAAAGGAAGAACCTTAGATTGAAATATGAAATTAGAATATGAGAGTCACAAAAGACTCTTAATAATCTCCTAGTTTTCCCTTTTTTGGTGCTGAATATAAATCACATTCCTTGCTCTAAAATACTAGAGAGTTTAACAGAGATGAAAAAATGTTCTATACGAATTACTTCATATTTTGTAAAATTTGATGAAGAATGATATAATACTTCATAGCTGTTGAACTTGTAAGCTTTAGAACGCTACAAATTAAGTATTTTTGAAAGATTAGACTGGATTGTAGTATTAAAAACCTTTTCAATAGGGAGCAGTACTCACGTCTAAAATACTGCTTTCCAAACAACATTTTACAAAGCAGGGAAACAGGGGAGTGGAACTTGCCTGAGTGAGGACTGTTCTCTCCCAGGTCTGTGCAATGCCAGACATGCTTTAAGGCTTCACAAGCTCTGCCAGGATAGCAGAGCTAGGAATAAGCAAATTCTTTGGCATGCTCCTCGTAAAGTTTACATCGTAAATTAAGTAGTAATGAGTCTTGTTTATCTTCAGGGCATTAGCTTGTGCCTCAGGCCTTCTACCCTCTTCTGGGTAGAGGTCAGTGTCAGCACTGCCACCTTTGCTGCACTGCAGGGCCGTAGAGGGGCTACCTGAATATGTTGGAGCACATGATTAAAGGTGCTCAATAACAGGATGTTCATTCTGTGTACTCTAACCTCTACTCTTTCATGCCAGGATTTCTATCGGTAAATGGGGATGTTTCTGCCTCTGTGCATGCTGGGGAAACATAAAATGAACTGGGCTCAGTTCCCTCTTTTCAGGGAGTATTAATCTTCAGTAATTCAGTCCAATACTATGGGGACATTTGTTTGAACACAAAACAACGTGCTGAATCTTCTCTTTCTCACGGTTTTGTGCTATTCTGGATTATGTTCAAGAATCTGATAATGGAGCAGAATTCCTGGAGTTCTGCTAACGGACACAGTGAACATATCTAGTAATTTGAACAACCTTGTAAGTGAGCCTTCTGTTTCTGGGTTATGTTTTCTGTGTTCTTCATCCCATAGAATATTTGTTCAAAAGAAATCCCTGGAATCAGCTCAGAGACAATGGCATTAAGAAATAGTTTTAAAAATGAAGCATTAAAACTTGAATGGATGGAAGATGTTTGTGCATGCAGTAAAGAACATGAAAACACATAGAACTGCATCTACAGAGGTAGGGAAAGTGAGAGTGAACAGAGGAACCAGTTAATACCTTACAGTCCAACCTACAGAGTCGCCCTTCATGTGCCACCATGTCACCTGGAGCCTGTAGGAAGTAGGGCCTGAAAAAGCGTTCTTGAACTGCCTCTTTGTCTCCTTCTGGCACCCGGGGTCGTGTTCTGCAACACAAAAATCACATGTGTATGTTTGGAAGTCCAATTGTTTTTCCTGATGCTTAAAAAGAAAAGGAAGAAATTGAGGAAAAGGATGGAGAGAGAGCCTGAGTTACATAAAAGGGCAGAAAGAAATGGAGATATTGTAATTTAATTCTTGCATATTTTCTATTTAGAAAGATTATCAAATTAACTATATCATGTAGTATATCCTTAGATTCACAAGCCAGCCTTTGCTTTTTTTTGCTTCTTCTTTTGCTTACTTTCTTTGCTTCTTTTTTGCTTTCTTTTTGCCTTTTTTGGCCGAATTTCATTTTGCTAATCCATCCCTTGCCTTTAGCTCCACTACAGCAAGTAATTGAAGTCGTACTTAAACTTCCCTGTATTTGAGGATGACCTTCAAAAACATAGAAGTGACCTGTTGGGAGGGAACTGCTGCTGTTATTTCCATTTTATGATTGAGAACTGAAGTTCAGTGAATGCAGTGGTTATTTTGGATGCCTTCAGTACAAAGCATAAAGAAGGTCTGCAGGACTTTTTTCTTTCACCTGTGAGGCTGAGTTGTTGATATTCGTCCCCGAAAAGGGACACTCTGAACCATCAGGTGTCCTGAACAACTGATCCTCCCCTGCAATTCACAATGGAAACAGAATTAATAGTTGGTTAATTGCTTACTTCGTTTTAAAGTATAAATATTGAACACTTACAGTACATTAGGATTCATTTTTATAAAGGAGCTGAACTATAGTGAGAATACCACTTCCCCATAGCAAATGCTGTTAGCCTGCAGTTAGGCAGGAGTTTCTCAAACTCTTCAGGCTGTGGCAATGCATTTAGGAGTGGTGCCTGTCCCTGCTTATTTATTCATGCCACAGGTACTGTCAGCTAGTACCTTTGTACTGGCCTACTTTAAAATGCAGCCATGTAGAAACTGAAAAGAAAAAGAATTAAAAAAAAAAAAAGGAACATTTAAACTGGAAAAACTTGCCTGATGAACATACTTTTAAATATTAAAACAGCTAAGCTAGCACATGGGGTCAAGGAGAATGGTGTAAGGGAGTGAGACTATTTGCAGATCCACATCTTTGCATCCTGGATAAAGAATATACTTGTGTTTGGTAACAGTTCCAAATTTGATGTAACCATTTGTTTGTTCCTGCTCTGTTCTTTCTGCCTGAAATATCATGTCTGTGTTGTCAGGACATCTCAAAAGGTACCTATCAGCAACTGAGAGTGGGAAGATGGGGCAGGAGTTACTAGCACAAAAAAATTTCCATAGTGCTTTTGACTGACTGTGTAATCGGGGAGTAGTTTCATCAGTCATCATAGTACCCTCTCCTATGCTCTGAAGCACCTGATTTGTGACATAGTCACCACTTGATGTCAAAGTATGTGGCCTAATTTGTGTTCCTATTAATGTATATTAGAAAAAGATGAAATGAGCAATTTTGTAAAAGAAAATAAAACACCTTACTTGTGGGTTCGCAGCCATAATCGTATAGTTGCCATCATCGTCATTAGTAGCAGCTTCAATATGTAAAGAACACGTTCCATCTTCTTCTCTGTTCATTTTGAAATGTGTGTTCTTCTTTGAAATCTGCTTGCCATCCTTGAACCAGTAGACCTGTAATGATCACACACACCCCCATGACTTAACAGTGACTAGAAAAATAACATAAAATGAGCGATAGCTAATAAAATTTTAGAATATTATAAAATTTGCAGATCAGCTATAATGTGAAAGAGAATGGTTCCAGGTTGAACTCAGGAAGCTGCAAATCATAGCTGGGCCTGTCAGATTCTTTTTTCTTGGCTCTAGGCACATGACTGTTAGATCAGTTCTCATCTTTCTGAGAAGTTCTGGGGGTTATGCAGTTCTGTGTCTCCTGGAGTCAGGTGTTTGGACCACAAGGCCTGATGCATGCTCAGGAGCAGATACTGTTATTTTAGAAAGGTGGGGGAATGATCATTTGGGAGCTTTCTCCTCAGAGCCCTGTGCTTAGCAGGGATGTACAGACACTAGGGGAGAGTTGGGTTTTGTTCCTTTACCAGTTACAATGAGAATGACATACCTTGGGAACAGGTATTCCAACTATTTTGCAGGTGAATGTAATAGGGGATCCTTCCATTACCCGAAAATGCTTGAGTCTCTTATCAAAGATGGGAGCTATGTATTTGCCTGTAGGGATTTCCTCGTGTTGGACTTCATCGTCTGATTCATCCACCGGCGTCCGCTCAAGGCGAAATTCGATTTCATTCATCAGCCTCTGCTCAAAGCTTGAAATCCTGTATTCCTGCAGGGTGAGAGAGGCACAGGTGTGAGCAAAACCAGTCGTGTCCTGGGGTATTTGCAGCCCTTGGCACTTTTAGACTCATTCTACAACAAGCGAAAATAAAAAAAGCCCAGGTTAACCTAGGACAATCCTGAAACAGTCTGAATTTGGTTTGCAGGCACAGATACTGCATTGTGAGTCTGCACAGTGTAATGACACTGAGCTTTTTTCACAGGCAGAAAAAGAAATCAAACATGTAATTCCTCTAAGTCCCTGTCAAAAAAATTTATACTCTTGCACACTGTTGATCAAAAGAAATCATTAAAACATACCCAATTTTTGAGGATTTTGTGTTCAAATATTAGTCACCTGCTAATTATAGAAATGAATGCTGTATATATTAGTTCATAATTAAATAAGGAAAACTATACCTACTTAAAGAGAAAATTAGGAAGAAAGGGAAATATTTTCAGAGTAATTAACTTCAGGTTAAATTTGGTCAGATTTCTAGCTGGTATAACTGAGAATGCAAAAGATATTACATTGAAATTCTTAAAAGATTGAACAGATTATGCAATAAACTCAGCATATTCCTACATAAATGAATGTTTCCATATAGTTTGAGGTGATTATGAACTTTCTTCTGATCCCCTGGATTTAATTAGAAACATCTCATCACTTAGCTGTTTTGCATGAGGAAATCCCCTGTCTAGACCAGGAGGCATTTGACCAAATGTCTCTTGCTGTGACTTGTGAAGCCTCAGACCAAGAGCCAGCTTCAGTTTGTGCCTCCAAACCAATGTTTGCCGTGGGCATGTTGGAGCACTACAGCTACACCTGGGTGGACTTCTCAGGTAGCACACTGCCTGCTGCACTGACACACACACACCTGCAGGAGCTCCTTGCTAAAGTCATTACAAACTGCCTTTGTTGGGAGGAATCTTGTATTACCTGTAGAAGACAAATCAGTTTGCTCAGACCTGGATTTGTGCAGGTTTTAAGCCCAGAGCTTGCATTCCTGCTTCTATTGAAAATGGAATTTTAGAAACCAACGAGTAGTAAATAAGGGTGTAGCCAATCCTTAGATATATTCAATTTGCATCTTGTCTGGAATCTTATAGAAAGTTTTTTAAAGAACCAGCAGATATCCCAAAACACTGGCAATTGCATCCCTGATCGTTTAGCCATTCCATCTTACTGCTGATTATGCTCTTGACCAACAGTTTCCAGGTAGTAGGGAGGGAGAAAAGAGGGAGAGGCAGCAAAAAATTTTAGCTGACAAACTCTTCTGCTTTCTTCAGGAGACCAAGGAGACAGAAGTGGCCAAAAGTTTAGACATTACAGCAGAGTTTTGAGGAGACAGGGCTTTGTAAGTCTTGCGGGTGAGAGGAGGAAAATGTGGCAGCCACAAAGTAGAAAAAGTTGGAAATTGCTGTGGTGGAATAAACACCCTGGTGATGTCTGATTTTGGAACTGTAGTGGTAGATGTGGTGTGTTTTCATCTAAAATGTCTGTGTTGGGGAGGTTGCTTGAAGGTTAGCTGTGGTAGGAAAAGGCAGCCAGCTTGGAGTAGGTAGGAGAGGAATTTGGTGATTGAAGTTGCTCCTCCTTGCTCTGGTCCCTTGTTCTCTGATGCTGCAGGGCTGTTCATTCCACGCAGCTTCAGAGCAGTGCGGAGAGCTGCGAGGTTCCAGGAGCCTTCTCAGGGAGCTGATGTTGCTGAGTCTCCCCTCCAAGATCCCTTCCTTTCCTCTAACACCTTCCCCCACTGTGCCCTCTGACAGTTTCCTGCCAGCCCAGCTGTGCCAAGCAGAGCTCTGAGCTGGCCGCTCTGTCCCGGGGTGAGAGGTGCCAGAGGCTGGGAGCCAGGCACGTTGTGGTTCCAGCCACCTCCTCAGGGGCTGCCCACACCTGGGGAGCACCAAACAGCCTGATAGGTTTTCACCTCCTTCAGCTTTTCTTCTCTCATGCAGAAGGTCTCAGCAAATTGCTCTATAGATCAAATTCTCATCTCATAAAGCCAGTGTAAAACGGGAGTTTCTCTGATTTCTCACCAACCAACCTGATCATTTTCCCACGTGGGTGGCAAGAACTGGTTCTAGTGTTCCAAGGGAAAGTTAAGCAGTGTTCTACCCTTGGTACTGAGAACAGGCCTGTCTTTTTAGGAAGGCAGAATCATGTAAGAATCAGGGAGTGGCTGCCGTAGCAGAGGGAAGTGATGGGGCCAGAAAGGCATTGCCATTACACTTTCAAGGCATCTCGTTAATGAGGAAAGTGTTGACTGCAGAACAAAATGCTGCAGAACAGAGTTAAATTTTGAAATGTTGCAAGCTGATGGCACAGTCCAGTATTGTTTATAGACAGCTGAGTTTAGTCAGCAGTTTTTCATATGGATTTTTTTTCTAGAATCATTGCTGTCCAAAAGAAGTTATGGTATGTTATGAGAAATTAATAGCGTAGGCTTGCTGTAGCTATGGTGGCCTACAGATGAAATCAAATTATGCTGATAGAGACAATTAACATTTTTTTTTTCTCTACTCCAAAAGTGCAAGTTTGTCTTAAGTGATCTAACCAACTAAAATAAATAAAACCTAGAGCAATCATTTTCAACTTGTACATAGCCAAATTAACCTTGTGCCAGCTTTAGATCCAGAAAACTTTTCTGTGAATGCAATGTATCATTTTTTCCTGGCTGATGTGCTGAGGATATTAACTTCCTACAAACTCCTTCATTAAGAAATATGGGCACTTCTTCCTTTTCAAATGTCTGCTTGCAGAAGAAAATACAATAGAGGAAAGAATGCCTTTCAGGAGACCCTTTGAAGTTACTCATGGACAGGTTTCTTTGCATGTGACCCTGGATGTTTTTGCATACACAGAAAGAGGTATAAAAGTAGCACTTTGTGAAAACAAAAACATTTTGCTGCACCATCAGCACCAGGTTGTCATTGCTGGCAGCTGCTTCCCTGCCCATGGAAGCCCCAAGTGTCCTTGTACAAATGCAAGGCTCTGGCAGGGAACTGTGCAGGCTGACTGCAGGAGTTTGCTCATTTGAAGGAGTTATATTCAAAACTACATTTTAAATCAGAAAACATTGAAGTCAGGGTTCCCACAGTCCTTGTTTCCTGTGTGTTGCCCTCATACTTTTGCTTTTCTCAATCTGTTCTGTGTGCATATATATGGCTGTACAAATTTACAACCAACCCAACAAGACCAAGTTTACTTTGCTGTGAAAATTTGAACACCAGCATTCAGAGGCCGAAGGTGTCACACCAAACTTCTTGTAAAGAACAGAAATCTTTGAAATAAGTGAGAATACACTTCTGAATGCAGAGTATAATCTTGGAGGTTTTTGCTTGCTTGGCAGGTTTTCTTTTAGGATTAGCAAGAATAGAAAGGAGTTAATACGGCTTTCTGAAGAACTGCTTTTATCACAGAAGCCATAAGCCTGTTTCTGAATGTGATTACAAAAGTGGTGTAGGGCAAAGTGGTGTTGTTGTGGTTCAGGCAAGTGTTTCGTAAAGTGTGACACAAAGAACAAGCCCATGTAGCCACGGGGTACAATGTTAAAACTAGGCTGCAGTTCAGCATACTGAGAAGACTGAGGGAAAGAGTACAAAGGTTCAAGCCCTGGTTTGAAGTCAGAAATGTAGCATTGCAGCTCCTTTTTTGGCGGCTTTCCTAGAACATGAAACTTTTACAGGCAGTAATTCACACACTCGTTCAATACAGTAGTCAGATATTTAAAATTATTATATCTACCAGCTAAAAATTCAAGCTCTTGTTCAGTGCTGCAGTGCTCTGTACAAAGTATAATACATCTATAATTGTATATATTTATCTATATAGGCTGAGTAGGTTGCAGCTTTGGAAACCTGGCTATTTCTTCTGCATCTAGCGCACATTGTTTAGTGTGCACCATGTGCAAAAGGGGAGTAGGCAGTGGGGCTTGTATTAATATTGTCACAGTGTGGTTTGCAGGGTAAAAGACTGGCCAAAGCAAAGGCAGGAAATGTGCTGAATATGTATCTGAAGTGGTTTTGTACTGTTCTACTGGAACTCTTGGCAGATAGAGAAGTGAAATGCAGCTTTCCTTCTGCTTGCCTTTGCTCTGCTTTGGCAATGTTGTTGTAGGCTGCTGGTGGGTGGCTGTACTTAGTCCTGCACAACGAAAAAAATCTTCTCTCAATGCCAGTCTTGCTGAAGGTACAGGTTCACATCATTTTGTCTCTGTGACGGATCTGTTTGGCCCCATCACCTTTGACAATCTGAGAGCACAGCACCCTTCAGGGCAGGGCTATTACCTGCATTTTACCTGTGGGAAATTGAGGCCTAAAGAAGCTGATGGACCTGTTAGGGTAACAAAAAAATTCTGTGACAGAACAGAGAGCTGGATCATGGTCTCCTAGATCTTGTCAAGTAATTTAACTCCGGGGCCTTTCTGCTACCTGTAAACATTTTTGGCAAAAAAAGGGAATTGCTTAGAGTGTAGTAATACTCATTGGATTCTAAGCACCTTTGTGCATCGATACAAATTCTAAAATCCTGCATCTGTTGTAGTTCTAATTTATCTTTAGCAGGATTCAAATCTTAGTGAGTATACATACTAGCAGATAGTAGAAGCTTGTAGAATCAAAATAATCTGATGTTAGCATAGTAACTCAGGGAAATTACCACAAACAGAAAGGCTAGGGGAGCTCTACTCGAATGTTGATTCTCATGTACTATATAAAAACAATTCTGTTGCCAACTTAATGCCAATGCTAGACAAATTTCCCAATTTAATCCCAGTTTTGTAACTTTTTCTAGATTGCCTTCTTGGCAGAATTATTCTAAATCCATGTAACAGTTTATCTAAGAAAGTGGCATGTATTGCATCTCAGCATCTGTTACCAAGCTGTAACACTCCTTAGCTTCACAGTCTAATCTAGGCTACTCTGACTGAAATCTCCTGTTGGTTTGGATTCTCTCTCCTCTCCCTGTTCTACTCTCAGCAGTAGGAATCAAAAGGCAGCAGATCAATGTGCAGGCTTTTCTCCACTTGTCATCTCCTATGAAGAGTTACCACTGGGGCAGTTTTTTTCCTGCAGATGAATTATATGGGGCATTGGCATAGCACTAGGCACGAATCTCATGCTTACCCAAACACAAACCCATGAAGAGCCTAGCAAGTCATTGTCTAGCCAGACAATATTCAAAATAGAGTTCAGAGTGATTAAGCAAGAAGGAAACAGAGGAGAAAGCAAATGGAGTTGCCATCTCCAATTCCCACAGACTCAGCAGCTGGAGTGAGTGTGTGCAAGCATGAAGAGCTCAGCTTCCCTCTGACGTGACGAGTTCTGCAAGCCAGGATCCCTACCATGAAAACCTGTCTGTACTTCCTTATTGATTACATCTAGGTCTTGAGAAGAGAGCCACAAGTGGTTGTTCCACTGTTCATTGCCACAGTTACAGGGAGTTTATACAATATTTATACCAATTTGTCTTGGTCAGATTCTTAAATCTCTTTTCATTTCTAGTACAGAGCAGACAAGCTTCCATGGGGAGTCTTTGTGGTCAAATTCCCATCCCCAGTCTAAAATTGCCTACATGTGCTGACGATGATGTGATGCTTGATTTTGATTTGAGAGATGATGTGAAGCTTGATTTTGAGCCAGATTTTTGGAGTGATTGAATGAAATGTAATTTTTGTGCCCTGGGAGCAGGGTTCTGGGTGATTTGTGGGCCTTTCTGAGGCTGAGGGCTCAGTATGGGAACTGCAAGATGGTTCTGTGTGCTCAGAGTTGAGGTGTCACTGGTGTCAGGGCCTGTGTAGTGAGTTGGGATCTGTATATGGCTTTGACTTTTAGTGATCTAAAAGCTTTTGGACAAACCCTGCACCTTTTCTGCTCTGAAATTTCTTACCAAGTATTCTCTAGCAAAGGTAGAGAATATTCATGTGAGGGCTGTGCATAATTTTCTAAACAGCTGTAGGTTTTTTCTTTGTCCTAAAAATAAAGCTGCTATCTGAGTCTTACATAAGACACAACCAGTCAGCACTGCCATGTGATATTCTTCATAGTAAATGACACAGATATGTGAGCATGGTTTGTGGTTCTTATAACCAAAATGTATAAACCAGGCCCTGGTATTTAACTCTGCTTTTCTTTATTGCTGCATGGATAATTAATTTAGTTGTATTACTGTGCAGGATTTTGAGGTTTCATGATCTCATTTTCCTATTTTATATTATTTATATAACAAAATGTTGAGGAGATAATATAATTAATTTCTAAGTTTTGCCTGTAAAGCTGAATTTCCTCTGTTAGCAGAGGAAATATTTATGGATTCATTTATATTGGTGAAGCCTGTGAATGCTTTCAAATACCAGGGGAAAAGAATTAGTTTTGTTTACATATTTATGTTTATCCATTTGCCAAAGTCTCCCCAAAGTCTCCATCTTTCCTTTTCTCCCCACACATCTTTTTGTTTCTATGTGATGCATTCTAACTGAACATTACTGAGGCATTTTACTTGTAGGGCAGATGGAAGGCCCAATGGACTAAACTGGCAGATTTTAGGAAGTGGAGGTAATGCTGACTGTGCTCTCTTTCATCAAATGGTGCAGTTACCTGACACTCACTGAGGTTTTGAGACTTGGATGCTTGGTCTCACAGCATTTCAATATCAGCCTCCAAGAGAAAACTCCAAGCTTTGTGCCAATAAAACATTCTGGGGGTGAAGAGTGGATGGGGATCTTCTTTGTCCTTCTTGTCCTCTTTCACTTTGCAGAGATACTGAAAGATCCACTACAGCAAAGACAAGAATGCAGGTGTTTTTGTTCTTGTTTCTGGGCAGTAGAGTGATTCTCTTTTTATTTCTCTGCCTCAGTCTGTCTCTCTTCCTTTTCTCCATCACAACCTGGAAGAAAAAATTCTAACAGCTTCCTCAGAGGACCCTAATCATTGAGTTAAAATGCTCTTTGCATTGTCCTGCTAATTGAGGGCCTGTTCTTGGTGCTTGAAAGTCTTAAGTTTTATTCTTGGAGCTGGAGAAGGTGGTTTTCTACCACCTAGCTGGCTTTCTAGCTTTTCTAGCTCAGGTCACCTGTTCCAGAAGCTGTTCTCGAAGGTGGAATTTCCAGATTTTTCTCCTGCTGTTAAAGAATGCTGAATTATTTGAGCAACCTGGGACAGCACCAACATGACATGTACCCACTGGCAAGGAGCAAAGCCTGTCCCTATGGGAGTTCAGTTATGAATTTGATTGTCTTCAAGCCAAGGAAGACACTGAGTCAAGTCTCCTCTATCCTGGGATTTGTCCTAACATTTTCCTGTGGTTGCATAAAGCCATTAGTGCGCCTTTTGTTTGAAAGATCTGAGGAAATCTGGCTGAAGATGTTTGGGTGTAACTGAATCACATTTTTTTTAGCACTCCTAATTGTGACGAAATTTCACCTGGCATTAGAGCTTGCCACCATCTGCAGAAATGATGGGTATGACAGGTTTTTTTTCTGTTGTTGCATGTACTTGATCAAAGTTGCAGTTAGAATCTTGGCAAAGTCATATTTGTATTTCTGTCAGCACCTCCTGGTCGTCATAGCTGTAGAACCCCAGAGACTAATCTGTTCTGTCTCATGCAGCATCAGCAACATTCCCAACTATGTTCTGATCCTGGATTTCTTTATTGTTGATGATGAATGAGTATTGGATGAAACAGAAGGAGTACATCTGGATTATCAGATATCATGCTGAGTGCATAATGCTGACACTTAGGAAAATCTCATCTTGTGAGCTAAACATTTTTCGTATGGAAGCCAATTTTAGGTAATAAATAGAGCACCGGAATGCAAATCTCTCCTGTTCATTACTGCCCTTCATGTAGTAATACAAGACAATGCCAGGGCTTATAGGCTTGTCATCTGCAGTGTTTGGTCTGGATGATCCCTGCATGCTCTGCAGGTGTTGTAAATGAGAATGAACTCTGCTGTTGAAATGTGGGGTCCCAGTACAATGCTCTAAATAAAAATACACCAAAGGACACATTTTATGAGGAGTATTTTTTAAAATAGCATGTAGACAATACAAGGAGACCAATATTTGAGATTCCTACTGGATGCTGTACTCCATTATGCAGTGATCTCTCACACAGAGGAGACTTGCATTTGTATTTATAAGAGAGTAAGCCCTTCCCTACCATTACAATAATTGATTTAATACAGATATCCTATGTGTGGGATGAAAATGTCTCCTTTTTAATTCTGTGTTAACTGTGAGAGGAAAAAACGGGACAAACTACATGGGTGTGAATCCAGCACTCCAGCATACTATTTTCATGATGCTGATTGTTCTATACAGTGTAAAGCAATAGGAGTTGTGGAAAATACTCTTCATCTTGTCATCTGTTGAAATAGTCACTGCCTTCATTGAGGAGAAAACTCAGGCTTGGATTTGCTGGAGTAGGCTTTTCTCAGATGAGAAGAGTAAAATCAGAAGGGATTAAAGTTGGGAATTGAGAGGAAAATGAGGAAACTTTTACTGATTTAAATTCATTGCCATTGGCATTCAAATTACAGTAACAATTAGGAAAGTGCCAGCTTTCAACTTTTTCAGTGTTTGAGGAATTTGAGAATCAAGATTTAGGCTTGGTCTCATACAGAATAGCAAGTAAGTGTATAAATAACTTTTGCTGTCAGCAGATAACTTTGACACTAGTAGTGATCATTGTTTCTAAAGGGGTTATCATGCAGTTAACTCCAAAGACTGACTGGTATTTCACAGTAGCTCTCTAAATAATTTGTCTTACTAGCATAGCGAGTACAAATTGTAACACTTGTGATTCATCTGCAAAACGTTCTGCTTGCCAGTTGTTTTACTCAAAGTGCTTTGGCAGCGTGGTCTGCCAGAAAGAAAGGTCACCAGCAAAATTAAAAACCCCCAGGGATTACACTGCAGTTGTCCACAGAGGGGACTTTGCTCCAGAGCCTCGGTGGCGTTCTGCTTCTGTCTGCATGTTCTCTGTCAGAAGGGCTGATGGATGTTGGGAAAAGTTCTTTGGTTGACAAGAGATGAGGGCAAACCCTTATTTGCTGCATTAAGCCTGAGCTGGTGGGACAGCTATGGAGAGGTCCATGGCCAAGGTGAGAGAAAAATAATCACCTGCAGGCAGAGCAGCTATCTAACAGTCCTTAGCATATCCTACTGTTTTTTTGAGGGTGCTTGAACTTGATTTACACTCATTTCAACATCTAAATACTATTTCATTTTTTATTTCTTCTTAAGTTTCATAGACAGAACCCAGATCCAGTGCGTTTATTGATTCCAGTTAAGAGTGAACTGATATTTTGTTCCTTGAACTTTGTAAAAGCTTTTTATTTTGCTAAATTCTTATAATAAAGTTCTCCAAGAAATCCCTGTCAATTCATATAAGAATGGAAATTTGGAAAATTTGGAAATTTGGAAAAATAGGTTTAATGCTAAAAAATTGAAAGCCCACTTTCGTTCAACCAAAAGAAAAACAAAAACCTTACCCTAAACTGTTTTGTTCCTTTACCCTTTGCTTTAAAACACAGAGTGTATAAATGTGTGTGTGCAATGAATTGAGCAACTTGTAAAGCAAAAAAAGTAAAAGCCAATGTCCAGAAGCTTCCATGAAAATAAAGTTTTACATTCATACCAGCCTTTGAGATGATCAGACATGAAAAATGCTGCTCAGTCACAAAGTAAATTTTCTACAGCTGCATCCCTCATGCTTTCTGTTTAAAGCTCCAATTTGCTATTCCAAACCAGTACTTACTTACATGAAAGCTCCTCCTGCAAAGTAGTGTAGCAGCTCACCCACACAAACACCTCTTTTCCCACATCATCATATATGTCTTGTTCATGAGTGGATTTTTTTTAATAACACTCAATTTTCTTACCTGCTGACCACTTTGTTGGTTAGCGTCCTCTCTGAAATGCAGTTTTCTTTCCAGGTCCTTTACAAGTGCAACTTTGTTTTCCCGAATAGAGTCTTCTGTTGCTAGTGGCAGAGGCTTCAGGTTTTTCTTTGTTAATCCCTGCGTTGGGCTATTAAAAGAAAATTCTGATACTAACATGCAGCAACCAGTATATATATTTTTTGTCACCTGTATGATATGATATGTTATGGTGGCAGCTGTTAGTTATTTACACAGAAGCCAAAGCACAATACAGGATGTGATTTATTTTTGGTATTGTCTTAATGGGGCATCCCATTCCCATGCAGTAGAAATTAAAAACTCACATCTTAAAGGAAATAAGGATTGTGATGCTACAATAAGCATCTAAGCTCTATTTATATTTGTCCTGCAATAATGATATCACAGTAGATGCTAAAGAAGTGAGTGTAGGTGTTACCTTAGGTGTACAATGTGGACATTATCAGGCAATAATTTAAAAGTTAATGCATTTTCTCATTGATCTTTATCTCACGTATTCATTGTTCATTTACTCTTTCCGTGAATTTTACTTCTTCAATTTCTCTCACCCTTTTATGACACCTAACATCAACAGTTACTTTTTTGTTCTTATTTTGTGGTCTGTTTAATGTTAGCAAGCTTTGAAAATAGTTAAATTCTTAAATAAGACTGTCAGGAGACTGTGAGAGTGCAGTGCTGGAGCACAGCAGCAGGACACTACTAGGGAGTGTGCAATATTCTGGTAGTTTACTGGAACAGGTGTTAGGATCTTGATAACAGGCTCTAGGTAAAGGCATAACTGGTGATTGCTTTGCAAGGTCTCATCCTTGTGTTCTGCAGACACTGAACTCTCACTCCTTTTGTAGCCAGAACTGCTGTCATTGATAATGCCAAAAAGGGAAGCTGAAGCTTCAGTAGGTATTTACAGATTACCACAGATATTGTGATAATATTCAGGTTCCTTCCCGACCTCTTGTGTCCTGCTAAGACTCTCCCACGCAGAGGTCAAGATTTCAATCTCAGCAAAAGGAGCACTAGCTGTGTGAGAATTCATCTCTGGGCTGGGACCCAGGAAAGCTGAAATGAAGAAAACACATGGAACTAGTCATCTGCCTGGCAGGCATATTGTGCTGACTTGTGTGGCCATGCCTGTGCAGCAGTGAGAAAAAGGAAAGCACACTGCCGAGGTTAAGTGTCATTAATGCAAAGAGAAAAGCCCTTGAGCACTTGTGCCCCACCTCTGAAGGGGTGGAAGGGGCCTGGTGACAGCTGCAGCTGATTTTTGCTTGCTCTTGCAGCACTGTGGAAGCAGAGCAAAGGCTTGAGCTGGCTCAAGTGAAAACCTTCAGGGTGACCTTATAGCTTTACGCTGTGTGCCTGATCAGGATGCCAGGGCTGGGAAGACCTCCAGGCACATGCCATGGGGTGATGGCAATGATGTGGCTGTGCTGGGCAACTGGGAGGGCTGTGAGTAGCAGTGCAGTACTGGTTTGAAGGCAGGATTCTTGGCAGGCAGAGTGGTGAATGCTATAGACACAGGGACACATATTTCTGTTGTAATAGCAGATTGGTTGACGTAGTATCAGCAGTAGTCAGGAGATTGTGACTTGCTGATGGCTTTGGCTACCTTGAACTGCACCATTGATAAAAGGGGAAAACACTCCTTACTTTGTGGAGGATTAGGAGTTCTATGGGTAAAGAGTTGTACCAATGTATTGGTGCTAGCCATGCTAACACAGAGTTCATATAGTCCATAAAAGGGAAATTCGCTTCAGCTCTAGCAGTTAAGAAGAGACTTTTAAGGCCACCTCCTTGCCACTACATCATCATCCTTATTTGCTTGTATCATGGTAGCTATTTTGTCATAGATATCATGCTGGTTGTTAATTGAAGTATTTCTTTGCAAACCATTAACTCTCCTGAGATCTTCTGGGGGCCTTCAAATGTAGAAAGTACTGCAACCCGAAAAATACCTTTACATAAGTTATTTCCTAGATTCACCTGGACCGAAAAAAACCCTTGCAGTATAAGGTACCTTTATAACTTTACTTGTTGCTTACAATAGGTATGAATGTTTTTATACCTGGTATAAGCAAAGAGTCTTGGAGTGCTTATCCTGCAAGTTCATGAAATCTCTTTTCTCACACTAGTACAGTCTTATGAATCTCTGAGCCCCCACATTCTTGTCTATCTATTTGTACGCTCACATTTCTCCATCTTGAATTCTGTCTTATTACAGAAGGTATTATCCCTTCTTTTCTTTACTGGATGTAAAGATTAGATTAAATGACCAGAATATATGAATAACTCACTCTTCTATTTTACAAAAGACTTGCATTTCAGTGACTCCCCCGCTGAACACCTGAACAGAAATACATCCTAGTTTCCTTTGAGTGTTTGTCCCTGCTTCTGTGCATGTGCTTTCTGCTACTTACGTGGCTGGTGTACTCCTGGGCAGTCCCATGGCATTGGTGGACGGCGCGGTGGGAAGCGAAGGAAGAACAGCACTGAGGAAAGCCACTGGATTCTGGATCCGTCCGGTTGGGGACAGGGGAGCGGGAGTCACAGTCTGCGGCTGGAACTGTTTTACACTGCTCGTACAAAGTGTTAATGAAGGCACCACGGCTTCTTTAGGGCTTGGTAGAGACTGTTCACTTTTGCTTGCCAACCCTCCTGACGACCTTGCTGGGGCGGGTGGAAGATTTGCTAGGAAGTTTTCCATGTTGTTTGCTCTCTGAGCTGCCTGAGGGGCGCTGCTGAAGGTGACTGAGGAGCTGGCGGAGGGGCTGGCCGGCGGGGGAGTCTGCGGTGGCAGGAACTGCTTGGGGCGGCTGTAGCCAAAGGCTTGCGAGGCAGAGGCTGAGCTTTGCTTGTACAGGGTTGAGGTGGACTGTTGGTAGAGGGAAGTAGCAGAATTCACCAAAGTGGTGTTGAATGACAGCTCTCTGAGAGATGCCTGATGCACCTGCTGTTGTTCAAGCAAGACCTGGTTGTGGAGCTGCTTTAACTGGCTCTGATCACTGCATAGAAAATAAAGATGAACAGAATTGGTTATGAGCCCCGAATGAGCCAGTAGGCTGCATTTCTGCATCTGAATTCAGAGAGAAAAATTCTGTGTCCTGTGATACAGTAAGAGATGGGAAACTGCTACATGACATATTCTTTAACATTGTGAGACGAGCATAATACTAAAATAACCTTTTCCTTCATCTCCCCTTCTTTGCCAGATGCACCAGAGCTTTTTGTCAGCAAATTATTTGACTGAAGATAATTCTTACATTTTAGCATGTGAAATGTAAATCTTACTTGGAAATATTTAAGGGATAGCATTGTCAAAGTCACCTTATTACCTCTTTGCTTGTGTAACTAAGAGTGAGATTTGGTGTATCATAATTTAAATGAGTGTTTGTAAGCCAGGTTGCATTATTAACCTCCTGCTGAGGTGGGTTCTGAAACCAGCACTTTGGCTGATAAAGCTTTGTAGTAATCTACCAATGGAGATATTACCAATGGAGTTTGGGTGGTGTTGACTTTCAGTGACAGGCAGGAGTGGATAATTCAGAGAGGACTTGCATTCCATGCAGTTGTTATTTTTCTAGATGTTATCTACTAGGTAATTTTTCAGGGCTTTTTTACTTTGCAGTTAAGGAAAATAATTTTGCCTTGTGAAGTGGTTTATTTAATTATTATATATATGGAAATACAGCACATGAAAAACAGGAGAGCTTTTTCCCTTCCAAAACCAGAAAAGACATAGAGGATATGGAAAATGATTGTGTAATAAACTATGGAGTATTAAATAACTACTGATAAAAAGTGGAAAATGTAGATGTAGAGACCAATCACAACTGCTCCTGACAAAGCAAATACCTACTCAACATAATTTGGTTTTAGTTAAAAGACTTAGTTTCTACAATGTACTAAACAAGAATCACATTAAAGGCAGATAAAGATAGCAATTTCAAGCTTTCGTAAAGTAGAATGCCAGAGAGTTAGTAGTTGTGTGGGCCTGATTTTGTGCCCTTCATATATACCTCTGCATAATAAAGCAATCCTTTGTAACACGGCCTTTTTGGGAAGGGGAGCTGAGAGAAATTCTGCTTTATGAAATATTGGGTACTTAAAAACTGCTTCTGTCCCCCCCTTAAACTCACTATAGCTCAGAAAGTATGTAGGGCTGTCAATGTGGGCTTCTCAAATGAAAACCCTGTGCTCCAAGTTCTTCCTCTGCTACAAGGAATGTAATTTCTGTCTTCTCATTGTAATGTTTATGCTATGAAGCTACATCCTTGCTTAAGAGTACCAGTGAATTACTTTATAAAGTCCTTCCTGAGCCCTTAGGTAAAGCTTCTGCGTGTTTAAGGAATGAAATGAAGGTGTTTGCCTGCTTTTTGTTAAACAATGTGTGGGAGGTTGGAAAAATGCCGAAAATACTTTTCTTAATGAACTGCAGTGTGAATTCCATAAATTGTCCTCTAAGAAAACTACATTACTTCTTCAAATTTCCCCTTGAGCTCCCAGTGCACCAATCATGCAGGTGCTTTTTAGTTCAAGTGGTTTCGCATTATCATGCATTTCCAAGTATTTTATCTGTTCTAGGAGATGACATTTGTGGCATACAAGTCATGAGGCATGGCCTTTGGGATGACAGTTGCTCGCTGGTTGCCAGTCTGTACTATGTGTGAGACTGAATATGTCTGCTTTGGGCAATATTTCATACCCAGAATTGAGTGAGATATGTTTGAAGAACCTGCTTTTATTTTGCCTGCATAAGATCAGAATTCTTCACCTTTTGATTGCAGCAGAAAACATTGTGGAATTAATAACATTTCAAAGGGAAAACCTTTTCCTTTTTAAATTGGAGATCATTTTTCCTGAGAGGGATATACAGAAAAAATAATCTAGTGCTGGAGAATGCGTTTTATGAGATTATGGTTAATTAGGCCAGTACCATGGAATCTTTTTATTCTGCGCTAGTGCTAGTGCTCTAGTGCAATAGTGTCGTGGTCAATAAATACTAAATAATATCAGTGATGCTCCTGAGAATTAAACTTCTGTTTACTTACAGCTTTGGTTTAGCCAGTACTGGGGGAGGTTCCTTGGATGGTGATGTTGGCTCTGGTGTTTTCATTGCCTGCCCATTTATCTTCTCTGGGAAGTGGTTGGGTCTGATTTGGTTCGTGGCACCAGGTCCATCCTCTGAGGACGATTCACTTCCTTTCTCATCTTCAGGCAGCTTGAAGTGGACACGGAGCCCAGCCTTGGAACTCGACCTGGGTTCGTTGTGGTTCACGAGAACACCTTCGAGTTTAGGTTTGGGTGTTTGGTTTGCTCCGTGGCTGGAAGGAGGTTGTGGGGGAGCTTGGTGCTCAGTAGCCACAAAGTCGATGTAGCTTGTGGTGTGAGGGGCAGCAGAATTGCTGCTGTCTTCAGGTGCTGAAAGAGGAAAGGTCAAACCTTTGGGATATCATAGTGAAATGAAATCACTGAAGTTACAGTTCAAAAAAAGCTCGCTCTGATGTCCTTCCAGCTGTTGCGCTGAGTTGTTTGACCTTGTTTGTTTAAGAAAAAATTCCCTTGGAAAAGGAATATTGTAAAGGTAGAGGGAAAAGGGACACTGTTCCAGTTTGGAAAATCAGTCAGTGGTCTTCAGCCATGTCCCCAGTGAATTATTCCACTACATCTTTGAAATACAAACTTTTTTTCTTCCCCAGAGAATTCTCACACTTTTTAGTTATGAAGAACATTGCCAGAACTTGAGCTGCATTTTAGTCCACAGTACACAGACATAAATCACAGCCTGCTCTGCCTGTATTTACTAGGGAGCAAAGGCCTCAAACTCTTACCTTTGACAGTCAGACGAGCTATACTGGACACTGTGCCGTATTTATTGCTTGCAGTACAGGTGAAACTGCCAGAATCTTCTGAAAATACTTCAGCAATAACGAGAGTACAAATCTCCTCTGCAAAGCATCAGAGCAGGGTTAGTACTTGAAGAGAATGTGCGTTGAGCAAACACACAGAACCCTGACTGCCTTTGGGGAGATTTTCTCAAGGTCTCCCACCTTACTCAGTCTGTTTCTAGTTCCATCAGTATTATCAATTTTGGCAGCCTTTGTGTGCAGCAGCTGTTATCAGCATTGTCTGCAGCAACTGGTACCCTCTGTGCTCCAGCATGCCCAATGAAAGCAAAGAACAGGTGTCAGCAGCGTGTGGAAAACATTAGAAAATGTTTTCCTGAACACATGAAGTACAGACTTAAAAGAACTTAAAATTTAATTTGGAAAAATAGATATTGTACTCCAAACTCTCAGCTCACTAAAATTTTTATCTCTGCAGATTGAAAAATTAATTATAATTGACAGGGAACAGTTCAAGTGGAGTCACTCTGTAAGGGGGAGAAATATGAAACACGTACATATAGACTGTTGTTTTCAAAAATACAGTCCAGATTTGCAGATAGAGGGGACTGTGCTAACTGCTTACAGAAAGTTGTCTTTTGACTTCTTTGTGAAGATTACCCATGGGCACCAAAGATATGCTAGCAAAATTGTACTAGGAGAAATTATATTCCACCTAGAAAAGTCAGCCTGGGTTTATGACGTTCCTGTCTGACCAGTATCTGACATGTCTGGGCAGCAGTGCCAGCTAATAAATACCCATCGTGATGGGATTTGAAGGCTTTTGGTTTGGCTGTGTAGCTGGGAGGAGGGGGAACAGTAACATCTAAGGTGAATTGAAATGTGGGCTGATAAAATTTCTTCACCTACTCAGTGACTGTTTTTCTACAAGTTTGCAATAAACTTTCCTAAAACCCTACAGGATAAATATTCTATGAGTACTTTTGCAGAAGGCCGTAACACACTTAAACCTGATTGTTTCATGTTTCAGCAAGGAGAACCTAATAGCAACAAAGAGATTGCTATCAACTATAGGAGAACAACAGTTTATTATAGTAGTATGATAACAGAACTAGTTTGAGGCATTACAGTGTCTAGTTTGTCGTGCTGGGATCTGCCAACCACTGCATGCATGGAAATCCAGATTCCTTCTGAATGAGCAGCAGGTGATGGGGCTGTGACAACTGCACCCAACTGATTATCCCCTAAAAACTGCTTCACATTACTCAGTAGTGATGCCACTGGACAGTAACAGAACAGTGTCGGTGGCTTCTGGTAGAAGCTCCATTTTTTCATTCCTGAATCTCAGACAGAGGCAGTTTCTTTCAAGACTCTTTTTGGGGTAAAAGCGTTTCAAATAGGGCAAGGAGAATACAGAAGTTTATATTCCATAAGAATTAATACTCCTTTGGTAATTTTTTATCTTGAGAGGGGCAGCTTCATATTTCTAATGGCAAAAAGCATAGTGAGGAGAGTGAAACTCTCATGGAGAAATAGTCAAAGCTGTAAGGCTCCTCTGCTCCAACCCTGTGAAGTAGTCCACATTCTGCCCTGATCCTTGATATCAGCAGATCCAGCCACATTTATAGGATTTGCTGATATCAGGGGTGGAACACCTGATGTGGTACTCTCACATTACGCTGGTAGGGAGCACAGGGAATGGCTGACATGGCTAAATACCTGATGCAATGTTCCCTAACTGGTAAACTAGATAAAAATAGCTCAGGTCTACCTCATCTCGTATACTTCAGGACCTCAGATGTACAGGGGATCCTCATACATTAATTTGATTAATCTTTAGCTCATTTAGATCCTGAGTTAAAAGTGGGTCAAAGCAGAATGGAAACATTTTCTTCAAAAGAGACTGCATTAATTCAAATTACATGTTTGTGGAACAGTCTACAGTGAAATGTCACTAGTAGCTATGGAACACAGCGAAAAGAAGAAATTATGTTAATTAAATAATGAAGTTTTAATAAATAATATTTTCTGAGGTTAAATCACCACTTCTATGTAATGAAAAAATTATGAGCCTTTTGATGATCCTCACCTGGTTCAGCCATAGATCGTGGTTCTAAAGGGAAGAAAAGCAGAATTATTAGATTGAATATAGTTATTTTTGCCAATATTTGTTTTTCCGTAAGCACTAAATGTAAAGTTTGACCTTCTAAATATGATGGAATACTCTTTTTGATCCAATTTTCTGTTTGGGGGAGGTGAAGACAGCCAGGCCTTTTACTCAGTGGTATGTCAAAGCCACTGAACAATATGACAACTCATGGGAGCTTGGGAATAGGAAATAAATTCTCCAAGTAGTTGGGTTGTTTTTTTTTTCAGTACTGGCACAATTTTATTTTGTCTTGAAGACAATTTCTGAAACTCTGACCCTCACGAAATCAAGATATGATGAACCATTGTTTCACTTAGGTTTAGTTTAGTGTGGTATTTAAGGAATTTCTGTTGAATTTTCACAATTTTAGCATTTCAGTGACGTAGAGAAAATTGCAGATGTTCTGACTGCATTTGAAAATTAAAATTACAATTGCAATAAGAAATTCACAGTGTTGCTATGTTAGAAATTTTGTTGCTTGCCTATATTTTATTAGACACAATATTTTCCCACAAGAAACATACTTTTCTGTAATATCCTAAAATCTGGAGAGTCTTCTATCAGTGTTCCTTCTCTATACCATTCAACCTTTGGGGAAGGAGCTCCTTTCACCCGACATTCGAAAACAACCAGCTGCCCCTCAGAGGCTGAAATATCCTGTAACATCTAATAGAGAAAATGAAAAGACAGTCAGTAAATGTCTTAATGGTCTGGAAGTAATACTGATTTTACTGATTTCAGCAAGATTTAATAAAACCACTTAAACCCTTGAATGGCTTAGGAAATGCATACTTTTTTTTTTTTT
>VXBN01004440.1:0-10480 GCA_013397395.1 Sinosuthora webbiana
GCCAGCATTTCTGCTGACACCTGTAACCTTAAAACCTGCAAAGGAGAGACGTGAAAACCAACTCCTGTTTCCAGCCAGGTGCTGAAACCTTTGGAGAGCAGGTTGCCAGCTGCACCACTGGTCAGAGAGCAGGTCTCCCTGTGGCTCTGGGAATCTGCATTTGAGCTGTGCAGCTCGTAGCTCTAGGGATAGCTTTGGCCACCTAGTGAATGACACTGAGGGTCAGTGCTGAGCATGCCTAAGAAAACAATGTTCTTTTCCTCCTTCCTGCCCCCTGCATTTTGCCTCATGGTTTAAATGACTTCCAAGACTACGAGAGCTTTTCTGCCAGTCATGATGGACAACAACTACGGGCACATTGTCACGGTGGCTTCGGCAGCAGGTCATTTTGTGGTTCCTTACATGGTGACTTATTGGTAAGTGATTTTGAAATTAGCTTGCTTCATTTAAAAAAAAATTAATTTTGTCATTCCCATCAGAACGTACAGACTTACTAGGTCTGACTGAATCCTCAGCAATGTTTGTATGAACGAATTGTCATGTGACATCTATTTTTTTTGGAGTTCATTTAAACTTAAGGCTCATGCTTATTTCCGTGGCAGATTGTTCTTCAGTTTTGCTTGCATACTGTCCTTCTATTCCAAAGCACACACTATTGATTTGGGATGCTCCTGTGTGGTATAATAAATAGCTGAAGATTATTCTCCATTTCCCTGCCCATCCTTCTTAATTTCAGACATTCAGGATGCATTGCTTCCAAGAATCTTCTCTCATGGGAAAAATGGGATGTGCATTGATTGACACACACAGTTCATGTTTTCTAAGATTTCCTGATGTTTTCCTGTCTGTTTTGTCTGCCTGTTCATATCCTGTCTGCTTCTCACAATTACTTCACAAGTTTCAATATCTAATCCACCACTACACTCTGGCACAGGCAATGTTAGTATAGTCCTTGCTCTTCCTCTCAGCTGGATTATATTATTTGGATGTTTTTGCAGCCTAGCCTTTACTTCACACGTATGATTGTTTAGGCCATTTTCAGTGGTAGAAAGGTGGAAATAGGATTTCTGCCTTCTCATTTGTACTTTTCCCCCTCCTGCAGCTCAAGCAAGTTTGCTGCAGTTGGATTTCACAAAGCTCTGACAGAGGAGCTGTCTGCCCTGGGAAAGGATGGAATAAAAACAACGTGCCTTTGTCCGGTTTTTATAAACACTGGATTTGTCAAAAACCCCAGTACAAGGTAACTCTCCATACTCTGCATTCCTGTGCTCCCTTCTTTGCATCAGGGCACTGCATGTAATCCCCAGCTTTAGGCCTCTGTTCCAACTGGCTGTGGAACAACAGTGTGTATCATTGGCTAAAGAAAATCTGCAGTGTCCTTTAAGCCATGTAATTGTTGCATTTGAATTACCTGAATTTGTGCCTCCTAGATCATCCCTTTTTTCCCACTGCAGCTCTTATGTGTTTGCTTTCCTGTGTAGGCTTGGAAAGATTTTGGAGATTGAAGAAGTTGTAGATACTCTGATGGAAGGAATAGTGACCAACCAGAAGATGGTTTTTGTTCCACCAAATCAGAGTGTCGCTTTACTGCTTGAAAGGTGAGCAGGGCAAAAAAATGTATCAGCTGTAACCTGCTGAGTGTACCACTCCTCAAACTTGTAAAATCTGATTCAAGATAAAGTTTTATTTTAGAATATATCACAAAGTAGTTAATAATGCCATGGTTCTTTCCAGTGACAACAGCTGACATCATCCAGAGATTTTTTTGAGCCCTCTCACAGGCCCTTGCATAGAACCACTTGCTGCAGCTGACTGGTGTCAGTGCAGAGCTCCACTGCTCTACAGGCTACCACATTCTCTATAACAGCAGCTCCAGCATAGTCCCGGAATGAGATGAGGACCTGAGTGTTTTTTTCTCCATGTCAACACCAAAGATTCAGGCCATGGAGGCTGGAAAATTGCTTTAAAGGGGCTCTGTGGCAAAGAGAGAGCAAATGCTTATGTCTGGTTCAGTATGAAAACTTTCTGGATTCTGCAGCAATATTGCAGCCTAAATTATGGTTGGTACATTCCTGCCCTGGAACTGTCATAAAAAGAGTTGGGTGGGATTGGATTTAAGACTGGTCAGAGATTGATGAGGGCTACATGTCCTTGGGAAATAATGCCCAGTTTAAGACTCTGTTTCAGCCTTAGTCTCAGTCCATGTGTGAGCATGCATTCTGTCTCAGACCAGCTCTTCCCTCACCTGCAGTGCCACTTTTTCCCATAATTTAAGCTTTGATCCCACTTTCAATTTCATGTCATTGTCTCTTTCAGGGTGTTTCCAGAACGTGCTCTGAACTTCCTGAAGAAGATGTCTGAGGTCAAGTTTGATGCAGTCATTGGGCAGAGAATCACCCAGTGAAAAGCAAGGACTGATTCTCATTTCCCAGAGGCACCAGTGAAAACAGAACACGTGCTGAGCGTAGTTCAGCTGGCTTGATTCAAACAGAGCTCAGGCAGGTGCTTCCAGGCCACCATTCCCAGGCACACCTAAGGGCTAATCCCACACCTGCAGCTGGAACACACCTGCATAACAGGGAGTGTTAGCAAAGCAGTGAAGCAGCTCTAGAAGGGCTGCACTGAATGGACATCCCATCACCTCTATCTCATTGTGCTGAGGCAGGCAGGAATTCCCACAAAGGTGGGTGGCCTGTTTTCACCTCAATTTATATTTTTGAATTATAAAATGCTCTAATGAACACTGAACTTCCCACGTTTTTGTAGGAAATACCTGAAATAATACAGGTGTATTTGTAATATACTTAATTACTTTGATTATCAATTACATCATTTGCACCATCAATTTATGCCTTTATATGAATAAATACAGTTCTTTAACACAAAGAACACAGTGTCTCTTGGCAGTGAAAGTCATAATCCAGTCCTAGAGATGCATTTAAAGTATGGTATCAAGGAATACACCTTTCCCTGTATCATTTCTCACACTGCTCCTCTGCACTTTCCAGACATCTTTAAAACACCTTCTCATGAAAGCACTGCAGTATTTCTCTACAAATGACTGGGTGTCACAAGTGCAGCCCACGCAGGCACAGGGCCAAGGCTGGGGGAAGGGTGCAGGTGCAGGGGAAGGCTCCAGATGAGCCTCCACACAGCTCCTCATCACAAGCCAGGGGCCTGCTCTGATGGCACAGGAGGTGACACCCCTAAAGGTCTTTGGCCTGGGCTCCAAGAGAGCAGCAGCTGCTGACACACGGGTCAAAGACCCCTCCAGAGCACAGAGGATCTGTGCACCCACTTGTGCAACTCCCACCTGCTGCAGGCACTGCCAGCCCGCAGCCATCCCAGGCAGGCACGGGTGGAGTCTGTCCTCTTCACCTGAGCCTTTCAAGTTGTTCTGTAAACCAAGGGTTTTTTTCTTCAGAAAAGGGAGAGCCCTCACCACCCAGCTCCTCCTTCTCTTAGCTGGCAACCAGGAAATGTTTTGCTGCCATCAGCACAAATAGTTGCTAGATGAGCTAAATGACACAAAAATAGTTTCCTTTTTGCTCACGGAACATTCATGTAACAGGACACTCAGGGCGAGTGAAGCTCAAGTTCCCAGCTTTAGATTTTTTGCTTCATAGAGAAAGCAAAAAGACAAGAAAGAAAAGGTAAGCAAAATTCAGAGAGTTTAAAAAATCAGAAATGTTAAAAGTCAATTAAGGAGTGTTAGATGTTGTTAGTATTTAAAACTAAACCCTCTAACCCCCAAAACATTTGAGAGAAGCACACTTTGAGTCCTGAAGAATAAAGGAGTACAGTTTGTATGCATTTTCAGTAAGCTATTTTGTAAGTCTGTTTTCCCTGCCTCAGTGGCATCCCCCAAATTTGAGATTTTTGTCTACTTAGTGATTTTTGTCTACTCTGAAAGAAGTTGTTTTGCTTCTATTTGAACTACATATTCGGCTCTTTCTGAGAGGACAGGCCTGTCACAACTGAGCTATGTGCTCTTCTCCATGTTGCTTGAGTTTCCAAGTCTTCCACTTGGCATAAGAACTGGATAAAAACCAGGGACTTAAGCCTTCATCTCCTGAACACCAGTGACACAATTGAGCCACCAAGTCCCCCAGGCTCCTCAGTTCTCTTTCTGACCACAACACTCAGCTGAAGCTTAGCCCAAACTCTGGTCACACGTGGGTGCCCAGCAGTGGTCCATGTGAGCAGCTTTCATGCAGCCACCTACAGCTGAGTCCCAAATTTGAGGAGCAGTAGCTCACCCCCTGGTCTAGGACTCCTCATGAGTCAGGTTAGTGACTGTGGCCCTGTGCTCTGCCTCCTGCTGAGGTGTCTCTGGGAGCTGGTGCTTCCATGCCCTCCCTGCCTCTTCTTCCTTGGCCCCAGCACTGACTGGAGCCCTGTGCCAGGAAAATGACAGCACTGCTGAGCCGTGCAATTGGGGTCTGGTCCAAACACTGATGTGTTAATTAGGCAGAGAACCAAGTTCCAAGAGAAAAATAGGAAGAGCCTAGTTCTTAATCCTCATGCTGCAGTCAGCCCAGTCTCCTGCAGACAAGATAAGCAACAGCTCAGTGAAAAGCACCATGATGCTGGCTAGGGGTTTGTGGAGCTCCTTCTTCAGCTCTTCCAGCTGTTCTGCTTTAGGAGAGCATAGGAGAGTGAGGGTCCCACAGGGATTTCATGTGCCAGGTGCTCTGTGAACTCCCTGAGGGGCTGCAGCCAGCAGGGAAATGCCTCTGCTGGGACTGCCCTGCCCAGTGGTGACAGGGGCCCTGGTCCCCAGAGCAAGAGGCATGAAGGTGAACTACTTAGAGAATCTCTGAAGGCATGGATTAAGGCTCCCCACAGCACTGCTACCTGGCCTGTCCCTTTAGCAAAGTCTCAGGGCACTTCTTCAGAGACTGGCTCTGCCACATTTTTCCAAAGTCCTTGAATCCTACTCAATGTCAGGGAATCATCTCAGTCATTTCTTGGCACAAACCTAGGCCACTTACAAGAGAAAATCAGGGCTGTTCCCCTTAGTGCCACTGTCTGCTAGCACCAAGGCCCCAGTGTCATGACGGGGGCAATACTTTTTAATGCTTGCAGGTGGTACCAGTATGCATAAAAATCCAGGCAATTTCAGGCAGCACTTCAGAACATGGATTTCTAAACGCACAGAATCTCCTGAACCCAGCAGTTCAGGAAGGGGGTTTTGCATTGTTTTGTGGTTTTTTACTACTTCTCCACTGGAATTAAGCATCTGAAATCACTGGTGGTTCACAGTTTTGCAAAACTGTCCGCAAAAAATTCTGACTCAACTTTCTGGTACCTTCAAGCTCTCAGATTCTTTCATTCTGCATCTAGTATTTGACCATGCATTTTTTCCTTTTACAAGCAGGTGTCTTGCTTTGTTTGATTTCATCACCAAGAGGATTGTAGCTTTACTGCAGAACTTCTACCAGAGTATGAATAAGCTTACATTTATCCAAGAGGCCAGGTGTTTCTAGGATTAAACTTGTTCTTGTGCATACTATTTCCTCTCTGTGTTCTCAGCCTTTTAATGTTCACAGCTAGTAGCTCATTTTCTAAAACATCACAATTAAAATGATTTTCAAGAAACATTCTAGTTAAACCAGTGCTGCAACAGGAAGATACACTCAATGCTCAAAAATAATCTGGTGACAATTGTGGCAGTATTTTTATATAAAGGAATTCCAGACACTCATGTTCACCAGTGCCTCCCAGCTTGCTAATCATGAGGTAATCTCTAATGGGAGAAAAACCCAAACCCTGAGCAGGAGCTTGCAGTAATCCTTTGATGGCCACAGAGCTTTTCCATGATGAGGTGTTGCTGCTTCCCTCTGAAGCACTGACCTGGAATACAGTACAGAAGGACTTTTTTGAGCCTCACAGAACTGACACCTGCACTGTAAGAGAGGTGAAAAATTGAAAATCGTGTAATAGCTGGCTTTAGCATTATGCAGATGTGGTGTTCTGCATTTATTTTCATTTAGTGATTTCTGTGTAGTTACACTGGAATTATACTGGCAAGTATAAAAGACAAGATTCAGGTTTCTCTGGCGTGACAAACAAGGAAGGGTTTTTTCACCAAGTATTTATGTGTAGCTCAGTTCTCTAAGTCCTTAAAGCATGCATGTGCTGTTAACAACAGTTCTGGCTGCACAGCCTGATCATTAATGTTATCTTCCCAACTGAACATCTGCTCATGTGGTACATTTCCACTTCCATCCTCCTCTCTCTCTTACACATTAAATTGTACCAAAAGCCCTTTTAAACACAAGTACAATTTTAAGGGGATTTTAATGAACTTGTCTGGAAGAAGGCTACATCATGATTTATAGCAGGCAATGTAGTATGGGCCAGAAAAAATCTAAAAAATTTTAGATTAATTAGTTATTTCCTTAGAAATGCCCTTTCAGGTCACTCAGAGCTATGGTCAGTTCTTGTGTATTTAATGAATACTTTCAGCCCAAAAAAAAATCCAAACAAACCCAAACCCAACCAACCAAAATCAATCAGGACACTAATTAACAGAGAGACAGTTACAGCTAACAGCTTCTGAGATACTGAGATTTTCTGCACAGGACTATGGAGACACCTTGGAAAGGAGACTCCTTTTATATGGGTCACTTGTAATGGACAGGACACCAGGACATGAGTACTGAGAATCATTAAAATGCAACATTTTATGAACACACCTTATACTCACTGTTCACATGTTCATTTCCTAGATAAAGAATTCCTGACTCACAAGGATTTGTGCCTAGTCCATATGGTTAATCAGTAACCAATTTAGGGGCAGGAGAGGCTGTAGCTCACTCCATGCTCTCTCTCCTCAGGAGCAGGGAACAGATAAAAGGGAAGAAATGTGCCAAACAGAGGTGTATTCTCCTTCAGCAGGATGATGAAAGTCCATGTATACCACAGGCCTACAGATAAGAAAGCAGCAGCACAGCTTTTTCAGGTAGTTATTTTTCAAGACACGGATTGTTTCAATTTTACCTTGTCACACACAACACACCTGAAGCCTTGGAAATCGTGAAACTTGGGACACTCCATACACAGTTACATTAAACACAGATCTTCCCAAGTGCTTACAAATATGGATCACGGGCAGGCAAATCCTGAAGCATGATCCTCTACAGTGTAAAGGCCGTTTTAGATAATGCCTGTGCTGTGCAGTGCTGAGCTACCTCAGCACCAGCTCAAAGGCACTAAGAAAGAGATGTTTTGCTGTATGTGTAGCCCCATGATTACCTGCTGCCTTGGAGTCTGACACTGGGTATGGCTGTGTAAGTCCTGTTGTGGACTAACAAGTTTGGGAAAGGGATTGTTCTTCCAGTAAGTAATCCAGTAGCTAATCCAGGATCTCTGGAAGACGTCAAGTGATGTGGTGCAAAGCTATACTCAGTGCATGACACCTTCTTGGCAAGACACAGCTACCTGGCATTCATTTTCACTTCAAAGCCTCCTCAAGGAAGGTGTTCATGCTCCTGTGGGTTTTCACTTTGTAGGCATATCTGTCATATGCTGATGTAGCTGAGATTAGCACAAAAAGCCACAGTCACTCAACACCCAAAGATCTTTATCACCCAAGGTTATGCCCTGTCTCAGAGCTGCCAGGTCATGATTTGTCTTTTGGACCAAGTGAACTTCCTTTTTCCCCCTCTGAAATAGCTGAAAAAACAAAACAAAAACACACACAAAAAAATCCGGCTATTTAAGTTTTCACAGTTGGCTTTTTTTTTTTCTTTAGAGAATTGTTACTCTCAGGGAATAACAATATTTTTACATTTTCTGCCTTTAGAGCAGCAAGATAAACTATGGAACTCTTAGAGGTCTCTACAATTGCTAATTCAAAAAGCTACTACAGTTCTAAACTCAAGGCATTAAGAGAATCCAGACAAATACTTACTTGACATTTACTAAGAGAACAGAGGTAAAGCATTTACCAGAACAGTCACAATAGATCACCAGGAATCCAGCCTCAAAGTCTGCCCACATCCAGGAAAAGGTAACCTCTTTCTGTCATCAGGGATCATACCTCACCCCTGCAAAGCATTGCTTGTGAGGACTTAGTGGATGTATCTGAGTGTGAGAGCAGGAGCAGCTCTATGCCAAGTACTGCAATTGCAGTAAAACCAAACAATGGCATCTCTGTGGGTTGCAGGCATGATCAAACTACGACTGAAGTCAATCTGAGCCTTTTGGGTGGTTTCCAGGGGCACTGGATGAGAGCCACAATACATTACAAGCAGTATCACTAACGCTCAAAGCCAGAAATAAGAGTACAAAGTTCCTCATTTAGAACAGCAGCCTGCCCACTGATGACTTCTACCTTTTCACAGACCTTTCTTCAATCCCCAGCACGCATCTGAGGAAGCTGGGGGGTAATATTTCCTGCCTTGGCACTTCTTAAGTGTCAGGCTTTCATCTTGAAGAGAACCAGTCTGGAGAAATAAAGCAGCTGCCAGGCTGGACATTGTGGATATATGATGTAGAAGCTCTGAGGCCAGCAGGGAATGTAAGTGTAGACTGTGATAGAAAGGGAGGGGAAATCCACAAAACACAGGTCTATACAAGTCACTTTGTCTGATTCCAGCCTTCTGGAAACTCCACATGGACAGCAGCATCTCTGCCACATACATTCAAGTTAGTACTGTCCAAAAACATGGATGAACTCGGGGAGGATTGCTTGAGGTTTTTTATGTTAAAAACAAAACAACCAAAAAAATCCCCCAAAAACCCTAAACAAACGAACAAACAAAACCACAGAAAAAAGGCATTGCTGAACAGGAATTTTCTGAGATGTATTTATGCAAACCCTAGAATGTGCTGGGTTGATCACAACTAGTGCAACTTTTTGATAATCACGACATATAATCAATTCAGCTGTTTGAGACTTAATTTTCACTGCCTCTGACCTCTGTGGAATAAATGGTGCAGGGGTGTGGAATAACAACCCAAACCCATCAGATATATTTGAGATAATAACAATGATCCTCAGGTTTTCATGGACGGTGTTTTGTCTCTTTGTCAAACAGGCCACCTCAAATAGAAGTCTTATTTAGTTGGACATTTTGGCCTTTAAAGATTCCTAAATAGATGTGCATCTCCTCCTAAAAACAGTATATGTGTACTCTGTGTGGAACTGCAAGGCTCCAGCCACTCATTCTCAGACAAACATGGATTTATAAAACACCTTCCTGCTTTTCAGAATTGTGCTGGGTTCAGGAAAAAAGGAAATCCTAGAATTATTATGCACATCTGTAGAGGTGAACTTGGCACCCAGTGTGAGTCCAGCTTTCAGCTCTGCAGTATGGAACTGGGAAATTTACTGGGCCTTTAATCTGTAGGGCTGGAGGTGATGGGCATTATCACTTGGCAAGCTGTGCCTCCTTTTGTGCAAGCAGGACTCCATACTCTCCAGGGCATCTATTTCTTTCATAAGGTCTTTCTTTAGTTCTAACAGCCTGCAAAACTTTCCTGGCCAATTCTTTTCAAGTTCTGAAGTCAAGCTTTGACCAAATGGGACCAAGACTTACTCTTATTATTCCACAGGCAGAGAAGGGTACTACTAACAAAGAGACTGAATCAAACCGGGGGAAAGCGTGTATTGGGGAAATGTATTCCTGCACTGGAGAGGCTGTATCTATCTCTCTGTATGAGATATGAATATATATAAAAAAATATTCCTGTAGAGACCAGAGCTGGTGGACAGGTGGAGAGGAAGGAGCTGGTAAAGCCTTTTCCTCTCCTTATCCTTCCCTCTCTGTGAACTCATGGACAGCAGTTACTCCCAACATCCGAAGCAGGATCACTTTGATCTGCATTACAGAGTCAAAGAATCACAGAACATGCTGATGTGGAAGGGACCCACAAGGATCATCGGGTCCAACTCCCGGCCCTGCACAGGACATCCCTTGGAGTCACACCCTGTGCCTGACAGCATCGTGCAGATGCTTCTTGAGCTCTGTCGGGCTTGGTGCTGTGACCACTTCCCTGGGGAGCCTGTTCCACTGCCCAACCACTCTCTGGGGGTAGAACATCCAACCTAAACCCCCCCGGACACAGCTTCAGGCTGTTTCCTCGGGTCCTGTCACTGCTCAGGAGGGTGAGGAGCTCAGTGCCTGCCCCTCCGCTCCCCTTCATGAGGAACCTGCAACTGCAGTCTCCTCTTTTCCAGGCTGAAAAGACCGAGTGACCTCAGCCACTCCTCACACGGCTTCCCCCCAAGCAGAGGGTAGATTATTCCAGCGGAGATTGCACTAACGGGGGGCACAGGGCGATGGTATTTCTCAGGAGTTGCGCCGCCTGCTTCTGCTTCCCGCTGAAGGTCAGCCCTTCTATGCGCCAAGGCGCGGGACAGTCTGTTTCGCACAGTCCCTGTGCCGAGGGCAGGGGCACACGCCTCTCCCCGCGGGAATCCCAGGGGGCGGGAGCGCGGGAAGCGCGGCCGGGCTCCCGCCTTGCCCCC
>VXBN01004440.1:10792-36465 GCA_013397395.1 Sinosuthora webbiana
CGCGGCTCCGCCGTGGGCTCCTACCCTCGGGGCACCACCGGGGCCGTTCCCGGGAGGGCCGCGGGGCCGGCCCGGCTCTCTCCACGCCCGCGATCGCAGCCGGGGAGCCGGGCTGGCGCCGGTGTGCGGGGAATTAAGGTGGAGTCGGTGCGAATGGTTACCGGGGCCGGGCTGTGCTCGGAGAGCGCAGAGGCGGCACCGTGCCCGGGCTCGGCATCGGGGGCTTGTGCTGCGGAGGCACCGCAGAGAGAGCCCCGGCAGCCGCTCCGTTCGAGAAGGAGATAAATGCTAACTAAAAATTAACTGAGCCGGGATTCCACGCGTTTCGGGATGCTCCATGTGGAGACCGTAGCCAAAGATAGTGCCTTAGCCGGCTCGCTGTCGGCATCTTGTAAAGGATGACGAGTAGTCAGCTTACCCCCAAAAAAATCTTTGTGTTAAAAAAAAAAAAAAAAACCAGCATGAAATTGCCCGTCGCGACTGGAGAGAGCCTCAGGACTTCCTAGCTTCTTCCTTCTCAAATAAATAAGAATTTAAGGTGTCACAGCTCCCCCAGCTCTTGAAACTGCCTGCTTGGCTTTCCTTCCTCCTTTGATAGCTTGGTTCCCCCTTCCCATCTCCGCTCAAGGCAATTGCTTACCGGCCGCTGGGAAGTGTATCTGTGTTTCCTCCTTTGCCCAGGTCGTTCCTATATATCCTACACTTGTAAAAGTTACAAAACTTGGAGAAACCTGGCTTTCTGTGGTTTCTGTGCTGGTTGCAAAGGGTTCTGCAAGGATAATCAACAAATCACACCATAGAGAAGAAGTACCACAACAAGTAAAATAGCCCATCAAGTGGTGTCAAATTAAAACCACAACAGACGTGTCTCATATGTCTTTGCTGGAAATGGAGGTTAAGCTGCAAAATGTTCAGCCACCTTCAAGCAATGCGGTCTGAGGTTTCTGAGTTAGTTTGGGCTGAGTCCCCTGTAATGTCTGTGCAAACTCTTGTGCTGTGAAAGAAGTGTGACTGCGTTGTTACACGGCGAGGTTGTGCCTGGGGTTTCTGCAGTGTGCTCATAACCTCATTTATTTTATTAGTTGTCAGTAGAATGGCAGTAGCCTGGCATCCAGTTTCCTAGTCGGCCGTTTGTTTGTAAAGGCAAATGGAATCAGTGTGGTCACACGAGGGCAGGACCATTGTGTAATGTCTGCCAGTAATTTGATGCAAGGCAGCACAGTACCACGTTAGCCAGTGCTTTAGTTCTTCCCCAGCAGGTTTCACCAAACAGATTTTGTAATAATGGTTGTAGCATCTTGGGTTGTGAAAGCCTTTTTGTCTTGTATTCCCTCTGCCACCTCTTGAATTCAGATTTTGAAGGAGCCTTGCAGCTCTGGGAGAAAAGGAAGGTGATGCTGCTTTATGGTTTGAGCCGTTTTTCTTGTGAATCTCAGCTCTGAATGAGAGAATGTGATGTTGTTTGGCAGCTAAGGCAGAGAGTCCTGGGAGGAAGGGACTGGTGTGTGCATTGTTTGGCTACAGTTCTGGAATGCTCTGGTGGGTACCATGCCTTGATTTACATGTCAAGGATAAAGGAAGCTGCCAAATGACTAAGAAATTATTTTACTCTCTGTTAATACTTCCTGGGAATGGCTGGACTAAATACTGCTGTGGAGACTATTAAACTATTGTTATTTTCAATATGGTCTATCAGAGGAGACAATAGTGCCTCTCCTTGGTAAGAGACTGTTCTTTGTTCTTGTGAATGTAGTAGGCTAGTTAAATTTTTGTGTCTATGCATCAGCACTTCACTATGCTCCCACTGCACTGTTTTTCAGTGGTTTTTGTTTTGTGTTCTACTTTTTGGGTCTTCCCAAGTTTACATTGTGTAAATAAACCCCACCTTAGTTACCCCTGTATCTGCAAAGCAGAGCCCTGCTTTGCTGTTCTGTGACTTCTGAGGGATTTTGCTGGTTGGTCTGAAGTAAAAGCAAATGAAGCGTAAATAAATCATGGCAAAAGAGGTTTTTGTTTGTTTTTTAAGATGCAAAATTGAACAGAATTGTCAACATGTCATTTAATAAACCCCAGGAGACAGGTGGCCTTTCTGATGTTTCATGGAAACTGGGATTAAACCTCAGGAGAACTTCACTGAGCATTGAATCAAAGGGAGCTGGGAAGGAGCTGTCTCAAAACAGCATGAAGGGACTGCCAGGAAGAATTATTTCCAAAATGAAATTTTATCTGACTATGCTTTTCATGCTCTTCAAAACAACTTTTCTGTTGCATTTTTCCAAGGAAGAGCAGTCCTCGTTCACGGCTTGTGTGTCTGCAACACTGATGGGGTTTCCATTATGCAGACAGATGAGAGATGCTGCCAGCTGTACCCGTTTCACTGTTGCTGAGCTACCTGTGTGACAAGTAACACACAACAACAACGTCACATTTTGCTGCAAAGAACCTTGGAAATGCTGAAAGGATTTAGAAATTGTATTATATTAGTGTTGTGTAAGAAACTTCTCTATGTGTTTCTGCAAAAGCAATCCTGGTGGTTTTAAACAAGCTAAACCAGTTAGATGGGTGGTTTCTGGCTATTTTCTTTTTCTTTCTGTTAAATAACGTTTGCTGAAAAGTGCTGTAGGCTTAGGGTTGTAATACAGTGTGTAGTTTGAATGTTCCCATGTTTTCCAGCCTTGTCTAATTTGACCTAATTAGTGTGGGCATCTGAACAGTTTTGCATAAAGTTTTCACATCATATTTAATAGAATTAAAGATGAGAGGGGAGAATGGGAGAGAACTGAGGATTTTCTACCCTATTTTGTCTGTCAGTATTTTCCCCCCGTGTTCCTTCTCGATGGTGCAGCTGCAGCCAGACTGAGCAGTGAAACAGCTGCTGGCACAGTCCCTGCCAAAGCTGCTGCTTGTCTGCAGTTTGCACTGCAGCTGCCTCCTGCCCTTCCCACTTCTCTCCCTCTGTGTCTTCCTTAGCTCTGCCAGCTGTCCTTTCTCCAGACGTTCAAGTTTTCTTAGCACAACACCAGACAACAACTCCAATTGCTCCTTTTGCTCTGGATTAAACTGGATAAGATCTTGTTGCTGCCTCTGCTGTTCTGATCTCGTGAGCAGCAGTGAGAGCATTTCGTTACCCACAGAGACTCACCAGGCTCTGTGGTACACAAGTTAGTTGTACATAGCCACACGTGCAAAGGCAAATCTCTTGTCTCCTTCAATTAAAAGGCCTTTTTGTTTCCTGAGGGAGGCACACCACCCTTCTTTGAACAGATCGTGATGTGATTTTAGTTCATCTTGGGGTTGGGTAGTCAGAATTACATACAGGAAACTTGGGAAACTTCATCTGTATCTTTATTTCTCCTGCACTTCTGCCACCTTTTTTCCAGCTTCAGTACCAAGGAAGCATTTGATTTACAGGTATCATAATACCTCTTATCTGAACAGTGCCTAGTTTTTGTTACAGTGGCAATTGTGGTTTTGTTTGTTTTATACCACTGAAGTGTCTTCCTTCCATGTGTCAGAGAAAGAATAAGGCTGATCCTTTCTTTCTGGGACACCATCTCCTGAGGTTCTCCACAGTGAAAAGGAGGCCGTGTATACTCCAACGTCTAGATTGGCTTGTCGGCCAGGATTCCTGGGATTTAATTTCATAATGGGGGAAAACAGAGCAATGTTTTCATGTCCTACCACTGCCTATTGTCTTCAGTTTCATTCTCCTTCAAAATGGAGGTATTTTGTCTCTACTGAACATAAGTACTCAATGTGACTTGAGAACTTTTACACTTTATTCAGTTGAAGATTTAGCTAGAATGTCTGAATCAAAATCCTGTCACTTTGAAAAGTTCCTGAATTCAGATGTTCTCTGAATCAGAGCAGTTGTAAGATAGCCTGTTTGTGCTCTGACCTCCCGTCCTTTCTAAGTTTGAGGCACAGCTAGGAGGGGATCCTCAGTCCCTTGCCTGAGGGCCAGTATTGGTGACCAGAGCACAGACTTTGGGGTCTGGAACAGTGGCACTCTTGAGAACAGCAGACATCATCAGTATTTCTAAATATTTAACTTGAACAAGGAAATTGCTGACTGGCTCTCAGCAAAGGATGGTGAGCTGTAAACATGTGTGGAGTTTGTTTGTTTGGGTTTTTTTATTCAGACAGCTACTTCTTCATGGAAAGTGTCAAGTAACTGTTTACAAGGAATGACAGATGATGTTATGAATGAGGCGCTTCCTTTAGTTGCCTTAGAGGCAGTCACTTACACCCTTTATGTCTTCAAAATATTAGACTGTATGGAGGCTGGAAGACTCAATTGCCACGGTGAAAAAGGGAGCATGTGATTGAAGTTCTGAATGGCCATGGCAGTGTTTTGTTCTAGAGAGGAAAGATTCTGTGTGTGTGTGTGTGTGTGGCATTCACCCAGGACTAAACTAACCTCAAGTAGCTGGATGTTATTACTGAATTGATGACTTGGGGGAAGAATAAAAATCCGCCTGCCACCAAGTCTCATCAGAAGAAAGCTGAAGTATGTCAGTCTATATCTGTCTGAATATTTCTGAAGGTTATATTACATATGTTAATTTTTAACAATTTTTAACATTCTCCTTACCTGAAGGAACAATAATTGACTTGTTCTCAAGTTCCCATACACATATTTGATATCACAGTATTAGGCACTCCCTCATAGATGTGATTATCTTATCTATGGCTGTGTGCCTGAGTAATGCCATTGGTCTCCTCTGATGTCATTTCTAGTTTCTTCCCTTGCAATATCAATTGGGTACTCAGTATGTATCAAATATATAAATCCAAGTATGCACTCGGCTTCTTTTCTTACAGAGAAAAGCTCAGAACATCTCCAAGACCTCTATTTGCTATGAGCATGAGATATGGATGAAGAGCATTGCTTAAAAGCAGTTATGTCTGGCTTTTGCATTATTGCTTAGTTCATTTGTAGCATAAAAAAATCACCCCAACAGCACTGATATTTTCTTAAGGCTCATGGGTTTTATGTTGCTGTTTATAACGACCTATCCAGAACAGGTAAAATGTACACATCAGCCTTTTTTACCTTGAGACACAGAATAGATGAGCAAAGTCTGTGTGCAGCTGCAGTTAAAGCAGGAAGATAAATGTAGCATATGTGTCAGATGGAAAAACCTTATGACTTGGGAGCTGTGAACTTTAATTTAGCAGTCAGTGGCAGTTCTGTGTGAAAGCAGCATCTCCACTCGCTGTGGCAATGGTTGGGTGTGAGTGAGCAGGGAGTGGTGGAGCGAGTGTCAGTCAAAGACCAAAATAACCATGAGTTCCCTACAAGTGTAGGCTAGAGATGCTATATCTTACCTACATTATCATGTGAATGAATAACACATGCTGCCTTTCAACATCCCTGTACAGCATTTCAACATCAGTCTTTTCCCTCTTGTTTGTCTGTGTTAATTTTTATAACCTCAGGAGATTGTGTCTGAAGCTCAGTGTCAGCTTCAGATCTCAGTGACCTCTTTGTAGGGCGTGTTAAACATGAGTACCAGTCATGGAGGATTAATTTGAGAACCAAAATATGATGAACTAGAAAAATACCTTAGTAATTTGTCAAACCTGGCGTAATGAAGCTAAGCTTTCAGCAGAGAAAGGTATTCATTGCTATAAACTATAAAGATCCCATGATCCAGGATGTCTTTGAGCTAGTGTGTAGTTTTGGAAGAATTAAGATATTTCTCTTACATACCTTTTAAAGGAAGAACACTTAACCTCGCTTAAAGCACCAAGGCAAATATTCCCTGTTTGATCTCACTTTAACCTGCCTGGCCCAGTGCAGCCACCACCTCTGTCACCACACAGGATGTGGAGCTGGCAGCAACCCTGTGACCTGCAGCAGGAACAAGTACACTTGCCTCAGGTCATTTCCTTCTTTTTCTCCAGTATTGATGCATGAGGAGCTGTAAATTTAGTAAGAGGCATGGACACTTCCAAAATCTCCCAAAGGAAAATCGGTTCTGCTCCCAGACATATGACTTAAATTTTTATTGCAGAAGAATTTTTTGTTCTTTTGGCCAGTCTGCTTCCTCCAACACCAGAGTCCATGTGCAGAAATCCCTGAATTATAGCAGTCATCAACTCTTAGCATAGAATGAAGAATGAATGCATCATAAATTAACTAAAAAACCATGAAACCAAAGCTAGTCAGTGTAAGAGGAACATGCTTCTCAGTATACTCTGGAGTACCTTCCAGCACTCAAAGGTGGTTTCTGAAAACCAGGGAGAGCTACTTTTTACACAGGCAGGTGGTCATAGGATAAATGGGAATAGTTTCAATGAAGAGATTTAGATTTGATGTTAGGAAGAAGTTCTTTGCTGTGAGGGTGGTGAGACGCTGGAAAATATCCAGAGAAGCTGCAGGTGCCCCATCCCTGGAAGTGTTCAAGGCCAGGCTGAATGGGGCTCTGAGCAACCTGGTCTAATGGAAGGTTGGAACTGTATAATCTTTAAGGTCCTTTCCAACCCAGACAATTCTATGATTCTGTGGTACATATTTGCCTTTTCTTTTTCGTGTCTTTATCAAGAAGTGTACTTATTAAGTTAAGCTAAATAATGGCTTTTCCTAAAGGTACCTACATAGGATTCTTAGCTGTGAGCCTCTTTTTTTTTTTGTCCCTTCTCCTCTCACCTTCCCCAAGTAAGATTATAGGTAGTATTGTAACATAATCGAAGTGTTATGTACTAGCATTACCTAATGTCTTACTTTCTTTTTTTTTGTGTGTGTGTGTTTTTAAACAGGAAGATGAACAGAACTGAATTTTAGGACCTAACTCCTGAATGGGCTGGATTTTATCTTGGCAGGAGTTTTTGAAGATTGGTGCAGTGAGAGAAGAAACAGCCAATGGCTTCAGAATCCATGGTCCCTGAGCAGGCAAAACAACATCTTGTGAAGGGAAAAAGGCGGCAGCAGCAGCAACCTCGGCCTTCCAACAGTGATGGGGATGAGGATGTCTTCGTGTTTGAGGCAAATGAGGCTTGGAAGGATTTTCACAGCTCTCTTCTTCACTTCTTCGAAGCTGGAGAGCTCTGTGATGTTACACTGAAGGTGATACTTGTCATGTATCCATTGCATGTATCAGGCTGAAGAGGATCAAGGTGCTGATAAATGTGTTGGGAGGTGGCTGTGAATGTTGGCAGGGGTGTGGAAGCCACAGAATACCTCTTGCATCTGAGGCATCTCTAGTGATGCTCTTATTTTTTTTTCCTTATTTAGGAAGTTTACAGCTGAAATTTAAACACTTAAAATATTGACAGTCTGAGAGAGGCAGTACATGACTTTGACCTCATCCAGCTTTACCTTCTAAGCAAGTTCCCACAGTTGGTCACTAATGACTGTGCAATTCCAGCTCCTTGTAGCCTCTTTGTTCTCAATATACTTTCACCCCCAATTTTACCTCCATGTCTGCATTTTGTGGTGTTCTGCTAGATTCTTCTCAGCAAACAGGATTTCTGGAACAAATCTAACTTCCAGCATTCTTCAAAGAGAGAAAGAAAAAAAAAACCCAGACAGTTGTGTTCTATAGCTGATCAAAGAGTAAAGGAAGAGAGGGAGGAAGCAAATTTTATGATTCTTGCATAGCATTACTTTTATGCATTATTTGTAACTCAGCTGTATATTACTTATATCCTGACCACAATAAATTTGTATTTAGCCTGCATAGAAGTGGGTATCAGCACCTTTGAATATTAAGTATCTTTCAGCTAAACAACTTATTAGTGCAAGATAGTTATTTAAGGAATAGTGATGAAACACAGTTCCCAAACCAAGAACAAATGACAGATGTCATTAGAAGTTGTTAGCCTGCTACTGTGACTGTTGGATATGAACAGGGAAAATCCTTGACAGATGTATGTCCCTGTGTGAAGAGGGTGTTACCAGCCCTCTTCATTCCTTTTCTTGTTGCCTCATTCTTACCTTCCTTCCTTTCCACCTACATTCCTGCTAAAAAGGAAGAAAGTCTTGATTTATAAACATAGTTAAATGCATANAAAAAAACCCCCCAAAAAACCCCCAAACACCCCGCAGAAAGTCTTACTTTATAAACATAGTTAAATGCATATTCCTGCTAGGGAAACTTGCCTTAGAAAAAACATTTTACTGGGCCTGCAGTTTAACTTGCCCTAAGTTAGGCTTGTATTAATGGTTATTTGTATGATCTGTGTGGAGCTATTTTGGTAATTTAAGAATATTAGATGGCATGACTTGGCTTCCTTCTAGTGAAGGCTAGATGGATGTCTTATTGTATGGGTTCCTAAATCAGGGGTTTTCAAGTAACTGTTAACTATGTACTTGAATTTGAATTTTCAGGGGGGCTTAATTTTTCTTCCTGTAGTGCTCAGGCCTCACTCATGTTATAAGAATAATCAGATCTCTACTGAACTTCTGTTTTTTGTGTGTGAGTTAGTGAGCAATTCTGGCATTGCTGTCTTCAGACCAATTACTGTTTTAACTGCTGGCTTTTAAAATATGATAGATAGTAACTGGAGGGGAACTCTGTTTTCAAAATAGCAACAACATGGTAGATATGTTGTTGTCCCTGCCCATGGCAGGGGGTGGAATGGGATGACCTTTAAGGTCCCTTCCAACCCAAACCATTCTGTAATTTAAAATTAAGCAGATTTGGGTAACATAGTAAAGCCACTTAATTCAAAAGAAAGGTTTAATTAGAGAGTGGGATGATGGGCAGAATGAAAGTGTGTGAAGGTAAGAATGGCCTGGGAGCTTTCCCTGATAGAGCAGACCACTGGTAGCATCTTTCTGTATCACTACCATAGTTAGTTGGAGTGCTGATGGTGTAAGAGTGGTAAGCCGTGGGAGCACACAGGAAGGCTCCCTCTGCTCCAAAGAGTTAAATTCAGGAATTTCACCTACTCTCCTGCTGCTGTCATATGAGCAGTCTGAGAAGGCTGTTAGAAGGTGGAGAGTGGCAGATGCAAACCATCTGCTTTTCTCCTGGTGGTTTGCTTTTTGTTCATTTGGTAAGTCTGAATTGTTCCTTCTGAGGTGATCTCAAGTAATCACACTGAACCATCCATCTTTTCCTCTTTTTAAATCTGCATTCTGTTGCTTGTGTCTTTGCTTTCTGTACTCAATTCGCTGCTCACCAGGTGGGTTACACTTGTGTTGATCATACTCTTTAAAAAAGTAGAGCAATTAGGTATGGAATCAGAGCTAGAAAAAGAAATCCAAAATATCCTGTGTCATTTAGTATTTTTTTATGTTTTAAGTGCACCACAGGTCTCTGTAACACCTTCATCTGAAAATGAGTATGTAATTTGAGTCTGTCAGGGAAACTGGTTGCTTATGTCAGCCAGCCATCCCTTCATGTTAGTGCAGAGTGACAAAGGCTGTAAGAAAGCGCTCCTGGAACACAAATAAACAGTGGATTGTTCATTTACCTTCAGTACTTAGATTGTTTTTTAATGTAGTGGAAATCTAGAATTTTGTACATGAAAAGCTTGTTTTACATTTTCTGATCGGAATTTTGAGAAACGCCTTTTCTTTATGGGGAGTGAGTACACTATCTTTTGTGGGTAAACATTCTAAAAATACTGAAGTGATTGGTAACTTTTAATAACCCCTGAAATAGCTGTTATTCTTACGTTTTTACATAAATTTGCTTCTATACATCAATTCCTCGACAGTAATAAAAGTCCAGAAATCTAAAGCAGTCTAAAAATGTCTCTTTCTATTTCCCCCCCTTAAAGTCTCTGAGTATCTATAAAACAAGTGTCTAGAAGTGTCTCATCCTGTCTCCAAGGAGAATCTAGGATATTTCTGAGGATGCTTCATAAGGCTTTTAAAGACAGGCAAGTTCAGTGCATCAGTGCTGTTGCTTCCTTGTGTTACGGCTTTGCTCTGCTCTCATGGCCAAGCTACAGCTTAGAATTCCTTGGGATACTTGGATGTAATGTCAGAAGTACAGGACAAATGGGGTTAATTTGTGTGGACAAAACACGTGGAGTCCAGAATTCTTACTTCAGCTTCACCGTTCCTCCTATCACAGCCAAAACTGTCATTCCAGTAAAATATTGGGGATTCTTTTGTTCTTTCCTCTTTCAGGTTGGTTCCAAGCTGATCTCCTGCCACAAGCTGGTGCTGGCCTGCGTTATCCCGTACTTCCGAGCCATGTTTCTTTCGGAGATGGCTGAGGCCAAGCAGAAGCTGATCGAGATCCGGGACTTTGACGGCGACGCCATCGAGGACCTGGTGAAGTTCGCGTACTGCTCGCGGCTCACGCTGACGGTGGACAACGTGCAGCCCCTGCTCTACGCCGCCTGCATCCTGCAGGTGGAACTGGTGGCAAAGGCCTGCTGTGAGTACATGAAGCTGCACTTCCACCCCTCCAACTGCCTGGCAGTCAGGGCCTTCGCCGAGAGCCACAACCGCATCGACCTGATGGACATGGCCGACCAGTTTGCTTGCGAGCATTTCACAGAAGTGATGGAGTGCGAGGACTTTGTGAGCGTGTCACCGCAGCACCTCCATAAACTCCTGTCCTCCAGTGACCTGAATATTGAAAATGAAAAGCAAGTTTACAATGCTGCTATCAAGTGGCTGCTGGCCAATCCCCAGCATCATGCTACGTGGCTGGATGAGATCCTTGCACAGGTAGGGCAGGCCGAGGTACCAGGTGTCTCATCGTGGTTTAGTTGTGTACTCAGCTCTTTGTGCTTGGGTACATCTCAAGGTGAAAAATGTTCTTAGCTTTTGGTACCTCAGCCAGTATTCAGGGTTAGGAGTCGACAGTGGAAGCAAGTTAGAGTTCTGAAACATCAGGGGGAAGTGATATTCTCCTCTTCCTGTAGAGAGAAGAGTACTCACTTTGTGCTCGTGGCTGGGAGGTGGGGAACCAACAATAAGCTTCATCTGTGGTTGAGCAGAAATGTTTTATACTGACACAAATCAGAGAGAATACAAAGCCATCACTTTACTTGGCTTGCCATTCCTACAGCCTGATATGCTCGCTGCCCTTGCTGTTATGTATTTGTACTCAAGAAAGGAGGCAAAGCTGTTGAGTTTTCTTACAAGGCTAGGAAGGGAAACTCAGAGAGATGTGTCACATCAAGTTGTGTCACAGTATTTGAGACAGGTGTGGAGAGCCTGTACTGGGAAGGATTTGCATGCCATGTGCTGCAAAACATTCCATGTGTCTTAAAGGTAGGATTGGCTGTGCAGTTGTAGTTGTCACTAAACTGCAACTTGATTATTTTTCATTTGGCTGAATTGATAATATTGACATTATGTAAATAAGGAGAGGTCCACTGAGATGCTGCTTTCATTGTCTTCATGAATAATTTTTCACATTTCCTAGGAAAAGATCACAATGGTCTGTCTTCCAAAAACCTTCAGTTTCACCTAGACTAGCATGAGGTTTTTGATACAAAAACCCCTTCTTTATTATGCTATACTTAGATTACAGGCAATATAATTAAAGATTTTTTTAAAAGAAATTTATATTTATTGCTCAGTTGTGCTAGCAGATGAGATTACCAGTTTTATTCTGGTGATGGAAATCAGACACCAGATTTAAGCAAAGAAAAAGTAAACCTTCTTGTAAATCTGGGTTATTTGCCAGAGCATACGGAGTCATCAGGTGACTTGGACACTACTGCTAGCATAAAACGTGCCTGGACTTCTAGACAGTGATTATCCATGTCATACTCAGCCTAACGGGTTTTACTGTTATAATGAGGTTTTGAATTTAACAGCCTGGAGTTCTTACCACGTCACTAACCTTAGGGGCCTGTCAGCAGGGCTACAGTGGTGCTTTAAAGTAGCCTCAAGTAAGCTGGGCCAAAATAAAGGAAGAAGTGGGACTGAAAGCAAGGAGGTGAGGAAGAGCGAGTAGAGACACATGCTTGCTTCAAGACAGGGACGCTTGTCAGTGCTGTAACAGCCCTGTCCTGCTGCTCTGAGAAGCACTGGAGCTACTGGACTTCTGCACCATTGCTGTGAGCCAGCTGAGAGCTGCTTGACTGTGTTGACTCCAAACCTTAGGAAGTCAGGTGGAGATTTGCTTCGGTTCCCCCCACTAACATCTGTCCCACCTTTGCCTCTGATTGTACTTTTTATTCTGCACTGTTTGTCTTACAAAGGAGGATGAAAGGTTTGCTGAAATAAATGGCAGGAAGGATTTAGAGAAGAAACAATTAGCTCTCAATATTTATTACCGTTTTTTTAAGCTTCAAGTCTGTCAAGTCTGCCTTAGAGAAAGGTGTTACTGCACTAGCAGTACCTCCTTCATGGACACTTAGTTCATGGTGACTGTTTCCTTTTTGACTTGCCACCCAAAGAAAAGGAACCATTTTAGCACGAGCCCCCTTACACTGGCACAGCCGTGAGCTGGAGATTGACAGCCAACAGCAGACTAGCCTGATCAAGCCCTGGTAAAGCCACAGGTGCTGCCTGCATCGCACCGGGCAGGTGTGCGGGCAGCAGCTTGTCTCCTTCCTCAGCACAGCCTGGGCCAAGGGACACTTCTCCACTGTGGCTGAAATGCAAATGGCTGTAGCAAACATTACCACCGAAAGGAACTGTTCATGTTGCTGTTGTCTGGAACCGCTCTGAGAGCTGCTCTCCTTACCGAGGAGCGTGGGGCTGCCGGCGGGCTCCGGAGCTGCCGGGCGGTGCATGCGCAGCGCTGCATGGTGACACTCAGCAGTTCGGCCACTGTCTCCAACTGTGTTCATTTCTGTGTCAGGTACGGCTGCCTCTCTTGCCCATTTGTTTCCTTATGGGTGTTGTGGCAAAGGAAGAGATTGTCAAGCAGAATCTAAAATGTAGGGATTTGCTGGATGAAGCAAGGAACTACCACCTTCACCTGAGCAGCAGGGCAGTGCCTGACTTTGAGTACTCCATTCGCACAACACCAAGGAAGCAGACTGCTGGTAATTAAATGTGTGTCTGGTTACCCAGTAGGGAGTGGTGTGGGGAAAAGGCAGCACATCTGTGCAGGTGTCTTGATATCAGGCAGGTGTAGCTTGATATCGAGGGCTGTTCGTGACTTAATGCAAAATTGGGAAAGCCTTTATGTACCTCTCTGGTATTTCGGTGATGTGCTGCATTTTCCTAGCAGAACTTTAGCAGTCATTTTCTTTCTTTAAAGCATTAATAATTTATCCTGATTGGCTCTATCTGTATTAAAGCCAGAGCTGTTCCGTGTGTTATGACCAGGCAATCTGTTCAAAGCTGTACTGAAAACAGTGGACAGTTATTTTTTGGTGTTGAAGGTTGAGCTAACTTCTAAAGTCTTTGACTAACCTTCACCAAAAGTGAGTGATGAATGTTGACCGCAGATCATAATTTCTACGTCATTATATTTAACGAACAATGGGTTTATCTCCTTAAGCCAAATCACAAAAAGCATATTTAAAATATGTGTTGTTTTTACAATAGCTGATTGCCATAGCAGCATGTCAAGCAAAGGCCAAAGTCCAGTATCCAGTTATGAAGGGCAATGACTGTGCTCCTTGAAGTGAAATACAACTTCCCCGAACTACGTAATTTTCAGTTTGCTCTGCTGTACAGCTGTTTCTGCCCATCCTCCCTGCTAGTTCTCTGGAAACCTGTTGTGTGTTCTGCAGGTGTGCTCTTCTGTGTCGGTGGCAGAGGTGGATCGGGTGACCCCTTCCGCAGCATCGAGTGTTACTCCATCAGTAGGAACAGCTGGTTCTTCGGCCCCGAAATGAACAGCAGGAGGAGGCACGTGGGTGTGATCTCCGTGGGAGGTCAGTAACCCTATTCAAGCAACCCCAGGCAAAAGGCACTTGTTTGCTCCTTTTGCTGAGTTGGTACTTTACTAGCTGTACAAGAAGTAAACTCGCTGCTTAATTGTTGGATAGTTTTCAGTTTAGTAAAGTTTCTCCCCCTTGAAGGAGTGTTTGGTCCTGAGCCAGTCTGAGACCATGCTTATGGAAAAGATGTTACTGGGAACTGACAGAGTTGGGCTGTTCAGACTTGGGAAGGCTCCATGGAGACCCTATTGTGGCCTTTCTGTACTTCAAAGGGAGCTTACCAGAAAGATGAAGAAGTCCTGTTGTAACAGGACAAGAGGTAGTGGTTTTAAACTAAAAGAGGGTAGATTTAGACTAGGTATGAAGCAGAAGGGTTTTTTTTTTCACCAGGTTGGTGAAAACCTGGAACAGAGATGTGGTAAATGTCCCATCTCTGGAAGTGTTCAAGGTCAGACTGGATGGTGCTCTGAGCAACCTGAAAATAAGAATGTTCCTGCTCATTGCAGAGGGGCTGGACTAGATGACCTTTAAAGGTTCCTCCCAGCCCAACTGAACTGTATGTAGCCTCTTGTCTTAAGTAGGTGATTTACTTTTTAAAAATCCATTATAAAGAAATGGCCTTACACAGCAGTCACTCAGAATTTGCTAGTACTCATACCGGCTCCCTTCCTATTTAAATCCATCCTGGAAAGTTACCAAGACCATAACTTTGCCAAGAGCAGACTTAACTTTATTTTTGGGTCTCCATCTTCTGAAAACAAGTCTGTGCATTCCAGAGCATCTTAGCACCAATAATGCAGCTTTCTCTTTTATGTGGCAGCCCCTCTGTTGCTGCAGCAGAACAGAGATAATTTTTCTCCACAGAAAATCTGCAGAGACTGGTACACGAGTCCAAACTGTTTTGACCTGCAGTACTTAAATAATGGGAAGACTTTTTTGTCTACATAATCTCAGGCTTTGTGTAAAAGTTCACATTAGAACAGATTCCTGGTTGAGTACAGCATATAAAACACTGTTACAAAAACATTTTAAAACTTTAACCTTTATTTGACCTCTTTGTCTCCACATAGGCAGGGATATTGTATAAATGAAAACTGAAATGTTGCCAAGCAGTCTCTGTATCAAAAGATGTCTGTGTGTTCAGGTAAAGTCTACGCAGTAGGTGGACATGATGGAAATGAACACTTGGGAAGCATGGAAGTATTTGATCCTCTCACAAACAAGTGGATGATGAAGGCCTCAATGAACACAAAGAGGTATGTGTGTCCCATGCTCCAGGTCCTAGTCTGTGATGTGCTATTTCTTGCTGGTGCTGAAAAGCCTTCTGTCTGTCCTGCCTCTTTTGGGGGGGTTTTCAAACTGTTCTATTTCTAGGAATTTCTTTCCCCTATTTTGGAACTTTATGCTATGAATATACTACCCTTCCGTTTTTTTTGGAGGAGCTGGCTTCTGGACCAGGGACCTCTGCTACTCCAGCTATGCTTGCATTCTGCCATCCAGGGTCTTTCTGATGTGTCCAGTAAACAACTTGGAACTGATGAACTGGTTCTGTGGGGTTTTTGCTCTTTTTAAGAATGAGCAAGATAACTGCCAGCATAACATGAGAAGTGAAATACTTCATAGTTAAAATTTAAAAAAAGTGAAATACTTCACAAGAAAACAAACAGCTGCCTATGTTTTTCACACAAAAGGCCAGAAGCACACAATCTGAATGTCAGATTGAGGACTTTTTTTGCCTTGACATTTAAGATTCTTTAAAGGAATTACTAGACTCCGAGATCTGTAATTTTTTTGTTTCTGCTGTTACTTAAATCAGTGTCCCTAATTCTGCATTCCATTTTGTTGTTTGTTGTTTTTCAAAGCATCATGGATGAGTAGGAGGGAAATGTCAAGTATGGTTTCAGTCCAAAAGCTATTTGTAGCTGTGACCTAATTAAAGTAGAAGACCCAGACTACTAGAAGTGGCTGGCTCTACTTCCTCCCTCCTGCCACCACCCCAGGGCATAATCTCAGCAACAATCAGCTCTAGATTTCTGTGACATTTATTGCTGAGTACCCGGGAAATGAAAGGGCTGCTGTGCCTTGGCTCCCTCCCAGCTCCACTCCTCCCATTCACTGAGATCTTGGAATACTTAATAGAGAAAAAAACTGCCACCATTAAGTGGTGTCTGTGTTACCTGCTGAGGCAATTTAAGATAAGGCCATGATATTGCCACAATGTTTGTTCTGTAGAAAGATTGTGCCTCCCTTGCTCCTGCCTCTGTATCTCTGAACCTGCCCTCTTTAGTGACACAAGAATGTTGTCAGTAACATGGTAAATCACCTCTCTTGGTGGTTAAAGCAGAAACTTAATGCTCACATTCTAGACCGTATTTCTAATTTTATAGTACTGATTGTACTCTCATATTGGTAGATTTAGTAGAAACAAATCTGACAACCATTTTAAAACTTAATTTAAAAACACCAGAATGGAAGAAACTGCAATTAAATCTTGCTAGAGTTCAGCTATTTAAAACCAGCACAGGTTTGCCTTTTCATATGTGTTAGTATCACCCCCAGTCATTCTTAAATGGTAGCAGCCATTTATACCAACACAGTTAAAACCAGCAGGTTTTGGTTCCTCTTCAGATTTAATGAACTAGAGAGATCATATCTAAGACATTGTCATGTATCCAAGTCTGTGGGCAGAGGACTTGGCCTCAGAGGTGACATTTCAGTCAGAAGGACACAGGCTTGCAGAGGGCCAGCGACACGATTTCCATTCCTCTTTTCCCCCCGGTTTGAAGCTGCCATTCCTGTACCATGACACCTGCTGCATGTCTCCCTCTGGTTAAGGCCTGGCACTGAGGTGTTGCTGCTGTGTTTCCCCAGGAGAGGCATCGCCCTGGCGTCCCTGGGGGGCCCCATTTACGCCATCGGGGGCCTGGATGACAACACGTGCTTCAGCGACGCCGAGCGCTACGACATCGACTCGGACCGCTGGAGCACCGTGGCCTCCATGAACACGCCCCGCGGAGGCGTCGGCTCTGTGGCCCTGGTGGTGAGTCGCGCCTTCCTCCCGGGCTGGGGCCGGCTGGGGAGCCCTGCTTTGCACTGCTGCCTTCACAGGGCCTGAGACAAAACGCAGCTGGTGGGTCTGAGCACGTCTGGGCATCAAAATCCTGTGCAAAAAGTGAGCATGTTTAGGATAATGCTCATAGCAAATCGAGCTGTTTCAACAGCATTTGAGGTACTGGGAGGAGCAGTTTGTGTATGACACAGATAGTTGTGTCCTTGCTTCCTGTCTCACTCAGCTGACTGGTTTGTCATGGTCACTGTGTTTAAAGGTACCAAATGCATGCTCTACTTCAATCCCTCTGGGATTAAATCAACTCTGAAAAACAGCTGCAACACTACAAAACTGTTGCACTTCTTTCACTGGAAGGCATAGCATTTATGTTAGGTAATGAAATCTGTTGTTGGAATTCTTAAATGAAAGCGGATGTATCTATCACATTTTCCTATAATTTTAACGCTGCTTATGAAAAGCTGAGTAAAGGCAACTACATCACAAATAATCTTTGCACAACTGTATTCCAGAACCATGTTTACGCTGTGGGTGGCAATGATGGTGTAGCATCTCTTTCCAGTGTGGAGAAATACGATCCCCACTTGGATAAGTGGATAGAAGTGAAAGAGATGGGTCAGCGAAGGGCTGGGAACGGTGTCAGCGAGCTCCACGGCTGCTTATATGTTGTGGGTGAGTAAGGATGTGGCATTTTGTACTGCTGCTGCTGCCAAGTGCTGGGCTTTGGAAGAGGCTGTTGTTGCTAGAGGAACGGGGAACAGATAGAGCTGACCTGTACTTGGTGTTCTTGGGCAGGAGAAGAATGCAAGCACAACCAGGGCATGCTTAAACGAAGGTATGTTAGCAAGGAAATGAAAAGCAGCTCTGAACCCACATTTCAGGAGGGCTGATCTGTTCAGGACAATCTATCTGTTTTAGAAAATCCTCTCAAGACTCACTACTCTTCAGTTTCCTTTGAGGAAACTATTCTTAAGTTCACATGCTTTCAAAGCACTCCAGTGGTGTTCTGAGTGTAGACAACAGTAGCTTTTTTTGCTTACTCCACTTACTCCACAGCTTCTTGTCTTGTGTGCTCCTCTGTATTTACCTGCTTTCCTGAGAGAGGAAGATGCCAGGTAGGTGTGCCACAGTGATAGTTTAAAAAGCTCTGACTTGTATATTATCCTAAGTGTTTAAATAGGTTTTGACCAAAATGCTCCTCTGACAGCTTCCCCAGCAAGGAGAACGTGTCACTGAGTCTTATATAAAAATTTTTTTTCCCTACTCAATATTTGCCAATGCTGTAATTTGAGAACACTGCTAGAGTGTGTTTTGCATAAAGTAAAGTAAGTTCAAGATTGGGACCATCCTTTTGCTTTGTTTTTCAAATGGGAAGCTGTTTCATTTTAAGTATGATGAACTCAGGGAGAAAAACAATAAAATTAGAATCGTTGCAACTTGAATAGAAGAAAATTACTGCTCTGGGTGATGCTTGTGCAGTGAGAAGAGCGTGAGCTGTTAGATTAATATTTAGGAACTTGTCAAGTTCTGGTAAAGAGAGAGCTGGACAGGACCCCCTGAATGCTGAGAACGATCTGATAATGCCAGTCTTGGGTATTCTCTGCACCAGGAGTGCCAAAAGCTGACCCTGTGATGGTTGTTTGCAGGTGGCTTTGATGACAACTCTCCCCTGAGCTCGGTGGAGCGGTTTGACCCACGCTGTAACAAATGGGAATACGTGGCAGAGCTCACAACTCCAAGGGGTGGTGTTGGCATAGCAACACTGATGGGAAAAATTTTTGCTGTTGGAGGTCATAATGGCAACGTGTACCTGAATACAGTGGAAGCATTTGATCCCATAGTGAACAGGTAATTCCAAATGTTTTGTTTGTCCTAATAAGACAAGGAAATCTGCCTGTATGAAAACACAGCAGCATAGAAACAGTGTGCAGGAGGAGCCTAGCTGTTGTTTCCTGGTAATAATTGATTAATATCCATGACTATCAATGAAGGCCTGCTGCTTATATCACTAGGGCAGTCTTGTAAATATTTAAGAACCTCCTCCTCCTCTGCTCCTCTCTATCCCTTGTCGTCTCCCTTTCATTCAGTGACAATCTACATTCTTCTGCTTGTTTCAGTCTGATTTTGCACTAAATGGGGTGCATTTCTGTGCAGAGTGAACAGCTAGGCAGTGTAATAGAATTTCAGGCACAGAAAATACTTCCAGGCTGCTCAGAAGGGGCAGGAACTTCATTTTCTTTTCTCCCGTAGGTGGGAGCTGGTGGGCTCGGTGTCACACTGCAGGGCGGGGGCGGGCGTGGCCGTGTGCTCCTGTCTCAGCAGCCAGATCCGGGATGTGGGCCAAGGATCCAGCAACGTGGTGGACTGCATGTGAGCTCTGCCCCCTCTTCCAAATTCCAAAGGAGTGCTACAAGGGAGTCACTGCAGAGCTTCTAAAACACTGTGTTTTGTATGGTAGGTTAAGGAATAAATCTAAGACATTTTCTTTGTGAAAATGATATCTTCTGCAACTGTAAAGCTTTTGGTGGCTTTTCTATCAATAGTGATGCAGAAAAGCCTGTGAAAACATGGAATAAAAGTGTGACTCACAGGAACAAACCTGCCAAGAACTGCAATCATCCCATTTTTGAGAAGCTGTAATTTCAGAATCATTTGAGGCAGCTGTTGCAAGGACTTAGTACTGAACTGTCAATCAGGCATGTGGTGAGGAGAGTGCAGCAGCTCCTGCCGCTGAGCTTCCCCCAACAGCCATGCTGCGTGTTCTCTGGAGGGCTCGAGTGCCATTTCATTTAACTTATTTTCTGGAATGGAGTCTTAAACGTTGCACAAGAGCTCTGTAACAGAAGGTGTCTCAAGTTTTAGAAGTAACGACATCCCTGATGCACACTGAGATAACTGAGGCAGAGAAGTTCACTGCTTACCTCCCAAGGCAGTGCTGGCAGCAGTGGAAATTGCAGGGATTCTGTCTGAAAACTCATTCAAAGTACTTTCTCAAGCTAATAAACTTGTTAGGAAGCTGGAAAGAATCTTGGCCTCAGTTTCCACTGGAATGCTTCCATAAAATTTGTAGTTACTACCCCCCTCTCCAAAGGAGAGTTTCTGTTGAGAGGTCCTTCCTGAAGTAATCAGTGTAATTTGTCCTATTTTGAGATGATAATGTGTGAAAATGTAGGCTTCAGTGGTGTTTGAATCACCATTTTTATACAAAATGGAAATGCATAATAAAATTTGTGGTATTCTGTGAAACTTTTTAAGTGCAACTCTAGAAGGCTTGACTGATTTCAGTATCCAGTAGCAACTCTGGTAACATTCTCTAGTTACTCGCTCTTTTAAGGGAGCAGATAAATAACCTCAAAACCTTAAATGAACCAAAGAGAGTCAGCAAGATAATTGGGAATAAACCAGTAATTCCATCAAAAATCGAGATAGCAACATGACAGCCCTGCATACAAAGATGTCTTGTTACGCCATTGCAAACCCTGAATCGTGAGTAAAGTCCTGCTGGAAAGACTGCAGATCCCTGTTCCTCCATCACCTTGAACAGACCAACAACTGAAAATCCTTTGTGACCAAAGTTTCACAATTACCAGGTTGTTCCAAATGCCCAGGGAGAGCAGCAAACTTCTCTGTATTCAGGACTGGGAAGAGGCAGGACAAGCAGGAGTGAGGAGGCACAGTTGTGTTTTTCTGCTGAGTTTCCATCCTTTGGCTTTCCTGCCCAAAATGGCTTTGCACTTTGGTAGCACCCAGGGACAAAGTGAACAGTACTGTAAATAATGAAACATTGCAATAAAACATTTGTACTACAAAGCACCTCGTTTGTTGTATGTCTGGTGGACACTGGTTCTGGAAAACATTACAGCACTGAGTATTTTTTGGTTTCTGCAGTGAGTATTTCTCAACAGGAAGCTTCTGTTAACAAAGAGAATCCTGCATTACCGCCATGGGCTGCACCAGCCCCTGCCATCCTCACAAGGATGTGCTTACCCTCATGACTCTTGACCTGACTCTGAGGGGTGGAAAGGAGTGATAAAGGTTCCCTCTCTGGGACCAAATGGATGTCCTGGCTAACAAAAACCCTGACTTTTCTACCAAATGGCCCTGACTGTGAAACCAGGTAGCCCAGCAGTGCAGGTCGCCAGCTGATCTCCTCTTGGTGGGAAAGTGTGACACCCGCGGGTGCAGCCTGTGGGTGACTCAGGTGCCTGCACCACACTGACTACAGCACCTGCCAGGCACCAAAGGGAAAGTGTTCAGCAGGGAAATCAGGTTACAGCCAAAGCTCTGTGATTCTCTGCCGTGTGGGAAGAGCTGGAAGTCACATGGTACTAGCTCTGAACAGGATCCTAAAACAGGCATCTCATTTGTATTTCAATGCACACCCCCGCCCCAACACTCATGTTCAGGGCTCTGGAGATGTATCCCTAAGGACTGCCGAGAAAACTGCTAAGCAAGTTTACAAGGCACAACCCTGTTCCCAGAAAAGAGGTGTCCCACACTGTTAATCTTGGATGGCACCACAGCTAAATATATTTTGTACAGAACTGGTTTTAGAATCGCTATTGCTGGAAACGTGCTAATGACGACACAGTAGAACAAGAAATAAAAATACAGGATTACGGTGGTGACAAACTGCAGTGACCTACCTGCACACAAAGCTGTTGTGATTCAACATCTGTCCTGGCAAGGGGACAGCGATGACAAAGGAATATATCCCCCCCACTACATGCTACAGAACAGAGCAACCACATAGTGGTAGGGAGGCCCTTACCCACCACACCTTATTTATTTATGTTTAAAGGGGATTGTGGTCCATTTGGTTATACTCTTCCCAGCTTCAAATACTACTTAATACTCCTCTTTCCCAATGGAATCTCATTCCCAATAGAGCCATGCTGGCAGAAAAACTCTTTGGATTTGACATCCTGCTAAAATACTCAGCTAAGAACAGAAAATTTTAGAAGGCAAAGCATATGATACTTGCACATTTTAAAATACAAACCAGATACATGCGTGCACTCCTATCAGAAAGACTGCAGACTTCCCTCCTGTTTCGACACCGACTGGGAAAATGATTTCAACGAGAAACGCCTGCCTGCAGAGGGGGATGCAGCCCTGCAGAAAACCGGACCCGCCCTGGCAGAGAGCTCTGCTCACACCGTGTGTTTATCAACACAACCAACCAGTGACCTCGGGACGCTGCACGGGAGAAGCAGCAAGAGAGGCAACAGTGATCCCAAACCAGGAGGGACACCCTGCCTGTCTCCAGGATCTTTCAGATGCGGTGGGATTTGGGAGCAGTTACTGCAGTGTCAGTGTTGGTAACCCTTGTAGGGTTAACAGACTATGCCCATAGGGCAGACTGAACATGTCAGAAACAATTTATTCATCATAACCAAGGAAACCTTGCCTGTGGTCTGGTAAGACTCTTACAGAGAAATGGGAAGCTAATTAAATAACAGCAGGGCTGGCAGCAGATTCTGAAACCAGCACTTGGGTGAGCAGCCTCTTCCTCACTGCATTCAGCAGTCCAGCAGTTCTAAGGCTATTGAGGCACCACATTCTATGAGATCATTTTGCTGCCATGAACTTTTTGGGTGCAGTTACTTAAAATCAGGGTGCCTTCCTATGTCCTGGCTGCAGGAGCTCAGTTCTGTGTCCTTACCTCCCCTTGCAACAACATTTTCATTGTGGAGTGTTTCCATCTCCTCTAGGGGTTGGAAACAAGCTGCATGAAACACACATCAAGAAGCAAAAAAATATCTACAAACAGCAATCACAGAGGAATGGGGTCAGGCCCCACTAACCGAGGGAAACTCCTGAGTAAATAAAGGTTTGTCAAAGATAAAATCAAGGTTCTAGGAATGCAACACTGACTACAGGGTTTCCCAACTCCAGCCCAACCTAATTACCCCAAACCAGGATGAGAACAAGAAGCAGCACTTTGCCTGCTGTGTCTGCTGGGACAGCTGCAGGATGCTCAGCAGAATCCTGTGTCATGGGACTGTGGCTCCCACATCAAATGAGACTGAGATTTATTTCACAAACAAGTTGTCAACAGGTGATAAAAATTCAGTCAGTTAGCACATTCGAGCTTAATGAGAACAAATGACTGGGAAATTCTTAATTCTAAATTGTTCCCACAGTCAGATGGGGCTTTCTGTCCTTATTTAGGCTGAAACCGTTCTTGGAACTATTTTCAACATCACTGCAGTGCAGAGTTTTGCAAACCCAAGTACTCTGTTCCAGATACTCCGCTTAAATTTTTTTGCTGGCTGCTTTAACCACACCTGCATTTATTTTCTAAAGCTTTGCACGTTTTCTGTACTGGAACTGGCAGCAAATAAAGCACAGGCAGCCAGATAAAATTTGCATTTGTAATTCCGCCTTGGCTCAGTCTGCGAGGCTGGTGTTGCTGCCACTTTGTGGCATTTTAATGCCACTACACTCTAAGCAGGCCACTGTGCAGCTCTGGCTGTTCCTGGCAGTGGCAGCAGGGCCAGTGAGAAACATTTGATTGACAGGAAGACTTAACACGGGCCAAGAATTGCTCGTACGTTATCTTCCCCTGCATGCATTTTCCAAGAAGGAAAAAAAGAAATAGGACAGTGCAAATCAGCACACCTGACTCAGTGCTGGGAGAAATTGCAAATCCATACACAGTTCTGTAAAGCCCATGGCCACAGGAACAGCCAGCACAGCCCTGTGGATAGCAGGGCACTGCTATCTCCAGCCCCTTGGCATCAGGGTAAAAGTCACCCCTCTGCACGTCTGTGGTGCTGATTCACACCCACTGGTCAAATATCCAAATGCAAAATGTGCCTTCTGTTCCACATTCAGCCACTTAATCCCTTCTTTATAAGAAGAGATTCTTCTCCCTGGAAGCTCTCAGGCTCACAGCAATGTCCAAGCAATCCCAGGGACCCATTGCAGTTTTCCACCCTCACCAATCCAAATGCCAAAAATCAGTCCAAGGATGAATCTTCCCTGTGAGTCCATTCCCCCAGCACAGAAGACAAGCAGACCTGTGTCCAACCACACTTTGGGTGTCAATTTGCCACCCAAACTTGTGTCTGGCAATACTAAAACTGAGCAAGCCCCTCAGAAACACGGTCTGAGTGCAGATTTCCTTGTCAGCAATAGGTGTGAATATTGTCCTTAGTTACTCATAATAGACACGTTTATAGACCATTAGCACATGAGGCCATTCAGACAATTCATTGCATGTGGTCGTTTTAAAGGCAGGTACCACCCTCCACCTTTTCTTTTGCCAACCAGAAAAGCATGACCCTCAAAAACCACAACGTTTTCCAAAGGTAACCAAAAGAACTTACAACTGTATTTAAAACAAACAAACAAACAAAAAAGTGCAGGATCTCTGCATTGAACAAGAAAGTAAAAACAAAACAAAAGAACAGAGAACTTGGAACTATTTACATCCTGGACACCCAGTTAAGGCACTGGGGTTCCAGTCTGGGACACAGGAAATTCTGTGTCATTCGGGGTAGGGGGTCAGGCTGGCTCCTGGTCATCTTCCTTGGCGTTCCTCTGCAGAAGACTCTGGAACAGATGGAGGGAGAGAGAAAACATTTGGTTGGATTAATCCAACAGGCACACCTGGCAGAGGACAGTCAATGACTGGAGTGACTTTCCCCCAAGAAAACCTGCAAAGCCTTTTCAGTTTCAGCAGCTGCCTCTTTAGGGGGAGGATTTTTACAGCCTTGCAGCCCTTCTGCCAGGCATATGGTGCTTCTTTGCTTTTGCAAGTTTGCCAGCAGATCATGGCAGTGCATCCCTCTGCTCAGTGGGGCCCACAAAACTTTGTGTTTTATGGAAAATGACACAGCAAAGGTCCCGTGGGATGTCACGTTACAGCTTTTGAGTATTCCCCACTGGTGGCACCACAGGACAACACAACGTTTGTCACGACTAAACTGTACAATAAAAAAAGCAGCAGCAACTCTAGGAATTTCTGCTGGCCAGTACTGGTCAAAGGCCCATTGGGGAGTCCAAAATTCAAGTGCTGCTCAGCTGCAGCCAAGCGACTTAGCAGGTGCTTCCCTGACAGGGCAGCTCTCTCCCATCTCTCCCTCTCTCTTTGCTCCCAAAAGACGTGATCAGGTGGAAGGAGAAACTGGGATGGGGGCAGGGCCAGCCCTGTTTGGTGTCTTCAGAAACTACAGGCAGGGCTGTAAAACGAGCACTTACTGTTCCAGCTTCAGATCTTCCTGTCTTGTCTTCATTTGGAACAGAAGTCACTGGAAAGGATTCTTCTCCTCCTCTGCAGATCCCTGAATAACCACAGAGAGAAAGCTGTTCAGAGGGAGATGCCTACAGAATTCCTAGTCCCGGCTTTCCTAAATTTCCAGAGAAAATGTTCATTTCTCCCAGGCATAGTCTATGCTCCAGGCTCCCCCCCATCTTGCCTTCTTCCCCAGCAATCCCTCCAATAATGGAAATGGAACCTTGGCTTCTCACCTGGCAGCTCACAATGCTTTGTACCATTATGCTTTTCCCAAGCACGGAGAAAGGTTCAGCAGCAGGTTTCCTTGCTCAGTGCCTGAGAGTGCAGTGAGGGCTGGAAGCAGGAAAATGATCAGGAAAAATAAAGCAGTTAAAAGTCAGCCAATACAGTCTGGCCTAACACACAGCCCACACGCTCCCACCCCCACCTCCGCCCGAAAAATCCTAGACCCAACACCCTGAGCCAACATAAACAACCAAGCGATCCAATTTTATAACCCAGAAATGCAAACCTGAAAGGCTTTTGAACGTGTTTGTATGCTGTAAACCATAGGCCCAGGTTGCAGACACCCTCACAGGTTTCTTGTTTCTTATTTTT
>VXBN01004441.1:0-25648 GCA_013397395.1 Sinosuthora webbiana
CTTTACAAAACCCATGACACCTGCACTGAAATTAGACTTTGTTATTGGGGCTAGGAGCTTTGGAAGTGGCAGATAAGGAAGACAGTCCCAGAGACAGCAGGCAAGAAGGCAGGTCATAGTTTTTTCTGTGTGCAGGGGGTGACACTGAGCTGGAGATCTGGATATAGTTAAGGCTTCCATGTTACTCCTTAGAAAGTAAAGAGTGTTTGTAGCTGCTTGTTCCTGGGCCCCATGTTGTAGCTGGAAGGGAAGTGGTGGAGGGAAACAGACATTGCTTTTGTCTTTCTCCTCTCAGCCTCTCTACTCCCACCTAATAAGAGGTGAGAGGGGAAGACCTTAGCTTAAAAGTTCTTCTGGATTCAGATGTAGGCTGGTTTGGCTGTCTATTTTGTGTTTCCTAGTTGCTGCACAGCATCCTGGGATCACAGTTCTAAAATGTCTGGAGTTCTATAAACACCATTGGGCATTTGTGGATGAGTCGGACAAGGCTGTATGAGCAACCTGAAGGTATCAAAAAAAGTCAGAAAGCAGCCAGTGACTCCACGTACCTGTGCCTTTGAGTCAGTCTGCAGAGTGACTGGCTTTGGATGTGGAGTTGGCAGATAGATATCATGTAGTTCAACCTCTGATCAGAATAAAAAGGTGAAAATAAGAACCTGACCTCTTTTGAAGTCAGCTGAACATCCTGTTGCTCTTTCGGAAGGTACATCTCTAACTAATTGCAGCCTCAAAATCCTTGGCATCTCTTTTGTGACTGAGAAAGGCACATGGAATTGCTTACTCCGTTCCTCGTGAACAGAAGTTTGCACTGGGAACATTCACACAAGGTGGTGGCTGGGCATGGCTGCTGGGCTGGGGTGGCTCTTATGAGGCCACATGGCAAAAGAGAGACCCAGGGTGTGTGTGCCCAACCACAGTGTCATGTCTGGGACTGCTAGCTACCTGTCTCCCCAGTGAACCCACTCCTATGCATCCCTTCCTAGTCAGCTTTGGGCAGTGCCAGGGTGTATATCTGTGGGGAAGGTTGTTCTTCGAAGTGTTTGGAGAACTGTGGTTGATCTCTCCTCCTCTGTCGGTTGTTGCCAGATGGCAGAGAGCATGAAGTATCCGTTCCGGCAGGGCATGCGGGTCGAGGTGGTGGATAAGAACCATGTGTCCCAGACACGTATGGCAGTGGTGGACACAGTGATTGGGGGCAGACTGAGACTCCTCTATGAGGATGGTGACAGTGATGATGACTTCTGGTGCCACATGTGGAGTCCCCTCATCCATCCTGTGGGCTGGTCACGGAGAGTGGGCCATGACATAAAGAAGACAGGTAAGGATCAGGCCACTGCAACCATCTTCAGATTTGCTGGAACTGCCTGCTCCCTGCTGTTAACACCAGTCTTGACATGCTGGGAGTGAGGCAGTTGCCTCAAGATCTAGCAGGTGAAGTCTTCTTAGTTTTGTGTCTGCTGGCTTTTAATCTGGATAGATAAAAACCCTGTGGTCACAGGTCATAACAGAGGACTGTAGGGTTTCTTACCTGAAGCAGACAGTGTGAGAATGCAGACTTTGCAATATGACAGATGTTAATAGTCTTTTTGAGCAAATTCATGCTGGCCTCTGTAACACTGGATGCCATCAGGTTGTGTTTTTCTGGACTTTACCAAGAGGAATTGTTGATCAGCTTACTCTGGCAAAGTAAAAGACAAAGAAAAAAGCAAGACTTGAGCTCTGTTGATCCTTTTGGTTGTGTCTCCATTCCTTGCTGCCTCTCCCTGGTGATTATAGTTGCGTGTAGAGGTGTTATCAGTACTGCTCAGGAAGCTGAGCTATCTGCTTTTGAGCAAGCCCTTCATCCCAGCACATTTTATGAGAAGTGTAGAGGGACTGACCTCTTCTTTTTATTAAATGGTCTCATATTAAGGGGGTTTATAGCAGCTAAGCTCTTGTAGGAAAAGGAATAACCAGTCTGTTTTCTTACTGCAGTTGCTTCAGGTTTTTTACCTCTCTATGTTTCTTCCAATTCTCACAGAAGAAAAACGTAATGACATGGCAAACCATCCCACCTTCCGGAAGATATACTGTGATGCTGTCCCCTATCTGTTTAAGAAGGTAGGACAAGTCTGGCTTTCTCTGGGGGTCACAAAGAGGGAAGCAGTGATAACACTTCCTTGCTTGGGCATACATGCTGCTATGTGGGTTGTTGAGGGTGGTTTTTCTTATAGCTAAGGGCAGTATGGTCCTTGGGGTGTCAAGGCTGTTGTTAAGCAGAGCAGGTCAAACTAGAAAGCTGAAAGACTTAAAGGACAGTGACAGATTGAGGGACTCAGTTGAAGGGCAAGCAAGGGAGGTTTGAGTTGGAGAGGGAAGAGGATTGCATGGGAGAGACCAGTTCGGACAAGGAACTGGATCATGCTGGTAAAGACTGAGATGAGAAGGAGGCTTGCTTTGTTGTGGTGCAGCAGTTGGCCTTGGCTCTCTGACTAGCCAGAGCCGTGGCAAGAGGTTGCTGACACAAACATAGTGTTGGTTTGGCTGCCTCTTTGTATTTCTTGTAATATTTTTGCTTTCCCCTCCCAAGCTGAGCCAAGTGAAGAAGTTCAAATCCTATTTGCACTTGCTGTGCTTGGTGTCAGGATGGAACTGTCCCATACCCCTGGCAGCACTTGGTATACCAGAGTCTCCCTTAGGTACGAGCTGTCTATTCTGAAGGTGGATGGTTTGAGCGAGGCATGAAACTAGAAGCCATTGACCCCCTGAATCTGGGCAACATCTGTGTGGCTACTGTTTGCAAGGTAAGTTCAGTGGGCGTAAGAGGGTCTGGCTGCATTTCTTGAGATAATGCAGCTTCTCCTCAGGTCTTTTCAAATTAATAAGACCAGGTAGGATTTTGCACGGGGGAGCAGAGATGCCTGTCAAGAGAGGTGGACAGCTGTTGTGTGGAGGGAACTGGGCAGGTTACCTCAGAGGTCTGACAAGCTGTTGTCCATGTGTACTTAAACGGACAGCATGAAGATGAGCATGCTTGGTCTGCAAGCTAGTGTCCAGTTTGCGTGACTGGCAGCCACCCTCTTTCCATCCTTGGGCATGCAGTAGGGAAGATTTGTTCTCCAGTTCTAAGAGTGCATAGATGCCCCTGTGGAAAGAAGGGTTGTGAGGTGACCTCCATGCCCACATGAGGCATGAGGAAGCTGAAGATGGGTGTGTCTGCTTCCGTCTCTCTTGAAGTGGTTGTAAGCTCTACTCTTGTGCTAGTGTTGAGAAGTGAATTCCTTGCCCAGGTATCCTAAGTGAATTGTGTTGAATGTTGAAAGTCTAGTGTAGTATCCATCTGGGCTTTTCCTGCTTCCTCAAGAAGCTTTTTGCCCTCACAGAATGCAAGCTGAGGACTTTGACACTTGGAGTTTGGCCATGGGATGCTAGGAGAGCTATTTGTGTCTGTAAAATGTTCTTCAGCCACTGCTTGTAAATGGAAGAGTTTGGGACAGGCATGCCTATTGCCTTTGGTAGGCACCAATTACCAGTGAGTGACAGGATGGGACAACTCTGGTTGCTGTACAAAGTAGCAAATCCAAGAGTTGTGCTCCTTCTATTCTACTCAGTAATAAATTCATGATCTGGCTGGCATAGAAGGTTTTTGGTCTTAAAACAGCCAATAAACTGTTTCTGGGGGAGAGCAGAGCTCCTGACCATTTAAGGCTTTTCACATGGGCCTTTCACAAGGCTCTTAATGTTGGTCCCAGTCCTGCAGAAATTGCTGCTTTGGGGATTAGCTTGTGTTGACTAACATATTAGGAGAAGCTTGGGGCATATAAAATTGTATTTTACTATGTAGTGGCAATTGTGATTGTTACGTGGGGAGTCTTGAGAGAATCTTTTGCAAGGAGGAGAGGCTTTAGAGCAAGTAGAGCTCTACACTCATGCCTTCACTCCCATCTCAGGTTCTCTTGGATGGGTATCTCATGATCAGCATTGATGGAGCAACAACATCTGATGATGGCTCTGACTGGTTCTGCTATCACGCCTCCTCGCATGCCATATTCCCTGCTAATTTCTGTAAGAGGAACAGCATCGAACTGACCCCTCCAAAAGGTGAGATTTGGACTCTGCCTTATGGTACAAACCTGCATGCAGAATCTGATGGGTGGTGTGTTTCTTAGAGGGGTCAGGTTCAGATGAATCAAAACAAGGTGCCAATCCACTCGTTTTTCAGGGAGACAGGGCTAGTTCAGAGACCCAGGCTGTTTGAGCTCTGCCCATATACCAACTCTTGGTTAGCTCCTGGCAGGTCAGTGGGAGAGGTGTGTGATCCCCAAACTGAACAGAATGGAAGGACAAGGAGGGTGGGAAGGGATAAGTAGGGCCGTTGCTGCAGGAGTCAGTATCTAAGTGTCCAGAGTCATCTCTATTCTTTTCTCTATGAATAGATCTGACATGAGTATTTCTTCAAATTTCTTCCTAAGAGATGATCACTCTCTGAGTGTTTTTGCTATATCATCTAGCCATACCCAGAAAGTCCTGCTCTGAATTTCTGTGTTGCAGCATTTTTGTACAGTGTTGTTTCATCTTCCTTTAATGTTCCTGCTGCTGGGAGAAAGAAGGATTGGTCTTAGTAGTGTGTTTTGAGCATACTACTTCCTATTTACTGCTGGTCCTCCCCTTTCTCTGTGGTCTGGGTCTATGGCTGACACAGATGTTCAGAGCTGCAACATGCACTTTTCTGGATTTGCTTGCTGGAGAGGAGTGCTGGACTCCCATGGAATCCATGCACTAGGTTCATGTCCCAGATCAGGCTGTACGTGCTGGTTCATTGACCTGCTCTGCAACCAGTTGCTATGCCTCCTTCCTGCCTACTCTGCCTTTTGTCCCAGCTGCTCTACCCAGTGACTGCCTTTTTACCTCTTAGGGTTTTTTCCTTCTGCAGGGCATGATGCAAAGACATTCAGCTGGGAATGTTACCTGGAAGAGACCAAATCAAGACCTGCTCCATCACGGCTTTTCAACACAGTGAGTGCTGCCAGGAAGAAATGTTGTTTGGGGATGCTGGGAGTAAGCAAGGAGGAGTGCCCTTCCACTGAGATGGAAGTGATTTCTTGTCCAACACCCCTGCTGCAGCAGGGTCACCTGTAGCAGGTTGCTCAGGACCGTGTCCAGATGATGGAGACTCCACAACTATGTGGACAACTTGTGCCAGTGCTCATTGGCACTCATGGTAGAATGTGTCTCCTGATGTTCACAGGGAAACTCCTGTGTTTCAGTTTGTGCCTGTAAATCTGGTCCAGGCACTGGGCACCACTGAGATGAACCTGGCTCCATCTTTGCACCCTCATTTTAGCATTTATACACATAAATAAGCTACCCTGAGCTTTTTATTCTCCAGAATGAGCAGTCACAACTCTCTCATACAAAAGATGCTCCAGTTCCCTCATCATCTTCCTGGCCCTTTGCTGGACTCTCTCCAATATGTCCACATCTGTCTTTTACCAGGGAACAATTCAGGTGTGGCCTCATCAGTGCCAAGCAGAGGGGAAGGATCACTTCCATTGATCTGCTGAGAACAGGTTACCATTAGCCTTCTTTGTCCCAAGGGCACATCCTGGCCCATGTTCAACTTCATGTCCACTGGGATTCCGAGGCCCTTTTCTGCCACACTGTTTTCCAGTCAGTCTGTCCCCAGCTTGTGCTGGTTCCTGGGGTTCTTCCTTCACAAATATGAGATTCTACCATTTCTCCAGCTTTTCAAGGTGCCTCTGGAGGGCAGCACAACTATCCAGTATTCTGTCTTTACTTCCAGTTTTCTACCACAAGCAAGCTTGCTTGGTTTGACATGACATTCTGACATACAAGTCATTCGGATAATTAATGAAGATGTTGAATAGGGTTGGATCCAGTTTTGACCCTTGGGGTACACTCCTAATTACTAGCCTCAAACTAGACTTCGTGCCACTAATAACCATCCTTTGGGCCCAGTCACTCAGCCAGTTTTCAGTCTATTTTGCTGTCTCCACACCCAGGCTGTATAGTTCAATCATCTTCTCTGTGAGGTTCTTATGGCAGACAGTGTCAAAAGCCTTCCTGAAGTCAGGGTAGGCAATATGCAGTATATGCAATATATGTAGTTTCTACTGGGCTGCAGTTTGCTGACAGCACTTTAAGGAGAGCTCAAAGGCCCAGGGGTACATGCACTCCATGTTGGGACATCAGTGTCCTGCCTTTGTGGATCTCTTTGAGTGTCACCTGTGATTCTCTAATGTTTCTGTGAGCTCCAGGCTCCTGGTGGGCTCTGCATTGCTCATTGCCTGTGGATGTGTGACTGGCATGTTGGGTGGAAAGTGGGAGGTGCATCACAAAACCTACAATCTGCATCAACAAAACTGCTGCAGCACCTGGACTTATGCTGGTCTTTCTGATTTCCGAGGGGTATGCCAGGTAATTGTTTAACTGTGTGTTCCTGAGCTGCTGCTCCCCCCACATCAGGATCTTGCTTCTTGAGCTGAGATTGATTTAGGACACAGCTGGTCTTGGATCTGGTTTTGGATATATGGGCTTGTTGTCAGTCTACTTGCTTTAGGCTGGAGGCCAGTCTATGTGAGAGTGGTGTTGGCCAGATACAGGTTTGGACTGAGTGCAATGGCCTTGGCTTTTCTTTTTTCGTGTTTTCATTTTTTATGCACCCAGGACTGTCCAAACCATGGCTTCAAGGCAGGCATGAAGGTAGAGGCAGTGGACCTGATGGAACCCCGGCTCATCTGTGTGGCCACGGTGAAGCGTGTAGTCCAGCGTCTCCTTAGCATCCATTTTGATGGCTGGGACAACGAGTATGACCAGTGGGTGGACTGCGAGTCTCCAGACATTTATCCTGTGGGGTGGTGTGAGCTGACAGGCTACCAGCTTCAACCACCAGTGGTTCCAGGTGAGTGAAGATTTTACTGTGGTTTCTAGTTCTAGAGATTTCCCTCCTCCTGCTTTCTGAGTGGCTCATTTGAGTTTTGGGCCTTGTAGGGAGAAGCAAATGGCCTCCTTGATTTGCGCTGGCTACCATAAATCTTCCTTTGTTGCCACGTTCTAGTAGCTGGCAGAGGGAGGAGCCTGATGGGGAGAAGACAGCCTGAATTTTGAGATTGTCTGTGTTGCCCCACACCAACAGAATTAATTGCTTCTGAGGAAGTTGGGTAGAGTTCTAGGTGGTCCTATCCCCACACAGCTCCCTTTTATTAAGCATATCTATAACCTTAGCTGGATAGCAGCAGGAGCTTGCCCCATGCTCCCTTTTCTCATCAACTCTCTGACTCTGTCTGTAAAAGGTAAGAGCATCCTCTCAAGAGTCTGTTCCTTCCCTTGTTGCAGGGAGGCCACTGCATCACCTTTTTAGATGTTTTCCTTCTTGTCCCAAACTACGAATCTTGATTTTTACTGCCCTTACCAAGTCTGTACTGGGCCTCTCTTCCCTGTGCTGCTCCAGCCTGCTGCTCTGGGCCCTCACCTGGAAGCACAGACAGCAACTGCACTAGAGTGCCTTGCTTTCCCCTCAGCTGGTTGTCTTGGGAAGAGGGCTTTGGCTTGGGGGGAACGGGTATATCTGTTTCTCGCTTATGTCACTTCATCCCAGTTACCTACTGGTTATGGGACTTGGCTTTCGTTTCCCTCTCGTCTCCATGACAGAGCCCACAACTCCAGTGAAGGCCAAGGAGGTGCCCAAGAAGAAGAAGAAACCCTATGGAAAGAAGAGTGAGTGATGTTTGATTAGTGCCCTCCCGCTCGCTCGCAGGCTGGGCCCAGTTAGAGGAACCCTGTCCATGTCCCATCAGAGCAGGAGAGAGAGGCCTTGTCTTGCTGTGGATGCCCTCAGTCGGCTCTGGGTTTGCCAACACAGCTTTATCCTTCTTACCTGCCCTGTTGCCTAAAGAGCAGAGAGCTGTGTGCAGGAAGGATCTTTCTTGCAGTCTGTTTTCTGTTGGCCGAGGTATATATAGCACTTATTTCCAGGTGTGAGGTTGTGCTGCTTTCCCTACTGTGTCCAGGGTTGGAGGGAGATGTTTGCTGCAGCTGGAGGGTAGCTGCAGAGCAACCCTGCTTTGTTCTGAGGAAAAGAAGGCCTTAAGATGGCTGAAGATGCTAGTAGAAACCATTTTGTTCCATCTTGTCGTTGTTGTCATTGTTGCAGTAGCTGTGGCAGATTGTATAGACAGACAAGGAATTCCTTCCTGGGGGGTGGAGGGGAAAGGACATCTGAAGAGTATAAAGATTTTCAGCATAAATAAAAAGGTCATCCAAAAACCAGAACATTACGGTTGCAATGTCTGCGCCTTGCAGAAAATGTGCTCATTGCCTAGGACTAGACCCAGACAGGTAAGCAAAGCTGACTCCACACTGATTCCAAGAGGACCTGCTTCTTGGAAGTTAAACACATGCTGAAGTGCCTTGCCCTTGATGAAGGAGAACATGAAGGAGCGTATTTTGAGGTGATGACTATAGAATTTTTCTCCAGTAGGCCATTTCTGTTGCATAACCATTTGGCAGCTAATGACCATGTAACTTTCTGTTCAGCTGAGCTGGTCCCTGGCCTGTGGTTTCTCAGAGGAGCAGGGTTGCTGATTTTCCAGAGGAAAAGAAACACACTTTTGCTCATACTCTGTTATCTCTTTGTTAAGGAAAAAAGTTACCTGCCAAAACCCGCAGTGTCAAGCAGACTGTCAAGAAGCCTTCTGCCACGAATTCAAAAAGAGAAGCAAAAGCTGCCAGCCAGGCTTTGCCAGAGCCAGCACCTGATGAGAGTAAGGGAATGGGTTACTCTACCCTGCAGCCACATCCACCTCTCCTCGTACACCCTCTTGGCCACTAAGTCATGTGTGCCCCCAGGCAGGAAAAGCCAGCAGCATGTCAAATGTCCTTCCCTACTCCTCCAGAGACACTCCAGAGAGTAGAAGAAAGCATTTGCTTGCTTTCCCTGGAAATGTTTGCCTCCCGAGAAGATTTGGTGGGACCAGTACTGCTCAATATTCAATGCTACTAATGCCTGCTCAGGGCCTGGCTGCCTTTCTGAGCAGTCTGGTTTTGTGAGGTCAGGGAGGAGAGACAAAGTGGATATTTCAGAGGTGGCTGTCACATCCCAATCCCCATAAGGGTTGTTGCAGCATGTGAACACAGCCTCTCGTGCTGTGGTGACCAGAAGAGCAGCTAGGTGGATAGGGGGAAGGAGGGGGGGGTGGGGTGCCTTGTGCACAGGGGGATTGGAGAGTCATGAAGGTCCGTCCTGTTCATTTAAGTTCCCCTGTGTGAACCCAGGCAGATTGCAAATGGACCACACCATCTTTTCCTCTCTTAGAAAATGTTCTTGGGAGCCAGCAGCTGAGTGCCGCCAGGGTTTAGTGTCATCCTGGTTGCTGCTGTGACCATGGATAGATTTGCAGTGGCATGACAGGGCTGCCTGTGGTGAGAGACCCTCAGGAAGTGGGCTGGCCCCAGGGCCTGGGGCATTTTGAATACCTGCATGGACAGAGCTGGTTTGGAGGTGCTGCAGGTAATGCAAGTCAACATGGGTTGATTTTATTTACTTACTTTTCCCTCTCTCTGTCTCTCTCTTGCTAGTCATTGCTGTGCAGGTGAAAGAAGAAACCATTGACCCTTCAGATGCAGAATTTGAAGAGACAGAGCTTCCTGTTCCTATCAGCAGCATAAAGCAGGAGGACACAGACTGATCCGGAGCATTCCCCGGATGCCCACAGCAGCTTCACCTTGTGGCTTTTCAGGGAAAATCCTCGTAAAGGGAAACAGAGGACCAAAAGGGCCTTCCTTTTTTAAAGCAGATGACCCTGCAGTATCATTAACTCTGCTTTCCTGGTGTTCAAGATAATTTCCCCCAGACTTGTAATATTAAGCCCTGAGAAACAGCAGAAAGACTGCAGGCATGCTGAGGAGCATGGCCAGGGTGGCTGCTGTGGTTGTGCATGCCTGATTTTGAAGGCACCTTTTGGAGCAGGAGCTCAAAACATGGAGAGGCTGCCAGAGAACAGAAGGCCAGTTTGGGTTCTTGGCTGTGGTTGAAGGTGACAAGCTGCTGTCCAACGTGATGAGTGGAGGACATATCAGGAAAGGAGCTGCCCCTGTAGGACTTTGGTGCTGTGCTCTCTGGTCTAAGTGTGTGAACCCCAGAAAATCAGGACAGGAAGAGTGGAAAGAGGTGAAGAAACAAAAAGAGATAATGATGCCTGCTGAAGAAGTGAGACCTTTTTTCATAGAATCATAGAATGATTTGGGTTGGAAGAGGACCTTAAAGATCTCAAGATCCTCATCTAGTTTTAATACCTTGCTGTGGGCAGGGACACGTTCCACTAGATCAAGTTGCCCAGAGCCCCATCCAACATTGAGCACTTCCAGGGATGAGGCATCCACAACTTCCCTGGGCAACCTGTTCCAGTGCCTCACCACCCTCACAGTAAAGAATTTTTTCCTAATACATAATCTAAAACTGCTGTCTTTCAGTTTGAACCCATTCCTCCTTGTGCTGTCACTACATGCTCTTGTAAATGGTCTTGTCCCATCTTGCCTGTATGTTCCCTTCAGGTGTCAGGAAACTGCAGTTAGACCTTGAAGCCTTCTCTTTTCTGGACTGAACAATCCCAATTCTGTCAGCATTTCCTCATAGGAGAGGTGCTTCATCCCTTTAATCATTTTGGTGGCCTCCTTTGGTCTTGCTCCCACAGGTCTATGTCCTTTTTGTGCAGAGGACCAGAGCTGGATACAGCACTGCAAGTGAGGTCTCACCAGAGCAGAGGGGAAGAATCCCCTCCCTCACCTGGCTGGCCATGCTGCTTTTGATGCTTTCACTAATCTCTTGATGCTTGATTGGCTTTCTGGGCTGTGAGTGCACATTGCTAGGTCATGTCCAGCCTCTCATCCACCTGTATCCCCAAGTCCTTGGCAGGACTGCTATTGATCCCTTCATCCCCCAGCTTGTGTTGATACCGGGGGTTGCCCCAACCCAGGTGCAGCACCTTGTACTTGGTCTTGTTAAACCCCCTGAGATTCCCATGTGCCCACTTTTGAGTCTGTTCAAATCCCTATGGCTGGCATGCCCTCCTTCAGGTGAGTCAAGAGCCACTCAGCTTGGTGATACCTGCAAACTTGCTGAGAGAGCACTTGATCCATTCATCTGTGTCATTAATGAAGATATTAAATAACACTGGTCCCGGTACAGACTCCTGAGGGACACCACTGGTCACTGATGCCCACTGGGACTGTGAGCTGTTGACCACTACCCTCTGATGGCAACCATCCAACCAATTCTTAATCCACCAAACAGGCCACCCATGGACTCCATCACTCCAGTTTGGAGGGAATAGTTGTGGGGCACTGTGTGCATTATAGAACCTTTATAGAAGTCCACATTATAGAAGCTTTATAGAAGTCCACCTGGCTCAAGAAGCTATCCTCCATGCATTGCAGGAGTCTCCTGGATTGCCTGCAGCTTGCCTTGGTACTTTCCCAGTAGATGTCAAGGTGGCTGAAGTCCCCCAACAACACTGGAGTGTGTGAGCACTATGCCTCCTGTAACTGGGGCAAGAAGGCTTTGTCAATAGGCTCCCCTTGATCAGGCAGCTGTAGCAGACCTCAGCCGCAAGGTTCTTTTTGTTGCCTCAGTCTCTGACTTTTACCCAGTCTTTCAACCTGCTCAAGACTGTTCTTCAAAGACAGCTCTTCACACTCAATGCACCTCTAGACATAGAGAGCAGCACCTCCACCTCTCCCTCCTTTCTGTCTCTTCTGAAAAGCTCATAGCCATTGGTAGTCACACTCCAGTCACACAATTTGTCCCACCAAGTTTCAGTCATTCCAGCCCCTCCTTTGGTTTGTTGCCCATGCTGCGTGCTTTGGTGTAAAGGCACCTTGGCCAGGCTGTTGCCTGTGTCATCTTCCTAGAGGAACACCCCTTAATTCCTGTGTTTCCCTGCTGGTATCCAATAGCAAGGTGACCCTAAAATAACCGGGGAGTTCGGGCGAGAGCAAACGCAGATCCAACCAATATGATCAGTGCTATGTTCTCTCTTTATTGTGAGTAAGATGGCAGATTTTATACACTCTATATAGTTTACAGTTACAGGTGTATCCTCATTGGCATATAGCACAGGAACGAATGCAAACACTTATTGTTTAATAAACTCTTAAGGCAGCTACTGTGTCCACACTAATTACTGAATTTGTTAACTACTGAAAAACCCTCTGACCCTTGCTAACACCTTAAATTGTAATTCTAACTGTGCCACACACTTGGCACTGAATTTCTATCTGCGCCACAAACTCCTACAGGCCTCAGCAACGGGGCCCAGTCTGGGTGATTCAACTACAGCCTGTATCTGCTAGAGTATCCCTGTTGGCTTCTGTTACCTCAGGAGTCTGTGGCTCACCTCTGTAAGACTCACCTCTGTAAGTGTGCCCCCCTTGTGTCTGCTATCTTTTCAAGTCACCTGCAAGGGGACTCGCTAGCATCCTGTCCCTCTAACCTTTTCATGCCATCCCACAGCTTGCCAGGGAAGAACCTGAAATTGTCCCCTCACATCTGGTTTAATCAAGCAATTGGATTACCCAAGAACGAGTTCAGGAGGATTCACCACAACCATAAACACCTTCAGTGGTAGCTCTTTGATGATCAGCTTTGTTGTAATTCTCTGGGGAATGGTTTTTCCCCCCCAAGACCCCTAATGCTTGTAACCATATGGTTTGACCTTTCCTTCCTTTCTTGACCTAATTGGCTGAGTGCCAGCCATCCCCCAGAGTGGGAGACTAGATAAGACCCCTGTACTTCCTTGTTCTTTATCTTGGCCCCTGGAACCCTTTGAGAATAAACACCTTGGAATAATCCTGGGGTAAGAGCCTCTTTTGGAATCTTTTGTCCTGTCCCTCTGAGATATCCCTCCAAAGCCTCTCAAGTGCTAGTCCCAGGGCGGGGCTGCGGGGGATATTGCACCTTGAGAGACAGTCAAGAAACATCTGTCACTGCACTGATTGGTATGATCTTCTCCCCAGAAGAAGCCAGGGACTTTGGACTCATTGCCACTGAATTCTTTAGTTTAAAGCCCATCTCATCAAATTAGGCAGGCTGCTGCCAAACATTTTCTTACCCTTTATAGACAGGTGGATCCTATCCATCTAACATGTTGCAATCATTAAAGCACACCTAACCTAATATGTTACAATCATTAAAGCATACACCATTGTCACAAAAGCCAAAACCTTCTCCATAGCACCAGCCTCAAAACCAGATGATCATCTGCACTATGTGTCTACTTCTGTCATTTCTTGCTTTTGAACTTAGAACTGCAGAGGACTTGGAGCATGGTTTGAGGTTTTAATTTTTCTAACAGATGTACCATAAATTTGATCTACAGTCTGTATCCTAAAGCTCTGTGACCAACTTCAGGAAGAGGCCCTAGGCTTGTGTATTGCTTTCCAGGCCACCAAAATCCAGACATAGTCAAAACATACCTTTATCTGTAAATTTATCTTTTAAAGCCTTTTCAATTTAAGCAAACTTCTGGGGCCTGGGGTCCCAACCTATGCAGTCATGGGGAATTGGTTGAAGACATTGCTTATCATGGGATCACTTATGGATCACTGACCGAATTCTGCAGGAAATAAAAAGGCTTCCCTGTGCATGTGTTTTGATTCTGAGAAACTGCTGGGAATTAAGGCAACATTTTCACTAATAATTTTTAAGCTTTCTAGCATAAGATTTCTGCCAGTGCAGGACCTTACCGTATGGTGCTGGCTGCAGTCCCATTCAGGGTTCTGTGATTTTGGAAGCTGTGAAAGTGCTCTCAAAAACAAAACCAAACTTGTGGATAGCAGCTTTTCCACATGGCTGGAGGAAGCCTTGGAAAGAAGAAGCAAGTATTTGGCTTTATTGTTTGCATCACCAAAGCATGCTGCAGACTCTATGGATTGTGCCTCTGTGTCCTGCAAAACCAAACCCTGCATCTTTGGCAAATCAGCATTGTTTGGGTGGCACCAGGCTCTCCTTTTGCACCTTGGGCAATATTCATGTCTCCATGCTGGGGACAAGTCTAGAAAAACTGCTCTAGCCAGACTGTAGGTATGGCCCTGTCCAGCACATGTCCTACACACCTTAAGAAACCCTAAGCTCTGCTCTTACTGAAGCCTCTGGCTGGAGATTTTCCCAATCTCTTTTTCTTTGCTGGGCTTGCTTGCAGCCTTAGTCTTGTTAGGATTGGTTTCCCCCGCCTTGCCTTGTCCCCAGCCAGGACAAGTTTGGAAAGTGGAAGGCTTCACCTTCAGCCCCATGGCTTCTGCAGGGGACCCACAGGTGGTTCCTATGTGGAGGTTGAGTTTGTTGATCCACCTGGGAATGTGGCAGATCAGGGAAAGGAATGAGGCAGGGCAAAAGGAAGAGCAAAAGTCTATGCCCATAAGTGGATGATCACTTCAAAGTAAGGCCAGGTCACCTGGGTGACCTCTTAATATCTGAATATTTGCCCACCCGAGCTTGTGGCTGCTTTCCCTACCCAGAAAGGCTAGTCAACTTCCATTCTTGTACACAGATGTGTGCTACATCTCACCACCACAGGAAAAGACCAAAACCAGCCAGTGTGCTGTGAGCCTGTGCCTTCAGCATGGGAGATCCAGCTGCCCTCCAGGCAGAACCCTGAAGCTGTTCCCCCCTTGTGGCACTCACCTGCACAGCAGAAGGAGCTGGCAGTTGCAGTGGAAAGGCACATCCAGCAGGTTGAGGATCTCCAACCCCATGAAGTTGCTCATGTTGGGTATGTTAGGCATTTTGTTGCTCTCCAGGTAGAGGCTTCTGATCTTGGGACTGAGGCCAGTGAAGGCATGGGGGGAAGTCTGCAATGGAAGAAGGGTAAGTCAGGGGCATGTTGATCAAGGCAGGGGAGCAGATCTCTTCCCCTGTGCTTGGGGCCCTGACAACCTGTTGTGAACCTGGCAACCCTGTGAAAGGGCTGCTTTAAACAGGGAGGGCTGTTAATTAATTCAAGCAGTTTCAATCATTTTGGAACTCAATAGAGTCTAGTTCAGTCTTGTTAGAAAGAAGTTCATATAAAGGAGGTCTCAGAGTGATCCCTGGGTGCTGTTAACACTGCTACCTTGAGAGGACGGAAATATTTGGGTATTAGCAGTGAAGAGTCCTGCAGGACAGCCTGTAATAAGAGAAAGAGAAATCTGGCCAGAGGTGGGGGAAGGAGGTGATTTAGAGAATGGTCTGGACCCCAATGAAATTGGGTGTTCAAGGAGTGGAGGGAGTAAGCTTCTTCCAAGGGAGCCAGGAGCAAGATTGAAGCAAGGCAATGCTACAGCTGAGCCTGAAGAAATCTGGGTTCCCAGCCAGGCTATGGAACATCTCGTGAAGACTTGAAAATTTGGAGTCATCTGTTTGGATGCCCCTATAGGGACCACTAGCCCTGGGCAGCAGAACCTGTAATATGCCCTATGATGCCACTCTCCCTTGGGAGTCCCATAACACACTCATCCACTCCAGGCCCATGTTGTCCAGGTAGAGGTGCTGAAGGCTAGAGGCCACCGGCAGGAAGAGACTGTCCCCCATGTGCTTGATGGGATGTCGGGACAGCTTCAACTCACTCAGGGCAGGCAGGCCCTGGAGGGCTGCTGTGTGCACCTCCAAGAGGTGGTTTCCCTCCAGCTGCAGCTTTTCTAGCATCTTGGTGGGGGACAGGGCAGCAGAGGCAATGTGCCTGATGGCATTCCCATCTAGGTAGAGCCAGCGGAGTCCCCTGGCTCCAGCCACGTTGCCCTCTGCCAGTTCCCCAATGACGTTGTGCTGCAGATGGAGGGAGATGAGGTTGGGCAGGAGCCGGAAGGTACCTGCAGGCACACGAGTGAAGGTGTTGCAATCCAGGTCCAGGTAGACTAGCTGCGGGACCCCCTCAAAGGCAGCAGCCACCAGGGTGGAGAGGTGGTTGTCAGTGAGGTACAGGTAGACCAGGCTCTCCAGCCCCCGGAGTGCCCCAGGGGGATTAGGAGTGCCCTAATGCTGCACCTCTGTAGGTGGAGTGACACCAGCTCCTTCAGGCCAGAGAAGGCATCCAGTGCCACTGTCCTGAAGGGGTTTTGTCACAGGTCGAGAAGGCGCATGTCCTCAGGGAAGTCCCGAGGGATCTCCTGCACGTTCCTGTTCTCGCAGGACCTGTGATGGAAATCGGAGGAGCAGACACAACTCTGGGGGCACTGCCTGGTGCTGCCTGCCCTTGGCTGCTCTTGCAGTGCGGTGGGGCTAGGGGGTGGCTGGAGGTGACAGCATCTCATCTCAGGGGACTTCAGGGAGTTGAGGGACTGACCACAGAGGGCAGGGGGTGCAGCACAGGCAGCCTTGGCCTGCACACATGCCCTTTGCAGCCACTTGTGGAAGGGGTGCAGGAGGCAGGAGCAGAGCAGAGGGTTCCCATCCAGGCTGACCCTTACCAGCCCCAATGCCCCAGCCAGGGGTGGCAGCCCTTGCAGCTGGTTTTCCTGGAGGTCCAGCATATGGAGCTGGGGACTGCGGGCAAAGGCATTGGGTGCCACATGCTGGAAGGAGGCATGATCCAGGAAGAGATGCATGAGAGGAAGAGAGAGATGCAAGAGAGGCATGCCAGGAAGAGAGGCCATGGCCAGGGCTTCCTCGGCCGTGTATGTGATGGGGTTGTGGCCCAGGTCTAGCCGGGTAGCCCCATCCAGCCTGGCCAGGGCCTCACCAGGCAGTGCCTGCAGCTCATTGTGGTCCAGGCTCAGCCTGTGCAGGGTAGGCAGAGCAGCAAAGGCCTCACTGCCCAGCACACGGAGGGCATTGGGGGACAGCTGGAGCCATCTAAGAACCTGCAGACCCTGGAAGACTATGTCTTGGAGGTAGACCAAAGCATTTGCCCTCAGGTCAAGGACAGTGAGGGACTCCAGATGACTAAAAGTACCTGGCTGTATTTCCTCAAGGTGATTCCCCTCCGGAATGAGATGCTGGAGGGAGGAGAGCCTGTCCAGGGACTTCTGGTAGAGGAAGGCTATGCCACTGGAGGCCAGGTTGAGGTAGACAAGCCTCCAACAGACCGCAAAAAGCCCCTCTCCACCTTGCAATGCTGTAGGTCTAAGTGTGTCAGGTAGGGTGTGGCAAGGAAGGCTCCTGCTGGAATGACGATGAAACTGTTGCCCCAAAGGTCTTGTTTTTTGGTGAGCTGTCAGTCACACAAATAAAACGCCAAATTACTCCAGATTATCTGGTTACCCCAGATAGCCATACCTCTCTTCTCTCTCCATCTCTGCACCTTTATTCCCCTTGCCCACCTCTGGGATGGTGTCAGGGATGGCCATCAGGCTTCCATTGAGACACAGGATGTGGGCACAGAGGTTATCACAGACACAGGATGCAGGGCAGTGGGCAGCAGCCATTGCCCCCAGGGCCACTGCAAGCAGGAGGAATCCCCAGGATGGCCCCATGTCAGCGGGCACCTGTGGCTGGGGAGAGACACCAGTAAGGCTAGGAGAGAGGCCAGGCTCCCATGCATCTCCAAACGGCATTGCCTGCTTGGGACCCCATGTGCCAAGAGGGCTGCTGCTGTGACATAGTGGGGCAGATCTCACTTTCTCTTGCTCTCACACTACAATTTCACAAGTTATAAATGAAGAGTGGAAGAAAGAGAGGAGAAATATTTGGAATGAAAAATGAAGGTCACAGCTAGCAGGTCACTCACAAGCAGCTGGCTTGAAAAGACACCCACCCCACCTGTGTATTTTCTTCAAATATCACTAACTTGAGATTACCTTGGTCCATGCAAGCTATCAATATCTCTCCTACACTTCTTTTTGTAAGGCAAGTAGGTGTAACAATCCAGGGAATGTGATCACACAGGCTTTTGAAGTGCTACCCTTCTTTAAATGGCAAATGTCCCATGTCTCCTCCATCCTGGTCATCTGCCTCCCAGCTGTCTGCCTCCTACCCTGCAAGCTCCCTGCTTCCCCCTTAAGCTATTCATAGCTGTGTTTCGAATAGAACTCCACTGTTTAGCTCCAGGAAAGACATGTTGGTTTTGGCTGAGCAGAAGTGAGCCCTTGGGGGGAACGTACCAGAGAGAGGCCAAGGCTGGGGCAAACACAGTGGAGACAGCAGGCTGCAGATATGACCAATACACCCCAGTAAGCTCTGAGACAGCATCAGTGGGGTCTGCAAGGCTCGAACTTGTGGGGCCACTGTAGTGCACAGCCCCATGCCCAGTGTAGCTCATTGTCCCCTGTGCTCCCATGTCCCAACACTGCTTTCCTCCCCATCTAGTCCTGCTGCAGCCCCACCACACGCACTGGGGCAGCTCTCTTCTGCACACCCACTGCCCAGTGCTACCAATGTAATGTCCCTAAACTCAGTCCTTGTGCTGTGCCTGGAGCACTGCCACATGCCAGACATGATGCCAGACACTCCCTCCCTCACACCTGGAGGGTTCACACAACCAAAGTTTGGAGTACCTGGACTTCAAGATGTGTGAAAGAGAGGAAAGTGTCCCCTGTGCTGTCCAGCATCTGCTGACCTCCTGCTCTCCTTGCAGAAGTGAGAACTGAATGGGCCCCACTGCATTGCTTTCCCAGCAGCTCTCACCAGGCAGAGCCAGAAACGGGGGAGGAGGAAAAGGACCGGCAGAGGAAGGGTAAGCTACCCCTGGAAAGAGAGCAGCAACCCAGACTTTGCCTCTCCCTCGATTCACTGGGGGCTGGGAGCACCAACCTGGCAAAGCCCATGTGGAGTTTGCATTCACTGTTTTCAGGGCTCTGCCTTTCCTTTCCAGGCTGTGTTAGTCCCAGGAGCTACAGAGATGCAGGGCAGAAAGGTGACATCCTGCCAGAATTACAATGGCAGTGGTAAGCCTGAGCAAAAGGAGAGGCAGCTGACCAGATGTGCTACGTTTACAGCCCTCCATTCTCCTAATTTTGCTTTTTTGCTGCTTTAGAAGAGGCTGGGGTGGCAGTGCCTGCATGACATGTCATTAGCTTACATTGAGGAATTCATTTTCCTCCCAGACTGTTGTTTTACTCTCCCAGGGAACAGGAATAGATCTGCAGCCTGACAAAAATCTTGGAAGATTTGATACTAGTATCTCATTCCCCTTCAAGCCTTTCACCCTATTCAGCAGCCTCAGTAGAAGCTGAAGCTGGTGAGATCATTGCTGGGTAAAGGAGCAAAATAAAACTGTGGGGGTGAGGCTGGGGAGGGGCCAGATGTAGCATCCAGTGCCTGGTACCACGCCTTACCCTCTTCATGATTCTCCAGCAGAGCCCAGGCCACCACTAGGAAGGTTTTGCTGTACAGGCTGTTGACAAGCCTGGGGAGGGGCCTCCCAGCCAGGGGAGATGATGGAAGGGCCAGGCAGAGGGGGAGCAGGGTGGGCTGGACAGTAGCCAGAATGGAAATTCAGGTGTGCTACTTTCATGTCCCGTGCCACATCAGGAAGAGAAAAGACCGGCTGCCTCCCTGCAGCAATCTCAGCTGCCAGAACCAGTATGTACCGGTACACACACTGGCTTCTTCCCAGACCTGCCAGCCATCCCTGCTGCTCTTACCTTGCCACTCCACTCTTGAGCTCGAAGCTGCTGCTGCTCTTGCTTGCTTATCTCGTCATCCCATGGCTTCTGCCAATGGACAACAACACAATCAAGCCTGAGAAGCTCCAGCTCCTGAAAGGAACCACAACCTAACAGCCCCACAGTGAGAGCCTCAAGCCACCATTCACAGATCCCCCACAGCTAACCAAAAGCATCTGACTTCAGCTTGACTCACCATCCTGACGTCTGGTGCAGTCCCAGGTGGTGCTGTGAGCCAGGCCCTCTGGGCAAATGAAGCTGGACATGCAAAGCAGTGGCCAAGAGGCTGCACCCCTTCTTATGGGGGGCTCATGCCACTGCCTGGACTGCAAAGTGCCTTGGACTCCCGAGCACTGGCCCCAACTTACAGGGTGGCCCTGGTCCCCAAGGCCTACGGAGGCTCCTTCTCCCCAGTTCTGGGACACTCCCCACTAACAGGCTGGGCACCCCACACAGGCTGCCAGACCCGCAGCCTGCTTACAGGCTGGTCCACACCCAGGGAGCCACAGAGCTTGGGCTTCCCCCATGTCAACAGGAACAAGACTGTACAGTCAGGCACTCAAGTTCATGGCCTAAAGCTGAGAGGCCTGACGGGCTGGGAGCCCAGCCCCGAGGACAGGGTGGGCACACCTGGGGCTGCTCCTGGGGACAAAGGATGCCACAAGGTCCTGACATGTGCCCCGAATACAGGGTCAGCGTGCTGGCAGCATAGGCACAGACCCAGGCCTTGGTTACAGGTGGGTCACAGTGCCTGCACTACCACTAAGCAGCTCCGCACCATCCTCAGAAGGCAGGGGCAAGGCTGGACACTTTCTCCACCCGTGCATTTTGGGGACCTGCCTGTGGCTGCGCAGATCTTGTCTTTCCCTCCTGGGAAGTCTAAGCTACACTGCTCTATTTCTAAACGGGGACTAAAACACAGTCATGCTTGCTCACTCACACCAGCTAAGGGGAAGACAGGGGAGGGGAAGACAGTCCTGGAAGAGGGAGCAAGTTCTGTGCAGTCGATCTGCTCTAGGGGAGCCGTTCCTACTTCTGAGTGGGAGATGAAAGCTGTCTTGGGTTTTGTAACCCCCCCCAAAAAAAAGAAGTTTATTCTATTCCATCTGTTGAAACCCAGCTGGGGAGATTTTTTTTTTTTTTTTTTCTTTATCTGTTGTAGCTCCAGAAGGGACCGGATAACTTCCTTCTCTGACAACAAGCCAGCTGTTAAAACTGGGTGGGGCATTGTTTCTCATCTCTGTTTTGTCTTCCACTACCCCCATGGGGATATCTTCTGTTAATGGGCCATTAAAGCTTACCAATGGCATGACACATTACATCATCCCATTGTGAGATACTCTATCCAGGGAGGAGGAGCCAAACCATTTCCACCTAGATAAAAAGGAGCCACAAGTGTCACCAGACATCCAGTGTTCCCACGGGACTCCCAAAGGAAGACTGGACCCATCTCTGGACCTTTTTTTTTTTCTACGGGACCATCTCTGCTTCCAACAGGAGCACATCTGCTACTCCAGGAGGGCTTACTTTTGGACTGTTTCCAACACCCTGACCAACAGGGTGTCAGGCTGTATTTCTGACTCTGTCAGGGTTTTCTAGGATTTCTTGTTTGTTTGCTTATTCTTTTGTACTACATTTGTATTTTTAATATCCCTAATAAAGAACTGCTATACCTATTCCCAGAATCTTTGCCTGACAGACTTTTAATTGAAAATTTTTAATAATTTTGAAAGGGGGAGGGGGAGGGCTCAAATTCCAAGGAAGACTCCAATCTTCCCTGGCAGATACCTGTCTATCTAAATCAAGACAAAAGCCTTAGACCTGCCCCTGCCCTGCACTGCAGGGAGGGCACAGAGGCCTCGATGCACTGAGGTGCTTCAGGGCTCGCACATGGACAAGGGCTGTGATGCACCCTGAGTACAGGGGGTCACACTGGCTAGGGGCCAGCAGCAGGCAGAAAGCTTCCAGATCTGGGGAAAAGCCCTGCCCTGCTTACAGGGTGGCTGGGCTGGGGGCCAGGAGAGCTCCATTTCTCCCCTCAGGTGTGGAGACAGGGCTCTTACCCTCCTTACAGTGTTGCCCCTCCAGGCAACCAAAGGAGCACAATGGCAAAAGGCCAACCACAGCAAAGGCCAAGCCCGGCACACAGGGAAGTTGCCCAGTGCAAAGCCAGCCGTGGCAACCTGAAGGTGCCCTGACCATGCCAGGAAGACACTTTGCCCAGAAGGCCTCTCATACCTGCGTTTCAGCTCCAAGCTCACTCTTGCCTAGTTGTTCCACTCTTGAGCTCCAAGCCACTGCTACTCTTGCCTTGTTGTGCCACAGTTTCTGCCAACGGACGACGACACACTTAGGCCTGAGAAGCTCCAGCTTCTGTGCCTGAAAGGAGCCGCAATGCAACAGCCCCACAGGCTGACCCTCAAGCCACCCAGTCCCAAGTATTAACAGTAGGTCTTGCAACACATTCTTTTTTGGAATGGTTTGTGTAATGATCCCTCCCTGATTGTAGACACCCCTCAGTTCCCTCTCAAAGATAAGCAAGAGATTTGCCTCCATTTTTCGCATGGCTGTGTTACATTAACTTTCACTGAATAGGTTTTTTTGCTAGCTTTAATATAATCAGTGTTGGTTGAAAACAGTGGATTATACGACGCTGGTTTTTATAGTGCCTCTACAGTATAGTAAATGATTCTGACTAAGATACTTTTGTGTAGTTGTTATCATATAAAATCATATAAGCTTATATGAATCTATGTGGTTTGCAATCCTTTATCCTGAAGGAGAAAAATGTTTAAAGGTTTTGTTACATCTATAAAATCTTTTAGGCATAAACCATTGACAAAGTTTAGTTACACCACACCCAGCTTCCTCTCTGAGGAGTTTAGAAAGCAAGGGAGTCAACTTTGCACCTCATGGCTCATCAGGAGAGCTTTTCTAAAAGATTTTGTCTGCAGGTTCTACTCTGTTCATGACAATACCTGTGAAAAACAAGGTTCACTTTTCCGATAAAATTTAAAAGATTTAATAGAAAGACAATAAGAGACACAAAAGCAAAGCGTTGAAATAAAAAATTATGGCCGGGTGCTTGACATTCATCCAAGAGCACACCTACTAACTTCTAAACACTTTTTAAATGCATCAGCCTGTTGCATATTCACTGCATTATTCAAACATTCTTTTGAGTTTAGATGTTCTTTTGCTTGGTTTTAACCTATGACTTGCCTTCATTCCATTCTGTAGATTAAATCAATACTTAATTTCCCCTTGCGGTTTCATCCTGCTTGTCCGTTCACTCCCTGGTAACAGAGGGTCAAAAAATTATTCCTTTGGGGTTAGGTCAAAGCTGTCAAGAACTAAAAGCTCTGTAGTGAAGAGAAAACAATGCTTGCTGCTGTAAAGCAGAAAGTCATGGAGAGGCTAGACTGTGTGCAAGGAAGGACAAGGCAGCTGGGGAAGGAGGTGCTGAGGGAGCTTTAGCCAGAAAAACTGCAGGGTCCTGAGAGACATTCAGGCAGACTTGCAGAAATGCCTATATAACAGTGCTCAGCGCAAGGGCTGTTTCCCTTCTAGACAACACCTCCAGCTGCTAAGTGCTTCAGACACTGCAGTAGGTGGCAGGCACTCTCTTCTTTCACTTTCTGTGTGTGTGCATTGTCTGTTTCCTCTGGGCACAAGCAGTCGTTCTTCTCCCTTATCCATACAAGCAAGGTGTTATTGCAGCAATTTTGGTGCCTTTTCCAAAACTCAGTAAGATTCTGCAGATTCAGCAAACCGACCAAAACAAGCACAGAAACCAAATGCTGAGTGCAGTGTTCTCGCTGCAAAAGGGAACTTGGAAACAACTTTCCATGTAAACAGCCATTACATGTAAAACAGGTAACTAGACAGCAAGGTCTTTGTTCTTGCTGCTGCTGACACAGGAAAACTCCAGCTGTATCAGAATGTCGTCTAGGGCTGGAAAAATCAGGAATGGCACTGTAGCTTCTCTGCTTGCTAGGAACACAGAAAACACACAGGGCTTTTGTCCCAAGCGAAAAAAACAAAACAAGCACACGAACAGAATGCTGAGTGAAGTATTCTCTCAAAATACAAAGACCTTGGAGTTGCTGACAGCTCTGACATGGAAAACAAGAAACTAGGCAGCAAGGTATTTGTTCTTGAAGCAGCAGGCATGGAAAAACTCCAAATGTAGCAGAATGCCTTCCAGGGCTGGAAAAAGAATGAATGGTGCAACAGTAGCATCTTTGCTTCCTGGGAACACACAAAACGCACAGGGTTTTTAACCCAAGCAAACTGACCAAAAAAACAAAAACAAAAAACAAAAAACAAAACAAAAAAAAAAAAAAAAAAAAAAACACAAAAAAAAAAAAAAAAAAAAAAACACAAAAAAAAAAAAAAAAAAAAAAACACAAAAAAAAAAAAAAAAAAAAAAACACAAAAAAAAAAAAAAAAAAAAAAACACAAAAAAAAAAAAAAAAAAAAAAACACAAAAAAAAAAAAAAAAAAAAAAACACAAAAAAAAAAAAAAAAAAAAAAACACAAAAAAAAAAAAAAAAAAAAAAACACAAAAAAAAAAAAAAAAAAAAAAACACAAAAAAAAAAAAAAAAAAAAAAACAAAAAAAACCCCACAAAAACAGAATGCTGAGTGCAGTGTTCTTCCTGCAGAAGACAGTTTGGAGAGACAGTTTGGAGTTCTTCAAAGCTCTGACATGGAAAAGAAGCAACTAGGAAGCAGGGCGTCACTTCTTGCTGCTGCAAACAAAGGAATTCTCAAAGCGCAGCAGAATGTCTTCCAGGGCTGGAAAAAGCAAGAGTGGTGAGTCACTAGCTTGTCTGCTTGCTAGGGGCACAGACAACACACAGGGCTCCTGCTCCAAGCAATGCCACAGAAACCAGCACCAAGGCAACTAGACTTGTAAAAAGTGTTCACTCTGTTTCAGAGCTGGGAGAGGCACAAGCGATGTTATACTAGCTTCATGGCTTGCGGAGAGCACAAAAAACACACCGGGCTGCTGCTCCAAGCAAAGCTACAGAAAAATCCTCCGAGACCTCTAGATCTGCCTAAAGCGATTTTTCGCTTCCGGGGCTAGGAGACGCACTTGCGCTGCTGCGGTAGCTTCACCGCTTCTGCATAGCATAGGCAGAACGCAGGGCTGCCGCTCCGAGCCAAGCCACAAGAAAGAGGCGGCGAGAGCACTAGATCTGCCGAAATACCGATTTCTCGCATCCAGGGCCAGGAGACGCACTTGTGATGCTGAAGGAACTTCTCGGCTTGTGAAGAACAGAGAAACCGTGTGGGGCTGCTAATCCAAGAAAAGGCACAGAAAGAGCTGCAGAGAGCACTAGATGCGACTAAAGTGATTTCTCGCTTCCTGGGCTAAGAGACGCACTTGCTGTGCTGCAGGAGCTTCTCTGCCTGCGCAGAGCTCAGAAAACGCGCCTAGCCGCTGTTCCTAGCAAGCTTAGAGCATGCAGCCGCCGAGAGCACTAGAACAGCTGAAAAAACAATTTGTCGCTTCCTGGGCTAGGAGACACACATGCCATGCTGCAGGACCTTCTCTGCCTGTGGAGAGCTCAGTAGCTGTTCCATGTCAGCCAACGACCTACAGCCGCTAAGAGAGCTAGTTCTGCCGAACAAGCGCTTTCTCGCCTCCTGGGCTGGGAGATGCGCTTGCAATGCTGCAGGAGCTTCTGTGACTGTGGAGAACTCAAAATCCGTGCCTAGCCGCTGTCCGGAGCAAGGCTACGGCATACAGACACACAGACCGTGAGGTGTGCCAAACAAGCGCTTTCGTGCCTGCCGGAGAGGGGAGATGCCGTTGCTGTGCTGCACAAGCTTCTTTGCTTGTGGAGAGCTCAGAAACAGCCTGCAGACGCTGTTCCAAGCAGAGCAAGCTTGTACAGCCGCGCAGAGATCTAGTTCTGCCGTACAAGCCCTTTCTGGCTTTCCCATGCTGAAACACGCCATTCCCATGCTCCAAAAGCTTGTTTGGCTTGTGGAGAGCTCAGAAACCGCCTGCAGATGCTGTTCCAAGCAGAGCTATCGTGTAGGGCCCCGCCGAGCTCTAGTTCTGC
>VXBN01004442.1:6150-17690 GCA_013397395.1 Sinosuthora webbiana
GGCGGGGGAAGGGGAAGCGCAAGATGGCGGCGCCATGCGGGGCGGCCCTGGGCGCAGCCCTCGGGGGTCCCCCTGTCCCTCCCGAACCCCCTGTCCCCGCCGAGATCCCCCCTTCCCCTCAGGAATGGCGGCATTCCCCGCTCTCATGCTCGCAGCCGTTGCCTGGCGTCTCCCCGGCGCTTCCCGCGGCGTAAATCTCCCAAGCACAATAACCAGCACCCTCCATGTTCCCTTCTGCCAGGCAAAGGAACGTTCCCGGCTTTACCCCCGCGCAGGAAGCCGCGTTCGTGGTGTTTTAGACGCTGTAACTGTTTATTCCGCGGAGCAAAAGCCGTCTCAGCATCTCCAGGCTTTATAATCCATCCTAAATGTTCCCATCCGTCATCAGGCTGAGCCCAAGCCAAGGACAGGCTGTCACCCCCTTGGCGGATAACGCAGCTCCCGGCGTGGATTGAATTCCCTGGAAAGGGAAATGGTGGGAAAAGGGTGGTTTTCTGGCGTCCCCAGGGCTGGGGGGAGCCGGGCGCAGGTCGGGAATCACCTGAGGTCACGCTCAGGGCGCCCCGCGCATCCAACGTTTAATGTTTACACGGAATAAAGGCCGAGTGGAAAAGCCAGAGGGGCACCGGGAACACAAACACAGCCAGGCTCTGGGACACTGCACACTGGGAAAACAGACAGGGGAACTGCCATTTAAAGGGGTAAAAACTGCACAAAATAAAAGCATTTCAGGTTCTCCCAGGCTGGCTTTAGACAGAAACTCTCTTGGTAGCGCTTAAAAATCCAATAGGGGGACAGAGGGACAGACCCCTCAGCCTGTTCCCCGTGTGTGTCCGCGATAATTTGCTGTGTGCAAACCACATCCTGAGACAAGGGTGGCAAAATCGCTTTTGGTGGCCGTTTGGGGTGACCTGGAGGAGAGGATGTGAGCCAGTCCCACAGAACCAGAAGTGCAGGACCCACGGGAAGCCACGGGTGTCCAGCCCCTTTGTGCCTCCTGTTCCTGCCCTGCCACGCACGGGACTGGGACCTGAACGGGGATTGGGGGGTTTGGAGCTGGAATTTGGGTGCACGAGGTTCAAGGCAGGACAGGGGATTTTGGGGTTTGGAGCTGGAATTTGGGTGTACAGGGTTAAAGGCAGGACAGGGGATTTTGGGGTTTGGAGCAGGAGTTTGGGTGCACTGGGACCTGAATGGGGATTTTGGGGTTTGGAGCTGGAATTTGGGTGCACAGGATTAAAGGCAGGACAGGGGATTTTGGGGTTTGGAGCTGGAATTTGGGGGCCCAAGGTTAAAGGCAGGACGGGATTTTGAGCTGGAATTTGGGTGCACAAAGTTAAAGGCCGGGCAGGGGAAGGGGCTCTTGTCATGGAGCACCAGGTGTGAGGTAAGGGCACTCCGTACAAACCTCACACCTGGCCAGATAAGGCGTGCAAAGCACACTCCACCCTATCCAGAGTACAAGGCTGCTGTGCTCTTCTCCTCCAGGGTCACTCCAGAGATGCTCCTCAGCGTAATTCACACTAAACCCACCACGGGACCCTTCCTGTCCGCCTTTGGGGTGGTTTTTTGTTTTTTTTTTTTTACACCATGGGCAGAATTTCGGCAGGACCTAAGAATAGCACCTTGGGATGGCACGGTGACATTTAGATGTGCGAGCACACTTTGCAGAGCAGGCTGAGAGCAAGGGGAGGATCTGCAGTGAGTCAGTGCAGGGAGGAGGGCACTTGGCAAATGACTCACTCCGGCAGAAATTAGAGGCTGTTAAACTGGACAAAAGGAGCTCATTTACTCCATATCACAAAGATTCAAGCTTGGCAGGCTGGACGGGTTTAAGTAGTTAAGTACTGTATTTAGTGTGGAAGTTTTTTTTTTTTTCAAATCATGGATTGAAACGTTATTTTTAGGAGTGAGTTTAACGTATCAAGGATCTGGCAGTGCTTCTCCTTTCAGCGTTCAAAACGGAATTGGGAGGAGAAGGGAGATTATCAAAAGCATTCCTCCTGCTCGCCGCGGCGAATACACTTATTTACATAACGCCTGCCTCTGCCGAAGTTTGAGAATCGCACATTTCCGAGGCCTTCCCTCCCCTTTCCCGCGGGGTTCTCCCCTCTCTCAGTGTGTCAGGACAAACTGCTCCGGGTTAAAAACAACCCCGAATTCCCGGTCCAGTACAAAAGGCTGCGACTGCACCGCTCCTCTGTAAAGGTGTCACCTACTCGGGGGTTTTAATGTCATCAACTCCAGCGGGACCGGGAACAGCGTTTGCTCTTGAATTAGGGGCAGGCAGGACCTGTGAGACCACCGTGTCGTCACCCTGCTTTGTTTTAAATCCTGCCTAGTTCTGTTGCCAATTTTTTTCCTCCCAGATTTCATCAAGGAGGATGGCTGGACACCTCTGAGGAGGGGAGAGAAGGCTGAGAGAAAAAAAAAAAAAAAAACAACCACAAAAAAACCCCCCAAAAAACCCAAAAAAACAACAACAAAAACAAAAACAAAAACAACAACAACAAAAAAACAAAAACAAAAACAAAAACAAAAAAAAAAAACAACCAGCCGCACCTTTGGCTCCCCTAAATGCCACCCCCGGCTCCCTGGCTGGATTGCCGTGAGCTGCCTCCGAAGGTTTTATCTGCGGAGGGGATCTGAACGGGCTGAACGGCAGCTCAAGGTTCCCTCCTCACCTCGGAGCTCATGAGGAAAGCCGGGCACGTGTGCTGCCGCCGCGGGGAGGTCACGGCGGGGCCGGGGTGAAGCCACCCTGGTTGTGGTGCCGGCATCATTTATTTACCAGCTTGGCTCCCAGCGCCTGCGTCCTCAGCCAAAAGGTCCCGGGTGAAAATGCCCGCGTGGAAGATAAAGCCGCCTTTGCGCCCATTTCCCACCCAGGGTTTCGCGTCTTCCGTGGAATGTCACCTCATTTAGGCTGAAAAGTACCCGGGAGAAACAGCCCAGCTTTCCCCACGCTTCCCATGCAAATATGCACATAGGCCTGCTTAGCTTAAAAAATGGTATTTTTAACTCCGTCTTGTTTTTTTTTTTTTTTCTTTTCCCCCCCTTGGATTCAGCTTGACAGCACGAAACACATCTCACCACAGAAAATGGTACGAGTTGAGTTGAGCTGCAGCGCTTCAGCTGCAGCACCTTTATTTATAAAACAACCGACCAAAAAAAAAAAAAAAAAAAAGAATTATGAAATCATTGATTCAAAGGAATCAATAATAAATATTTGCTTTCCTCTGAGTTGTTCAGACACAGTACAAGTACACCAATCATAGCAGGTAGCAGAGATGGAAGCTTAGTTCAGCTGCTGAGAAACAAACAAAAAAAAAAGCTACGTAACATGGTAGGCATTTAATCACACGAGTAATAGCTGGTATATGACAGTAAATGCTTTAATACACTATTTTACAAAACCGGGGGGTGGCTTATTTGCTTCCCTTGTGCAACTCCTGGTGGGCTGGAGCTTGGAAAACAGAATCCCTTTGGAATGATCCCTTTCTCCCGTTCCCTTTGGGTGATGAGCTTTTCCCTTCCCCGTGGATCACTGATGTGTGGGCTGCAGCAGATACCTGGAAATTCCAATCCACCGGGGCTTGGAGCAGCCAGGGTTGATCCCCCAGACCAGGCCTGCACCTCTGCCTGACCTTCCCCAGAGCTCTCAGCGCATCCCATCAGGCAGCTCCCAGCACAAGGAGTGGTTTCACAGCGGGAGAGGCTGCCAGGGCTGCCCAAAGGCTCCAGGAAAACCTGCCAGGGTGAATTCTCCTCCCTGCGGGCTGCAGAGCCTCCTCTCTGCTAATTGCTATCTGGGCTGTGACTCAAAACTGCCCCAGAGCCTTTGTGGCCGGCTCAGCTGCTGGGATTGTCACCCTGGGTTTGTGGTGAGGAGCTCCTGGAGGCCCAGGCATGGCAAAACCACTCCTGGCTCTGTGCACGGGGTGAGGATCCCAATGAGCACCCACAGGAGAACCCACGAGCTGCTTTCCCCACCCCATTCCTGCTTTGGGGGTTTTCCCAGCTCTGGGAAGGCTTTGGAGTGTCAGCCTTCAGGGCTCAGGAAAAAAAAACCCAAACAACTGCAGAGGAATGACAGACACACAGCTGATCCAGGGGTGTGCTCCTGGAGCATCCAGGGTGAAATGACAGAGAATCCACCCCCAGCAGCTGTCATGGAAGGAGCAGCTCATCAAACACCTCACAGCAGCTCTCCCTTCTTGAAATTAAATTGTTTTCCCTGCACAGCATCAGTGACTCGTCCTGCCAAGGGTTAAATCTGGGCTAGAGAAAGCAATGGAGATTTGAGTGACTGCTCCCAGGAGTTCTCACATAGTGTAGGGTCAGTTTGGAAACTCTTTCCCACATGGAAGTAGCCCAAGCAGGGCTTGGCTTTGATCAGGTTGTCAAAGATCTCAAGTAAAGAAATTAGAATTCTGGGTCGCAGTCGGAAAAGGGGATTAATGACGATCCTGGAGTGAAAGAACTATAGATCTGTGCTTCATCTGTGCTCGTCCATCTTCTGTAGGCTCTTTCCACAAACTGGAGAAACCCTTTCCCTCCCTCAAGTGGGGAAAAAACCAAAACCAAACAGCCTCATTTTTTAAATAGAAAATCACCAGTCTAGGAATACAGGAATCTAGAACCTACAAGCTCAGTGTCTTGTGTGTAGCAGTGGTCAGAGCCAAGTCCTTCAGAGGAAAATATCAACGACAGAATTCTGCATCTGTCCCTCCCTCCCGTCCTTCCCTAACTTCATATTCCGTGGAAACACTTAACCTGGTTGCTCACAAAAAAAAAGTATTTTTTTACAATTCTTGCCATTTTTTAAGAGTCTTGCTAAAGGTTTAAGCCTCAGCTCTGGCACACGGGCCAGCATTTGGTGTAGGAGTGGGACAACACACACTGAGATTTCCTAACGGGAGCAGTGTTTTGTGCTTGTTTACCTGTCCCAGGTGTGTTTTCCTGTGCCAGGGAATCCTCCAGGCCTTCCCTGGGGGTCAGCTCGGGGGTTCTCTTTGTTCAGTCTGGGGAAAAACTTTCCCATAAGGCTTCTCCAGCACAGCTCCCCCCAAACCTGGCCAATCCTCCAGCTGTAAAAGAACCAAGAGCTCCTCCAAACGCCCCATCCAGGATTTTTTTGGTACATTTGGTGCCCTCCCCATCGGGGCACTGCCTCCCTGCTGGGTTCAGTGCCCTGTTCCCCTCTCTCTAAGGCTCATCAGCCACAGCCAGCCCTGCCCCGTGGCTCTGCAGTGCTGCCTGTGGAAGCAGAGTCAGGCTCCTGGCCAGAAGTTTATTCTGGCAATTAAAGCACCTCTGTTTGCTTGGCAGAAAAGGTCCTTTTTTTTTCCTTTAGTACAGAGTTTAGTTCAGACACCCTCATACTGCATCTCTTTGGGAGTGATCCTTTAATTTCCACTTTAGTTGCAGCCTCCAGTATTTCACTGAATGCAGAAAATGTGAAGCACCTGTCAGTTCCCTTCGAGGCCAGACATGCTCAGCCTCAAAATCTGCACTTAAGACAACAAATCTTCGAGAAACTTCTCCAAAACCAGTCCAAGAGACTTCTCCCTCCACACAAAAAAACCCTCTCTGGAATATTCTGCATCATTAAGTCTCCGTTGATCCCTTTAAAAAAAAATCCTGAGGTTTGGCTTCTTTTCGCTCGTGCAGCGCTTTGCTGCCGTGAAGTTTTAAATGCTCCGTTTTCAAAGAAAAAAAAAATAGAAAGAAGCTTCCTTTTCCCTCCAACGTCTCTTTCTTAAATCTGTACCAGAACCTCAGTGCTGGGAGATGTTCAGAAAGAACTGAAGCTCCCTTTTCCCTCCAACGTCTCTTTCTTCAGTCTAAACAGAACCTCAGTGGTGGGAGATGTTCAGGAAGAATCGAGTGGGGGAGTGAACAATCCCGAGTGATTTCCGATGAAGCTGACCGGGACGAGAACTAGCCTACCCTAAGGACGCGAAGTGGCCGGTGCGGTGTGAAGTGTCGCTGCCGGGGATGCTCACACGGTCTGGAAGGCGCGGCTCTGCGCGGGCACCATCACCGCGGGCGCTCCCATCCTCACCGGGTGGCTGTAATCCGCTTTCTTTGCCTCCGGCTCTTTCCTGTCCGGCGGCCGCTGGCTGTACTGGGGAGGCGTCAGGTGAGGGGTGGCTTCGGTGGACAAAGTCCGCTGGCTGCGGGAGGCACTGTTGGCTGTGGACCTGGTGGAGGAGGAACCCGAGCGGGAGCTCCGGGAGCCGGAGGAGGAGGAGCTGGGCTTGACGAGGTGCGCCTTGGGCGCCTCCGCGTCCTCCCTGCGGGAAGAACGAGGGGTCAAACAGCGCAGAAACGCTCGTGGCAACCCCTCGGGATTCATGCTGGGAATGGCCGGGAATGGGGGAAAGGAGGGGGGAAAGGAGGGGGGAAAGGAGGNNNNAGTGGGGGAAAAAAGAGAGAAAGAAGTAGGGAAAGAAGGGGGCAATAAAAGGAAAAAGAAGGGAGGAAGAAGAGGATAAAGAAGGGGAAAAGAAGAGGAAAAAGAAGGGAAGAAGAAGGGAAGGGNAAAGGAAAAGAAAAGAAAGGAAAGGAAAGGAAAGGAAAGGAAAGGAAAGGAAAGGAAAGGAAAGGAAAGGAAAGGAAAGGAAAGGAAAGGAAAGGAAAGGAAACCACCCCCAAACCCTCTCAGAACCACAACGGACGAGCAGCTTTAATTGAACACCATGAAAGGATATGCAAATGGTTTAAAATACTGCAATCGCAAATGTGCAAGTAAACAGTTGGTTGAGGTCTGTGCTAATTTGCCCGGGGAAAGAAGGGGAGGACTTTAATTTAATATCCTGGAAATTGTCCAAACTCTCTGCTGTGTAACTTCACAGATTAAACTCCCCATTGCCCCACAGAGTGTTGGTCCATGAATTCGGAATAAACACACGCTGCTCACACCCGGCTCCGTGCGTGTGCAGTGAGCACCAAGTGTCAGAGCAAACAGCGCAGACAGAGCTGCCTGCTCTGGGATCCTCAGCCAGAAAGGGAAACTGGGCAAGTCTGCCTAAAACCGGTTCTGCCACTTCAAACCACCCCTGTGGGGAGCGAGAGAAGCGCCACAACCCGGTCCTGACAGAGAGAGAGGGAGGAGGAGGAGGAGGATGTAACAGGCAGGCGTGAAAGGGTGAAACAAGAGTGAAAAGGCAGGATGTGAAAGGGAACAGGAAAAGGAGAAGAATTCAGCGTGGACTGCCTTTGTGCCGGCAATCTCAGGGCCACCAGCAGCTGAAGGGATTACGGAGCTGCCTGCTGGTGTCACACGAGGCCAGGCGGCCGCACAAATAGACATAAAGATGGATCAAGGCTTTGTTTCTTCCCGGGCAGCAGCGGCTCAAACTCACGCCTGGAAATAGATTTTTGCAGCGCTTTCCTTCCCGAGAGGAGTTCGGGCTGGCCTGGCTGGAGGCCAAGCTCGGCTTAGGGCAGTTCAGGGGCAGGGAATGAGCTCCAGGAACAGGAGTCGGCGTTCCCGGGGCTCCCGCTCCCCTCCGCGCTCGCCCCGAGCTAAATCCAGGGAAACAGGTGTTCCAAAGGCTCAAGGAGGGCTCGGAGAGCCTGGCTGCTCCATTGTGGGCCAAATAGGAGCTGCGATTGAATGGAAAAAAAGGGGGAAAGGAGAGGGAAGAAGGAGGGAAGGAAGAGGCGAGAAAGAAGGGGGAAAGAAGGGGAAAAGAAGGGGAAAGTGGAAAGAAGGTGGGAAGAGGAGGAGAAGAAAGGGGGAAGGAAGAGGGGAAGAAAGGAAAGAAAATGAAAAGAAAGAAAAAAAAGAAATAGAAAATAAAGAAGGAAAGGAAACCGCCCCCAAACTCTCTCAGAACCACAACGGACAAGCGGCTTCATTTTCACACCATAAAAGAATATGCAAATGCTTCAAAATACCGAAATTGCAAATGCGAGAGAAAACAGTTGGTTGAGTTCTGTGCTGGTTTGGCCGGGGGAGAGGAGGGGGGACTTCAGTCTGATTTACTGGGAAGTCTTCACAGAGATTCTCACAGTCGAGAAATTATCACCCGAGACTTTAAAAGCTTTGTAGAGCAACCTTTGAAGACACTTAAAGCTGCTCATAGTCGGTGCAAAGACGTGGGAAAGGGCGAGAAGGGAGTGTGGGAGGCGGGATTAAACAAAAGGCGTTACCTGATTTCATTCGGTGCCTCCTCTTCCTCGTATCTCTTCTTCTCTTTCCTCCTTATCGTCAGCCTCACCACCAGGAAAAGGAGGGAGAGCCCCACCACCACTCCGCACACCGCCCCGGCGATCATGCTGATATTTTGGGCATCTGTTGTCCAGAAAAACAACAAATTTCGTGGTGAACCCATGTTGGTGTGGTCACCACAAGTCCCAGCGCTGGGTACAGCTCAGGGTGCTGAGCTGGAGTTTATTTTTTTTTACTCCCAGAACGCTGGAGTTTATTTTTTTAGGTGTGTCTCCACACAGAAGTTGAACCAGTTTATCCTCAGCTAAAGCTGAGCCGACAGGGAGCGAAGCAATCGCCTCTGCAAAGGTGAAACCGCAAGGGCTGTGCCTTCAGCTCTGGGGCAGAGTTGAAATCGGGAGGGAAAAATCCCATTCTAAGAGCACAAAAGTACAGAAAATACAAAAATAGGGCAGCCCACGTGTGAAACACGGCACCAGGCAGCGCCCCAGAGGCTGAGGAATGTTTGATCCATTCATGTTTCCTCATGAAGATTTTTTTTTTTTTTTTCCTTTGAATGATTACAACCCACCTCCAGAATGAATTATTCAGATGTGGAGAAAATTTACCTGACTGGGGTAGCCAAAGGAGGGAAGGAAACCCTCCTGTGCAGGGCGGTTTTCATCCAAACCAACCACGATAATGAGGGAATATTTCCCGTGGACTGTGGGCCCCTCGCTGATGGTTTATGACAACGTGTTTTGGTAAAAGTGGTCAGGTTGGGCTTGGCTGGAAGTTGTTTCCTTAAGCTCAGTCCCTCCGGAGGGTTTAGTTCGGTTTTAAACCAGTTCAGTTCAATTGCCATAAAAGCTGCCTGGACGCTTTTACTTCACATGCCTGAGGCGAACCGGTTTTCCTTATTCCCTATTCCAGTCAGTTCAGGCTTGGCTGAGCAGAAAACAATTCCAAAGCTCTGGAACCTCCAAGAGGAGACGTCTTTGTTGGGAGCCTTATCTCGGCAGGCCCGGCTCTGGGAGCTGCTCCACTCCATTGTTTGGGTTTGGGTGATAAACTCCACCCTTTTCCTGGCCTTCCCGACTGCCTGTAGATATTTTGCTGCCCCAAGTGCAAGAAATACATAATTTGGAGTGATGGAATATCCACAGAGAGAATTCATACCCGGGAGTCACCTCATGCAATCACTCCAGCCAGAAGAACCTCTGATTTACCATTTCCCCTGCTAGTATTTCATGAATCGTCCTGAAAATCAGAGTTTCTAACAGACCCAGGCATCTAAAGTGACAAAACCATCGTTTGGGCTGAGGATGTGATGTTATCATTTTAGGTGAGGGGAAAAAGTGCAATAAATAAGAACTATTTTATGTGATTGAAGTGTGAAAGGGCAATGGAGCAGCACAAAATTTTCCAGGAGGAGGAAAGCGTGTGTTCCCCATGGAGCAGGGACGGGGTTTTGGGTGAAAGGAGTGAAAATTTCTCTTTCCAAACAAACTGTGGGGCTGCTGGGAGGTAAAACCAGCGCTGAGAGAGAAAGGAAACAATGGGAAGGATCCCACTGATCGATGAAAGGAATGAGGGAGATTTGTCTTTACAAACTGTGGGTCTGCTGATAAATCAAACTGGATACTGAGAGATGAAACAGTGGGAAGAACCAGAAATTCCATGGGAATTCCATTGATTGACACAAGGAAAAGAGAAAGGGGGGTACACATTAGAAGGGGTCTGTGTTAGGTGGTTTGGGATGTCTGGACCTCCCAAGTACCTCAGCCAGTGGGGAAAGAGAGAGGGAAATGTGGCTGGAAATTGGGATAAAAAGGAGGCTGTGTCCTCTAAAAATCTCAGAGATCCCAGGAGAAATACCCCATGGCCTCTCCTGTAGCCCTGGTTCTGTGCCTGAAGTGTTTTGTCTTTCTGAAATTCTTTTCCAAGGGACTTTTCTGTAAACAGAAGAAGTGTTTTGGTAAACCATACTTGGTTTTCATTCCTTTTCCTAGGAGGGACTTCTTCCCGATGTCCCTCTGCTCTGACCAATGTGAGTGAAGAGGTTTTGTCTTTGTGTCACCAATCAGATTGGTCTGTGTGAAATAGTATAAAAGGGAGACACATCCCAGAAATAAAGGAGTCATTTTCAGCCTTCTGAATCTCGGGGTCTGTGTCGTCGTGGTGTAAACCACCATCGCTCTCCCTTTATTGGAATAAAGTTCCAGGACTCCTCTGTCTCCATTTGGACACAAACCTCTGGTGTTTGTGGGTGAATTCCCCTGCCCAGGGCGGTACTTACGCTGCACCGTCACCTGCACCTCGCAGCTCTCCTGCCCCGCCTCGTTGGTGGCCACGCACTGGTACAGCCCCGTGCTCATCTGGGTCAGGTTCTTCAGCAGCACCTGCCCGGGGTTCGAGATGTCTGCGGGGGATAAACAGCACCGGGGTGAGTCGGGCACAGCGAGAAACTTCAGCTGGGGCTGGGGCACTGAGGGGCAGACTGATCTGTGGGGTCACGGCAACTCCAGAGTGTGCAGAGGGGAGAGGAGAGAAGGGAGAAAGAAGAGGGAAAGAAGGGGGAAAGAAGGAAGATGGAGGGAGGGAGGGAGGGAGGGAGGAAGGAAGGAAGGAAGGAAGAAGGAAGAAGGAAGAAGGAAGAAGGAAGAAGGAAGGAAGAAAAAAATGAAAGAAGGGGGATGGAATAGAGAAAAGCAGAAGGAAAAAAAGAAAGGGGAAAGAAGAAAAAAAAGGAAGAAAGAAGGAAAAAAGGGGGAAAGAAGGAAGAAAGAAAGAAGGAAAAAGGAAGGGAAAAAAAAAAAAAAAAAGGGAGGAAGAAGGAGGAAAGGTGGAGCGTCCCCCCAGGTGCAGCCGCAGCGGTGGGAGGGGTGTTGGAGCATCTCTGTCACCTCCACCCAGCGGTCCCGGGGCTGGGAGGGGAGGAGGGATGGACTCACTGACTCTGGAGTTGGGCGGGAGGTGCTCGGCTCTCTCGTCCTCCTCGCTGAGGCGCTGCCAGCGGTAGGAGATGGGGGCAGTGCCCGAGGCCGAGCGGCACTGCAGGGACAGCTCCTTCCCCTCCAGCAGCTCCCCCTCCAGCCAGCACTTGGGCTTGGACGGTTTCTCTACAAGGGGCACAAGACAGCTCGTGAGAAGACAGGAGAGTTTGCTCACTGGAAACCCTTCCTTTGGCATTTAAACAGCTTCCAAGAGCTGCCTGCCCTGGAGTGTGTTAAGGAATCACATCGGTGATGTTTTTAGGGGACTAAAACCCTTTGCCTTGCCTTGACCTGCCCTTCCTCTTCCTCTTCCTCTTCCTCTTCCTCTTCCTCTTCCTCTTCCTCTTCCCCTTCCCCTTCCCCTTCCTCTTCCTCTTCCTCTT
>VXBN01004442.1:18509-37685 GCA_013397395.1 Sinosuthora webbiana
CCTCTTCCCCTTCCCCTTCCGCTTCCCCTTCCTTTTCCGCTTCCACTTCCCCTTTCCTTCCCCTTCCCCTTCCCTTTCCCCTTCCCTTTCCTCTTCCCCTTCCTCTTCCTCTTCCCCTTCCCCTTCCTCTTCCCCTTCCCCTTCCTCTTCCTCCTACAGGGCTCTCACTGGAAGGTTTTTAGGGGTTTAGCTGCCGCCCCACAGAGGAGCTGGCTGGCTCAGTGACATCCTAACACTCTTTGCCTCGTGGTTTCCTGCATCAGTGGAGTTTTATCGCCACATTCCTCTTCCAGGGACAATTTCCAGAGCATTTTCCCCTCCCTTTTACTTCTCCAGTTCTTCCTTGTGCCCACAGCACCTGGCAGGATTCATCCAGGGGATCACAGAGTGTGTGAAAAGCTGAGCTGGAATCAGGGAAGGGAAATGCCAACCCCAGCTGGTCATTTGTCACCTCCCCGGGCTGGGATCAGGTCGGGGTGCTGGGACACGAAGTGCCAGTGCCCAGCAGGAGGTGACGGCCGCCTGGGATGGAATATCAGCCTGCTGTGGGTGATGAGATCACAGCCGCCATTTGGAAAGAACAGGCTGGGCTTGCATTTAATCACACCAGCCTCAAACCTTTCCTGTGGGCTGTCCTCTGCCAAAAATGGCCAAGGCAAAAATGGCAAAGGCAAAAATGGCAAAGGCAGATACAAAGTTGGGTGTAGCCCTGGTTCCGTGCCTGAGGTGTTTTGGTTTTCTGAAATTCTTTTCCCAGGGAATTTGCTGTAAACAGGGGAAATGTTTTTGTAACTGTGACTTTGTTATTCATTCCTTTCCCTAGGAGGGACTTCTCCTTGATGTCCCTCTGCTCTGACCAATGTGAGTGAAGAGGTTTTGCCTTTGTGTCACCAATCAGATTGGTCTGTGTGAAATAGGATAAAAGGGAGACACATCCCAGAAATAAAGGAGTCATTTTCAGCCTTCTGAATCTCGGGGTCTGTGTCGTTGTGGTGTGAGACAGAGTCAGTTGGGCACTGAAACCCGATCTGGAGGTTTTGTGTGTTTCTACCCTGCTGAAACAAATCCCTCCTCAGGAAGTGAGTCTGGATTTCTCCTTTTTTTCCCCTTTGGGAGAACAATGAAATGTCCTTACCCACGACCTTGAGGGTGATGCGAGCCCACTCGTACTGCCCGGCGTTCTTGACCTTGCAGATGTATTTCCCTGCATCGCTGGACTGCAGGGAGATGATTTGCAGGGAGGCATCTCCAGCCAGGAAGTTGGAGGTGAAGGAAACACGGCCCTTCTGCTCCTCGTTCAGGTCATCATAAACACGGCCCCCGGAGTAGGTGATCACCTGAGGAGCGGAGCAGAGCCCGATTTGTTTTATTTTCTCACGGAACAACAAACCCAGGAGTTTCCAGGGGCTGCACATCCCCTTGAAGTGACTTGTCAAGGGTCACACAGGAAGCCTGGGGCAAGGTGGGAAAGCAAACCTGGGTTTCTGGCCTGAGAATGATGCAGGAAGTGGATTTATTTCTGCTGGAGATTTATACTGGGCACTAACACAAGTGCACAACACCTCAAAGCAGTCTGGAGGTCTGGCTGTGCTAATTCGAGTCACTGCAGACCTAATTTTTTTTTTCGAATTTAAGGATTCAAAAACTGGGCCTGCAAAATCCAAGGTTATTTTGAAAGCCTGAAGGTCTCTTCTGAACTTGATCTAACGAAGACTGACTACATTTAAAAAAAAATAAAAATCCATTGTAACACAACCTGTGCCAGCACAGCACGTGTGGATATCAAATAAACTTCTCCACGTCCTAAATCTCTCTAAATCAGCTCTGTCTCCTCAACACTGCTCTCATCATCAGAAAAAAAACCCGCACAGCTCATCACTGTTAAACTGAGGGCTGGGCAGAAATAAAGTGATTTTCCAGGCAAACCCACCGCTTTCTGCACGGTCTCGGAGATGTGCAGCAGCCACTCGATGTCCAGGCCGCCCTGCTCCAGCAGCCCCAGGCGGTGGTGGCAGGGCAGGGTCACGTTCTCCTCAGCCACCCGCTTGAATTCGGTCTGAGCCTCGCAGAGCCAAACAGAACAGGAAGCTGCAAGACAAATGTCAGCGCTCAGAGGACAGGGTGAACCTCTGCTGGGGTTTTTTTCTTTTCGCGGAATCAGAGTCACAGAATGTGTAGGTTGGAAGAGACTCTCGGCCTGGTTTGTGCCTGAGGTGTTTTGGTTTTCTGAAATTCCTTTCCCAGGGAATTTGCTGTAAACAAGAGACAGGTTTTGGTAATTGTAAACTTGGTTTACATTTTTTCCCTAGGAGGGACTTCTCCTTGCTGTCCCTCTGCTCTGACCAATGTGAGTGAAGAGGTTTTGCCTTTGTGTCACCAATCACATTGGTCTGTGTGAAATAGTATAAAAGGGAGACACATCCCAGAAATAAAGGAGTCATTTTCAGCCTTCTGAAGTCAGAGTCTGTGTCGTTGTGGTGTGAAACAGCGTCAGAAGAGACCTCCAAGATCATCGAGTCCAACCCAGCTCTGACACCTCAACTAGACCATGTCACCGAGTGCCACATCCAGTCTGTCCTTAAACACATCCAGGGATGGTGACTCCACCACTCCCCAGGCAGACCATTCCAATTTTTTCCAGAGACCATTCTTTTTTGCTGGATTCTTCCTTGTTTTCATCACAGCATCCAAGCAAAGCCCCCAGCTCGGCTCCCTGCAGCTGATTTAAGGAGGCATCTCTGCAAACCCAGGCGTTCTCACACTGATGCTGGAGCAGGAGCCGACGGCTTCACCCTCCCGAGCTGGCAGTGCTCCCTCTGCACACTCCCAAATTCACATAACCATCCCTCACCTCTTATTACCTGATTTCCAAAGCTGTATTTCCACCCAGAACAACTTCAATTTATCCCAAGGGCTTGGAGTCTCTTCCCTAACACCGAATTATATTTATGTATTTCAGGAATAAGAAACCAGCCTGGGAAGAAGAGGGTTAAACTTAAGTGTGGGATAAGTAGGATTGGGAAGTAACTTTGAATAGCAACGCCCCAAAAAAAAAAAAAAAAAGTGTGAGTTGTCAGAAATGGTTCGTCCGGATCTAAAAAAGAAATAAAAAAGGGAACGTGCCAAGCGAACCCGCTAGAGGGAAGCAGAGCCTTTGGAATGTGAGACAAAATCCCCCAAAACGGGCGTGGACGCCCTAAAACCCGGCCCAGGAGAGGCAGCACCGCGGGGAAATGGGATGTTCAGCCAGCCCTGCCTCAGGCACTGTCTGCTCCAGGTTTTGTTCCGCATTTGTGTGAAAACTGAGCAAAAATCCGCAATCGGTCCTTGGCTTTGCCCATCCCTGACTCGTAATCGTGGACTCACCGTGGAAAGTTCGAACTCAAAATTGAGTTCAAACTCAAATTAAAGCTGACCCACAAGACCAGAGGGAGGGAAAGTCACAGGCACTGGGGTCAGGGATCCCCCAGGGATCAAACATTCCCCAACCCAATTCCCGTGGGGCACCGATGCCGTTTGCCTTTGGGGTGTGAACCTTCACAGGGCACTGGAGCTGTTCTTGCAGTTTTGCTGTTCAAGGCAAAGCCCTTAAACCGTTTCTTTTCTGCCTGTGAAATGAAGTGGGAGGAAATATTTTGCTTCCTGGGCCAAATATTGCGAAACTGCTGAAAACTGGGGAAGTTCAGAGCACTGGGAAGTCCCACGTGTGACTGGACACACAGTCCTGGGAGGACAGAGCAGGGGCATGAGAGGTTCCAGTTCCACAGGCTGCATTGATTCCTAAACTTTTTAATATTTTTATATACTATTTATATACTTTTATGCTATTTAAACAGTGGATCCTGAACCTTCAAGTGAAAAACAGACAGAAAATTTACATCCAACGCGACGCTCCCTCATTTTTTTTCCCATTTCTTCAGGACCAACTTTTAGAAAATTCCTTCTCTTCCTGCTCCCATTCTCAGATCTGCCCCTGAGTTCCCAGGACCATCCCTCAGCTTCTGAGATTTGGATATTTGATTTATCCTTCCCAAACTCTTCATCAAGAATGACCATCTCCCGCATTCAATACCCGGATTTTAGGACAGGCGCAGCCGTGCCGAAGCTCCAGCTCTCCCCCTGAGCTGCTGGCAGTGAAAGCTCCTTTCCAGCCCCATCAGCTGCTTTCTTTAAAGGGAAAAGTAATCCACTTTATCACTGGATCCGCTGCTCTCAAAGCTCCAGCTGCCAAATACAATTAGAATTCCTGCCCGGGACGAATCCAGCTTTTCCCTGGAGCCCGCCGTGCTGCGGGCTGTCCTCATTAGCACCGACACTCGCTACATCACTGATCAATAACCTTAATTTGGGCACCCCAACAGGGACATTCACACGACATTTGCGGACGTTTTTCCAGGCCCTGTGGAGCTCTGAGGGCTCCTGCACGACCTCGCAGGTGTTCTGCCATTTAAAACTCCGTCCTGCTCGAGGTTTTTCCTTAAAACTTTAAGGAAATTCTCTCTCTATGTATAATATATATAAACTAGATTTATAATTTCAGTTTATATTATATATATATATTTGTTTATATTATATAGATATGTAAATATAAATTGTATAGATATGTAAAATATAAACTAAAATGATAAATCTTTAGCGAGGCTGTGGCAGAGTTTTCGTCCCTTTCTGGCCTAGACAGGCTGGGCTTAGCAGAGCTCACACCTTAGAGGGATTCTTGCTGCTCCCAGGAAGTATCTGTGGATTTGAGGAAGAACTCATCATCTAAACTCATCATCTAAATGGGGAGAAAAACCAGAGAGGCATCCAGTGGAATAGTGACAAATTCCTAGAGCACCCTTTATTTTTTTCCAAAGAATCCAAAATAATTCGGAGCTGATTCATCACTGAGCCAGTAACCGAACTCACACCATGCAAACTGTTCCATAACATTATTAGGGGGGAAAAAATCTCATTTAAACCCCCCTGATTCGTCTCTTTAATCCTTATTAATGCTTTGCCAGTGCCTGAAAACTCCCACAGGAGTTGAAGTTTTGCAGGTTCTCTAGGCAGGAGTCTCACTTTATTTCCTTCCAGGCACCCATATGTTGAAAGGAAGATAAAACAGCTTCTTACAACAACCCAACATAAGAGCCAGGTAGAGAAATTACCCACAAAAAATCCCAAGAGACCTGAACATGAACAAATCTCCCGTTCCCCACATTTTGGATGGGGTCTCTCTGCAGGAAACAGGGATGAAATGGTGATTTAGGTGTAGGTATGTGCAGGGATTTATGGCACATGAGAGAAAAAGGAGCTAGAAAGAGACGCAGGCCTCTTCTAGGTTTTATTGTCCAAAGAAAAATAAAGCTTTTCCCCCTCCCCGGTTGAAGTTTAATGTAAAAGAGGAACGTCTGCCCCTTCCAGCAGCACTGCCCAGGATACTGGGTTGCAAAGGGATTTATTTATTTATCCCATTGCTGTTCCAAACCTTCCCTCACAAAGCCCCGGGTGGCCCCAGGGGCTGGATCCTGCACACAATAGATGAGGAGAAAGGGACGATTTTCCCAGAAATCGCATCCAAAAAGGAGCGGCACATTTCTGCGGGCTCCGCAGTTCTTGCCCAACAAACCCTCTTCCCCCTTCCACATCCTGTGGGCAGCTCCGTGTGCCGCCAGGAATTCGGGAATCCGCTTTTGGCTTCGCTCAGCTCCCGTCCCATGACTCCAGCGGGAGGTGGGATTGGTTTTCCTGCTTATCCCAACTCTTTTTTAATTTATTTTTTTTTCTTTTTAATTTTTATTTAAATGCTTTTGGAGGCATCCTCCTGCCGGCTTTGGGTGGCGCAGCAGAGGGGAGGAGCGGTGACCCTGTGTGACTGTTCCCTGCATTGTTCCGAGGACAATAACTCACCCCACTCCCTGCAGACCACGGACAGCCATCCCCTCAGCCCTCCCCGTGTCGAAATCTCCGAGGAAAACACAACAAAGATTTTAATCGAGCCCAAAGCCATCCTGACAGTGCCCAGCTCGACCAGGGGAAGGACTCAAAGGGGGTTTTTTTTGCCCTCTCAGCCCCTTCTGCCTTGCACACGTGGCAGAGTTTAAAAATAAATAAATAAAATAAAATATGGACAACAGGCTGGATCCCTCAGCAAAGATGTCAGGCTGGAGGAATTCCTCAGATCTCATTTCAGCGTTTTAAGGACTTCTCGTCGTGAGTGTGTGTCATAAAAGGGTTTGAATTTCAGCAGAATCAGCCCTTTGGAGTGGGCGCGGAGGGAAGGAGCCTGTGCAACACACGGCGAGCAGCAAACGCTGAGTAAACCCAGACTGTGCTTGGCCTTACCGCGAATTCTGTCCCCCCAAAGCAGCGTTTTCATGCCTGAATCCTCCCAGGATCCCACATTTTCTGAAGCCCAGAGCATTTCCACACCCGCTACCATTATTTGTATGTACACACACATCCCAGCATCAAATATACATCACCAGACAAGCAGAATCAAAGGGGAAATAAATGCTTTGCTGATGTTTTTATTTGTAGGCAAATCCCCCGTCCTAAAAGCTAAAGAGCTTCCAGACTTAAATCTTTCATTAGGTTCAGAAGGTTTGAATTAGGGAGCAGTGCTAAAAATAGGCTCTGCTGTTTAAAAAGTAATGGGTTGTGCTGTATCACTTAACTGCTGGAATTAGGAGGAACAGCCTAGAAAAGGTTCGGAGGATCAAGATAAAAGAAATGCACAACAATCCTTTCTGAGCTGAGCCCAAACCATACCTACACCGAGCTCACTAAAAATGTGAATATCCAGAACAGGTTTTCAACAATTTCAGCTTCTTCGGGAGCGTCTGTGCAGTCTGTCCTTCAGCAACGCTTTTTAGGATTCATTTTGGCTTTTTAGGATTTATTTTGGGTTTTTGGCAAAGGTGAGATTTGCAACAGGACATTGCTGATGTCCGGGGAGGGGCAGAAATGCAACCTGTGATTTTCCTGCAGCTCCAGACGTCGGGAGTGACTCAGGAATCTGCTGCTGAGGAAAACTTCCCTCCACGCACCAGCCAGAATTCCAGTGGCGTCCACACACACACACACACAGTTTGTGCCCTGTCTGAACAATTCCCAGCTCACCTGTGATGGGAGCTCTGCCTGCTTTTGTTCATTAGGATCAAACCCTTTCCTGGGTGCAGGTGTGACAGGAGCAGTGAGCAAACCCCGGTGCCGGGGCACGTCTCGTTCTCCCCATGGCAGGAATTGTCCCCTGCAGAGGAGTTCTCCCCTGCCTCGTTCTCTGGGGTCCTCCTGAAAGTCATCCTCACATCTCTGGGACTCCTTTGAGGGAAAACGGCATCTTTCCAAGGAGGAAGGTTTGGCCCTGTGGTCCTGACTCGCCCACTCTTCCCAAAATCCAGACTGTTGGACAAAACACCTCAGTCCTCGCAGGAATCCCACGCTACAGCTGCTCTCAGCCAGACCTGAGCTGCTGGAATACTTCATTTTAGTAAAAACAACCCAAACAAACAACAACTTCCTACTTAAACCAGCCCAGAGAGAATAAACATCCGCAGAACTACACCAGAGTGTTCCTTCAGCTGGATAATCCTTCATTTGCCTCGCTGTTCTGTGCTAAAACCAAAGGACCTGAAAACAGAATGTGTCTGAATTTGGCGTGGGCAGGAATAATGTGTTTGGGAGCGCAAAACCAAAAAGGACAGCCTGGCGTGTCGCAGCTCTGAACCACTCCCTCACGGCAGGAATTTAGGATGTTTCACATCTGTTGGAGTCTCATCTTGCCGGAGTCTTATAGGAAATGATTTACTGAGTTCCTCTATGAAAAAAACAACCCAAGAGCTCGCCCCCCATCCGGCGCTGACGAGAAAAACCCTGAGTGTTTTGCAAGCAGCAGATTCAGGATTTTAGCTGCTGGAGCAGGAGGCTGACAACGACTTTTATGGCCAAGGAATTACATCCTGAGTCAAAACTCGCAGGGCTGCTTGCGTGACTGGGGAGCCAAGGCAGTGAAGTGCTGGAGACACTGCCGAGCAGCTCCACACTCAAGCGTTTAAGGCTCAGTGAGCCTCGAAATTAAACTCTGGAGAGACCAAACATGTTCCCCCAGTGGCGCTGCTCGGCAGTGATGACAGACACAGGCACACGAAAGCTTTTATGTCCCCTTGGACTCTCTTCCCCTGTTGTTTTTTTTTTTTTTCTTGCTGCGGGCAAAGCAGGACGAGGCGAAGCCGTGTTGTTTTATCCCGGAGTTACGAGGAGAGCCCAGCAAGGTCGGCGGCCCCGCTCACGCTCAGCCCACACCAGTTACCCTGACAGCGTCCGAGGCCAAAATAAACAGCAGGCTGTCTCCTCGCAGACAGCTCTGCCGCATTCCTCGCACCGGGGAGGGGAGGCTGGAGGCGGCCGCGGTCCCCCGGGGGTCGTTAAGGGGACACAGGCTGTGCCCCGGGACGGCTGCTGGCCCTGCTGGCACACACACACGGGCCAAGGGTCGCCTTCTCCCCAGGGCTCCCAGCGCTGAGCCCAGCCCGCTGCCTCCCCTCCCCTGCCTCGGGCTGCGGGGATCTGGGAAGCCAAAGCATCCCGGATACAACAACCAGAGTGTTGTTGTATAAATATATTATATGATTGGCTTTTCTTCGATATTGAAATAAATGCTGTATGTGTTGTATTAGAAAGTTATGTTGTATTGATATAGTGTGCTTAAACTGTCTGTTTATACCATCCGGTAAACATGCAAAGAAGATAATTGATAAAATATGCTTAAAACTGTCTGTTTAATTAAAATAACATCCAGTGAACATGTAAAGGAGACCCTGCTATTGATAAAATATGATTAAACTGTCTGTTTGGTCGGGATAACATCCAGTGAACATGTAAAGAAGACCCTGCTATTGGTAAAATATGCTTAAAACTGTCTGTTTGACCAAAATAACATCCAATAAACATATAAAGAAGACCCTGTTATTGATACACCAACTATCAGCATCCGCCAACTGAACAAAGTGTGGACCCAGGCCCAGGCTGGGGGTGATAATGAAGACACAGCCAGGAAACACACGGGCTCTAAAAAGGCAAACCCAAGGAGGGGCCAGGCTGAACAGTTCCTGGAATATGGAAACTAGTTTGTGGAAAAGTTTGAATATTCAACAAGACTGATACAATAAAAAGGGTATTTAGAGAAAGCCTCTGAAATAGCAGGTTGTGGGCTTGGCTGCATGTCAAGTACTTCCTTTTGCTTAATCTGTTTCCTAATTGTCTTATTTTATTATTATTATTATTAAACCTATTTCTTAAAATTTCCCAGGAAAGTCAACTCTGTTTTTCACAAGAGGAAAGTTTTGGGAACCCAACCTGGACCTGCAGGGGCAGGTGTGCAGGTGGAGGAAGTTGCCTTGATGCTGTAATTTGTTTCAAACTTTCCTTTGAAAAGTCTCAGTGAGGCTGTTGTGAGAGAGAGAGAGAGATCGTTTTTACCCCGCAACAAATCACTCTGGGGCTTTCCCTGCTGTGTTTTGGGATAGTCTTTAATACGAATCTCCCCACAGAACTTGGATGTGTACTGGATCGTAAAGACAACTGAATAAATGGAATACATTTTGTGACTCATTTGCCAGCACTTCTGGGATACCTGAATCTACACACTCCTCTTGTTATTAAGTGAAAAATAGAGAGATTGAGCAACTTAGAAGGAAGATTCTTTCAAGGTGTGTGACTGAGAGTGAGGGGCTGGCCCGGGGTCAGTGTCACAGCACAGGTGACCTCGCTGTCACCTGAGACAGACACAGGATGAGGGACGGCTCCTCCTCCCTGGAACAGGCTGTGGTGGAAGAGAGGGGTCAGGCCAGCCCCATCCCGACCCACAGAGCCCTGCAGAGCCTCTGCAATTGGAACCACATGTGCTGAGCCTGGGGGAGGCTGTGCAAACACAGAGGCAGAGCCCTGCGCGCCGCAGCTTCCAAGTTTTTCCAAGAGTTTCCAAGTGGTGACGTGAAGGGTTTGGAATTGAGGCTGCAGAGGAGCGAGCAAGGCCCAGGGAGAGCAGAAAAACCCCGCGTTTCACAGGGCAAAGCCTCTGGTTTTTGGAGGTTTGCTGAGCAGGAGTGGGGCTGGAATTGGGCTGGTGCTGCTTTAGCAGCAGGAATATCGACAGTGCCCAGGAATCCTTCCTTAGGAAACCTTGGATGAGCCAGGGAAGGGATGTGGGATGGTTTTACCAGCACAGCATCAGTGCACGCCCTGTGTGAGTAAATTCCTGGTGCCTAGTGGTGGTTCATCAAATGCCCCCAGCAGAAAGGGTTCAGTATTCCTCAGGGAAATCTTAAGGAATTCCTTTGTGGATTAAAGACAAGTGAAAAATCAATCCTGCGACCACGTGCAACCAGAAATCTTACCTGCAATAAAAAGGCAAAATTTCTGTCTCTGAAAAGGCCAGAGTTAACTTTCAGCACATCAAACCCAATGTCTAAAGAGGAATATCAGGAAAAAAACCCCATTGAAGCACTCCCTTAGCCAAGGAGCTTCCCAGGCAGCTCACTTTGTGGGATGTGCTTCCCTTTCTCTCACTGCACCTTAAAAAAAAACCCAGCAGGAGATCCTGGTTTTCCATCCCTGGAGACTCCAGAGCAGAAAACACAGAAGCACTGCACCTCCCAATTTAATGGTTCACGGCGTGCCTGTGCACAGGAATGTGTGAACCCCCCTTGCCTTTGGTCCAGGCAGTTTTCTCGGGGAATTTGTCCAGGTGTTTGCAGCCAAGCCTTTCAGCGATGCAGCTGGGAGTTTGTCAGTGCACACCTCACACTCCTGGAGGGAAGAAGCACCAATGGCTCTCTGATATTCCATTTTTTTTTTTTTCCCCCCCAGGCATCTTTAGGTTTCTTTGTGTCCCTTAAATATTTGAAGGCAAGGAAACCTAAACATTCCATCCCTAAGCGGCAGAAATTTCACCCCTTTCGCCTGGCTTCAAAAAGATGAAGAGGAGGGAGATGGTTGCAGTGAGAATTTCTAGGATTTCTTTTGTCTGAGGAATATTCTCAGGCCCCAGTCTCCCGGGGAATCTCTTGTTGCTGTCAGTTCAGGGACACGCAAGTGAAGACACACAGAAATGAAGTTCTCTGCCCAAGGCAGACACGGAGCAGAATCCAGAATACAAACCCAAAGAGACAGCAACAAAACTGTTTTCAGAGCAGTGTTTGTCCATCAGATCTCTCCTCGCCCATCCTGAAATCCGAGGAGAAGGTTGCATCAGCTAACTCTGAAAACTGAGGAGGCTGGAAGAGACTCGAGAGATTGAGCAGGGCTCCCAATAAAAATGTTACTGTGCTGAGGATTCCCTCTCCCTTTTTTATGCCTTTGCATCAAGGTGTGAGATTTTAATCAGGAGGCAGTGAGCTGATGGTGCTTTTCTGCTGCTCGGTGTCCTGGGAATTCAGCTTGTTCTAAACCTGCCCAAAAGGGGACCAGGAAACTCAGATATTCACAGATGAGCTCCATCCCTCCCTGCAGGAGGCAAAGGAACCAAACTGGGGTGGTTGAGCTCCCCAGTTCTTGCCTCAATTCCCTCTTGTGATCCTGGAAATGCAAACAACCCCCAGGTTCGCACCTGCAAACCCCACAAAATCCGCTTTCCTGCAAGGAATTTGTGTTATTGCAATTAACTCTTCCAACGGGTTCGTTTCGGCTCTGAAAATTCCCAACGCTGCTGGAGGCAGAATTGCCAGGGGAAGCCACCAAAATATCCGGCTGCTCTCTGGAGCTCTCCCTCAGGTGCCTTCCCCAGCAAAGTTGGACGGAGTTTTAAGGCCCAGCCTTCCCTCCCTGCTCAGCCCATCCCCGGTACCTCCACGGGATGTTCAGCTCTGGGCTCCTAATTGCACCTAACAGGCTCTGACATCTCACTTACCCGCTACAAGCACCACTAATATGATACAAAATGAATGCCTAATGTATTAACACTCTGTCACTTTTCATCTCCGCTCAGCCTCAAAGCCCCGGCCACAGCTGCCCTAAAGGCACGAAATGAACAGCGGCAACTCCTCCCCATCCACCCCAGAAGTCTTGTAAGGGAGATGTTGAGCCCTGCAAGACTTCAGAGAGGGAGCTGAGGTACAAATCTGCGAGGGCTGAGCGGCAGCAGCTTCGCTCGGAGTGGTGGTGGTCACCCTGATGCTTTTTGGGCTGCCTAAAAACAGAGGGCAGAGCGTCCCAGTGCTCAGCTGAGCTCTGAGGGTGCAGGAGATGCTCCCTGGTGAAGGACAGGGATGTTCAGGGATGGGGAAAAGGAGGGAATGGAGGGGATGGCAGCAGGGCTCGGTGGTCACCAACTCATCTGATGTCCCAGCATCATTTCCCTGCCTGGACTGGAGACCTGAAAACAGAGGCCAGACAGAATGAAGAGAATAAATTCTATTTATAATTCTGTTTATTGAAGGGCCTTCAGGTACATTCAGGGCAGACAAAGCCCCCCAGGGGCTGCACCCAAAATGGACAATGGGCACGGGTTTGCTCACTTTGATCACTTTGGGCCATTTGCACATTGGGGGTTCATCTTCCAATTCCAGCTCCAGGTAATGAAGTCATTGACCCCAAGTTTGCTGCCCCCAAGTCACTTTTGTTTCCATCTCTGGGGCCTGAGGCAGTGAGGTGTCCTTGACTGCCAGGCCTGGAGAGGAATTGTTGTGTCTGCCCAAAGTGGGGAAGCAGCAGCNGCTAAACTAAGGCATCAACACTGTCAATCCACTGCTTGCAGCCTCTTTTTCCTCAGTTCTATTGTAGGCAGCATCAAATTTTTTGTATTTATCCAGAAGTAAGAAAATTAAAGGAACCTCATTCTTTAATCCTCATCCTTCCCTGGCTTTAGCATGAAGCAGAAATTCAAATAAAGGGGTTTTTAATTCCCATCACTGAGGTTCAGCTCCCTCCCTGCACTTCCCCTGGAGTTTGGCACAGCCCTGTACCAGCTGCAGGCAGACTCTGAGGATGTGAACAGCTTCTCTCTCACTTTTTCCACTTTAAACAGGGTTTGCAGCATCTGGACATCCCACGGAGCTCGGAGTGGAGGTGGAGCTCTGAATGCAGTTTGTGAATCAGCACAGCCAGTGGGGATTACTGAGCCTCCTGCTTTAGGGAAAATTTGGGAGGAAACCTCCGAATGGGGTTCTTTTGGAGAGCAAACTCAGAGTCTTTGCCAAAAGTTAACTCAGCTTTTTCAGTCTCTTATCAGTCCTAGTCCTTTCAGAGCTAAAAAACCCCAAAATCCAAGCGCAATGAGCCACAAATCAAACTCCCAGTCTTCCTCTAGGTTCTTCAGTCCAGAACAGATTTCAACAACAGATTTAAACAGTCCCAAGAAGAAAAAACAAACAAAACAAAACAGTCCAAAAAGCTTCTTTGCCTCAACTGGCTAAACTAACTAAAAGCAAAAAATCCCCCCAAACTTCTCTCTAGTCACTGTCCTGAAGAAACAAAAAATACAAAAAAGTAAATGCTGTTTTTCAAAACAAACTTGCGCTCTCAGAACCAGCCTTAAAAGTCCAGAACATGCAGCACACACAGAACAAACAGTTAAAAATGCAAACATCATAACACCACCCTAAAACGCTGAGGAATGCAAACCCCACTGGAGAGGCTGGAGAAGACCCCCAGGTGCATTTTAGGGAATCTCCCAGGAATTCCCTGCAGCTCTGTGTGAGTTCTGGGTGAGCACAGCCTCACCTGGCCTTTGGAGAGGCCCCAAACCATCCCAAATCTGATCCCAAAAAACATTTACAAGCCAAGGATTGCACTGAGCACTGCACTGCTGAGGACTTCAAAAGGAGACAGAACACGATTTGGAGAGTTCTCCCTTTCCCAAGGGCAGCACAGCAGCTCCTTTAACTGGCTGCAAGTGATCCCAAAATCCTGGAGTTCAGGAAAACTCAGACACAGGAAACATGGGAATGTTATTTAACACAAAGTAGGATAGATTGCTGTGTATTTTTGTAAATATATGGTTTTGTTTTCGATGACCAAAGGTGTCCTGCAGTGACAAGAGCCAGAGCCAAAAGCCTGAGGGGGATTCTGCTCCCCACAAGGTTCCAGCCTGGGAGCTGAGGGCCCAAATTCCAACTTCTGGGTTCATTCCCCTCGACAACAACCCACAAACCTAAAAAGGACACGACCATACACAACAAAAAGTGCAGCAACTCTGCTGCAGCCTAAGAAACAGCCTTTAGAAATGAAGAAATACTGAATTCTTTTTGCTTCTGTCAAAATTTTGGGAGATTTAAAAACATCTGGGACATCATTTTTCAAATCGTGTTTACTGGTTGGCTTTGGGTTTTTTACTTATTTACTTAGAAACCTGTGCAGTTTTAGTGTAGATGTATCAAAAATCCTGATCTTTGAAAGTTCAAAGTGTGGGTGGAGTCACCCAGTGAGATGTTTGGGGAAGGCATAAGGACTAAAAAAGCAGAAAGCAGCTTAATTTCCCTTCCCGCAGAAAGACGCTCAAATTGCAACTTTTCAACTCCAATTTTAGCAGCCTGTCAAAAGCACAGGTGGGAAGGCTGAAAATAAAGCTTTTGGTGTTCCCTGAGGTAGAATAAAACCTGCAGAAGCGTCGGAGGGGACAGAGAGGGAAGATATTCCAGAGGCAGGGAGCTCAGCCCATCACTGAACCCGTTCCTGATGTCACATCAGACTGTTTCGGTTTTAGGGACGAGGCTGGGAAGGAAGCAGATGTTCCTCCCTGCCCACCACGGGCTCCCCTGCCAGCAGCTGAGATGTTACACGCATTTTTCCTGTTTGCAAATACCAAGGGTCCTGCAGAGCCGGCGGGGCTGTGAGAGCCCAGGGCCACGGCCGGGGGGCACCCCGAGCGAGGAGAGTTTGCTCATCGCTCCTGCCAAACGTTCCTGTGACCTTTGCTGGGAAAAGAGCAGAGCAGCTCCCTGGCACGGGGCCCTCCCTGCACAGGGGGGATGCCCCGAGTGAGGCTGGACAGGCAGAGCCCTTTGGAAGGGCAGGAGTTGGGGATCAGGCTGAAAAAGCCCTGGCTGAGAGCTACAGCAGGTCACGGAGCTCCCGGGGCGCTGGGCGGGGTGGGGAGGGGAGGAGCAGGGGGGTGGAAATGGGATTCAGGCAGCACTTGAACCGTTCTGTGATTGGATGTGAAAAGGTCAGGCAGCTGATGGGGAACCACGCTGGAAAGGTCAGGGGAGGATGGAGGAGAGGCCAGGAGGAATGGGGGGCTCTCAGGGCCAGCTCCAGCACCACCATCCTCCTTCCCAGCCCATCTCCCCGGCCTTGAAACCATCACTGAGCTTCTCCTGTGTCCTGAGTCAGGCTGAGGTCCCACCATGGCTTGAACAACTGATTTCCTCACTGACGCTGTTTTACACCACAATGACACAAAGACTCTGACTTCAGAAGGCTGAAAATGATTCCTTTGTTTTTGGGATGTGTCTCCCTTTTATCCTATTTCACACAGACCAATGTGATTGGTGACACAAAGACAAAACCTCTTCACTCACATTGGTCAGAGCAGAGGGACATCAAGGAGAAGTCCCTCCTGGGGACAGGAATGAATAACAAAGTTACAGTTACAAAAACATTTCTCCTGTTTACAGAAAATTCCCTGGGAGAAGAATTTCGGAAAACCAAAACACCTCAGGCACAGAACCAGGGCTACACCTCACCACCAGGAAGGGTTTTTGCCACAGCCCTGACTTGGCACAAAGCTGATGCTGAATAAATATTGGAAAGCCTTGGATAAAACAAAACCCAGACTACACTGGTTCCTTTCTTGGGAACAGCTATTTTGGATTTTGTTGGACCAAAGCCTCACCTTTCAGAGCCACCTTTTTGAGGACAGCAGAACACCTATAACACCTGCCATCAACTGAGATCTCAGGAGGTCAGAAGGAACCTCCCAACCCAAAGTCCTGCTCAGTCCCTTGGTCATCTCCGTGGCCTTTAGCTGGACTCATTCCAGGGTTTGTCTCACACCGGGGAGCCCCAAACTGGGCAATATTTGAGCTCAGGTTGAACGAGAACCTCGAGCTCTTGGGTTTCCCAGACAAGCTGCAGCTTTCTCTGCTCTCACTTCTGTCCTTTCCAATCTGTGTAAGAAAAGCTGCAGTGCCTCGGGGGGGAATGTGTAAAGCTGACAGAGGGAACAAGAAAAAATTAAAGGGATCAGAGGCAGGCTGCTCGGAGGTGGATGAGAGAAATCCCAACCAGGGGAATCCCAGTCACATTTTAGGGGGGAAAAATCACAATGAGAAGAGCCAAGCACTGGAATGAGGGTTCACAGGGTGTGGAATCAGCATCCCTGGGATTGTTCCAAACTGGGCTGGCTGAGCTGCTGTGAGCCAGCCCTGCCTTGAGCCAGACACCCTCAGAAATCCTGTTCAATTTACACTCTTCTGTGACCAGCTCCGAGTCTGGAGTCAGAGACGGATCCGTGAGAGTCAAATCCCGACCTCTAAACCTCCAGCTTTCACTGCAGCTTCTAAACTGCCCCCAAAAAAGCACAGAAAGCTCTTCTGAGAAATCCCTGACGTGCCTCAGTCGGTCTCAGCCAGTGACCCCAGGGAGGAGGAGGAGGAGGCTGCAATCCCCAGCCTGGGTGGTCTGTGGGATGGCTGAGCTCAGAATGTGAGGAATTCACCCTCTCCCCCTGCTGAAATTTGATTAATTCACCCTCTCTCCCTGCTGAAATTTGATTAATTCACCCTCTCTCCCTGCTGAAATTCCATGAATTCACCCTCATTCTGTGCTGACAGTATCTCTGGACAGGCCCCAGCTGTTCCCCACGTTCACTCCAGGACCAGCTTTTCCCCATCACATGGAGAGAAAAAAAAACAAAGAAGTGAGTGATCAGATCCATCACCTGATATTGTTTTGTGATGCTGCAAGTAACAAACAGCCATGGGATATTGGAGTTTTCCCCATATTTACTTGGGCAGCACTGAAATTCCAAGGTCAACAAATCATGAAGTGGCCACAGAGCAGCACAAAAAGGGGCCCAGAATGTGCAGATATTAAGGATTTTACCTTAGCAGAGTGTGTGATATTATTCAAAGCTTTAATTTGGGGAATTGAGGCAAGAACTGGGGGGCTCAACCACCCCGGTTTGCTTCCTTTGGCCCCATTCCCTCCTGTGAGCCTGGCAACGCAAACAACCCCCGGGTCCACATCTGCAAACCCCACAAAAATCTGCTTTCCTGCAAGGAATTCCAATTACTGCAATTAACTCCTCCAAGGGGCTCATTTTGGCTTCGAAAATTCCCAGAGTTCTGGAGCCAGAATCGCCAGGAGAAGCCACCAAAATATTTGGCTGCTCTCTGCAGCACTCGTGGGTTTTGGTTTGTTTTTTTTGCTGGCTTGCATTTCTCTAGGAAAACCCATTTTCTGTAATAGGAGCTGACACAGCTTCTCCCCCCTTTGCTTTAAAAAGGCATTTTCAGGGAGGAGAAATCCCAGATAAAAGCTCTGAGCGCTCTGGGCTCTGCTGTTCACCCTCACCCCCTTCACCCAGGGCACCCTCAGCTGGAAATCTCCACCCCTCTGCAAAACAGCTCCCAAAAAAAGCTCATCCCTAATTGAATTTTACTTCCCAAATCTGGAAATTGGGGATAATCTCTCAGAGGGGAGTGTTGGGGTGTCCTGTGCAGGGCCAGCAGTTGGATTTGATGATCCTGATGGGTCCTTTGCAATTCCAAGCCTCTCTCAGGGAGGTGGGGAACACCAAAGAGAAGTAGGAAACTGCTGCGGGAAGGAAATACTGTGCTCAGCAGTGTCTTTATTTACTGTTTTAAACCTCCTTATTTTCATTTTTCCTCCTTGCAGAAGCAAAGACATCCCACAGGGCCACCTGTGCACGCTGGACAATGAAAAAGGACCAAAAAGAAATCACAACTCCCTGTGCTAAAACCACCAAGTTCTCCTCACTGAAGCTCCCAACTCTCCCTGTTCTCATTTCACAAGGGGAAAAACCAGGCACTGAAAGCACAGTGGGTAACTCAGGGTGCAGCAGGACTGACCAAGGCTGGGAGGAATTATTATCATCAGTGGCAGATTTGGGGATAAATCCACAAAGGAAATGTCTCCCCTGGCTCCTTGCAGGAGGCAGATTTCTGTCCCCTAACCGTGAGGGCAAGCTTTAACTCCAGATTAGTTTATGGCACATAAAAAAAAATATTGAAATTATCAAATCAATTGTTTAATTAATCTAATAAATTAAAATTTATTTAGTTAGTTATTTAAATTTATTAATTTCTTCTTCAAAATACTAATTTTATAGAGATTCATCCATGGAAATAAAGCTGTACCCAACCTGTGCTGCCTCCCAGAGCGTGGCACCTTCCACAGCCCACAGTGGGAAGGGAAAAAAAAAACCCCAAAAACCCCAAATCAGCTCATAACTTCTGATTTCCAGCTAGGAGAGCGAGTGGAGCCAGCCCTGAGCTCAGGCTGTGAGGAGATAGCTGGCTCCCTGCCCAAAACATCCCTTCCTTCTTCTGAGGCCCCTCCAGCTCCACATGGCTAAAAAAGGCAGCTGGAAAACGTCCTGGAAGCTCAAAATGCTGCATCCCTCCCTCTCTCCCTGCAGGCAGCAGCTCTAGGTGAGCTCTGGGTGAGCTCTGGGTGAGCTCTGGGTGAGCTCTGGGTGAGCTCTGGGTGAGCTCTTCCCGCTCTGGAAGAGTTTTCACACAGCCCTTGCCCCCCAAAAATACGGAATTAACGATGTTCCTGGCACTGCTCGTATTCCTGGCTGTAAAATCCAGGTGTCAGGTTATCCCGTGGCCCCCGCAGCTCTGAGGAACTCCAGGCCCTGAAGGAAAACACTCGAATCCTTTTTCACTCCGTGCTGGTGCCACGGGAGCTGAGCTGGCAGCCGGGAATGTTTCCTCCTGAACCTGGCACTGACGTTACAGGAGCGAAAGATTTTCCCATTATTACTAAAAATGGCAACAAAAAGTGGCACTATTTACGCTGCAAGAGCCAAGGGGGGGGTTTGTTGGGGTTTGGGTGGTTTTTTTTTACAAGGTTTTTTTTTTCTGTCTGGAATTGTCACAGCACAGGGAACAAAAGCTCCACACCAACTCCATCAGCTCTGCTCCAACATCCCAAGGATGGGTGGAGCAAAATGATCCCTTCTATCTTCATCTGGTGGTGCTGATTGAGAACCCAAAATGATCCTTTTTA
>VXBN01004446.1:0-13051 GCA_013397395.1 Sinosuthora webbiana
GAAAGGAGGTGAGCTGCAGGGGATGATGGGGAGGGGGATGTCTGCCCAGAAAAGAGATGTTTTTGAAGTTATGACCAAGCTGTTACAACAGCATGGCAAATCCTTGCCTTCACATGGCTTGAAAGCTCTATTGAGATGGACAGCAGTTAAGCTACTGAGAGTTACCAAGTCCACAATCTTTACGACAGATTTGTGGGACAAAGTGAAAGTGAAATTGTGGGATTGTGCAATGAAGGGGAACAAAACAGTTGTGGAAATGCTCCCCTCCTGGCGAGTGATTTTTGAGGTCCTGAAAGCCCAAGAAAACACCCATGCCAAAGATAAAGGGAATGTCTCCTGCCTTCCCTTTGTGGCAGAGCCTCTGAGTTCACCCCTGCACCCCTCTTTACACAGCCCATGCCCCCCCATCTTAGGAGTGAGAGGGAGAGGGGCCCATTGCGATCCGTAGGGGCATTGGCTGCTGGCTACTGCCCGAACGACAGCGACAGTGAGTACCCCTTTGACCCTGGACCTGCCGACCCTGAAAAAGAACCAGATCTTTGTCCTCCCGCATGGTGCCCACCAGGAACCATGTCTGTGACTGCTGCTGCTGCAGGGGTTGCGACCCCTCCGCCTGGTACCAGCCAGCACAGCCATAGCCTGCACAGCATGCTGAAGCTATAGCACATCAAAATACCAACTGGCACTACAGACTGACTGAAACTCTGTTACAATTGAACCTCTGATTTATGATTTTTAACAGGATTGTCACTAGAAAAATTCAAAGGTGTTTGTGTGGATGTGGTGTTTTCCTACATATCGGTAACATAGCACGACTGCATGATTCACTGGGAGTAATTGGCTAAGTCAAATTTAACATTCTTTTGCTCACATCCAAGACAAACTTTGAACCTTATTTGTAGTAGTTATTTGAGACTTAGCTATAATTACTACATGAAACTTTACTTTCAGCTTTACCAGCTGTTTGTTTTTTACTTCATAGTTTTAACAAGGTAATTTTATTGTGAATATTTTGGTATAGCCATTTAGTGTTTTAAGTATAATTTCTTTTTGTCACATTTAAATTAAAATTAGAATTGATATTAAAACAGTTTAAGTATATTGATGGACCACAAATACAATAAATAATAGCTTATTTTTAGAATAATTTGAACCCCCAACTTTGTAACTGTTTATATGCAAGTGTCAGTTTTACAAACGCACTAACCTAACCAAGTTACTTGTGTAAAACTTATGGCACTATTATATAGCTAAATTTTTATTGTTTTAGCCTTCAATATTTATATCTCATTATTTTTATAAAGCCAAACTCAAATTTAAATATAGGCAATCTTAAAAAGCTGCAGCAGTTTAATCGCTTGGATAAATTTATGTTGCTACTATTTTGGTACAATTATTTACCCGCATGTTTTTTACCTTGATGTTTAACTGTTGTATGACAAATTTTTAGTAACTTTTTTGTAATGATAAAGTTTAAATAAGCTAATTTTTGTCAAGATTAATTTTGGTTTAGTTTTAATAATGTTAATTTAAAGGTTTTTAGGAATATTTTTTGTTATGCTTTACTGAAGTTATGTTTTAGTAAAGTTGATTTTAAGTTTCATTAAAATATATTTTTNTATTTTGTTATAGACATAAGAATAATTTCACTGTTTTATTTTTTATAAGTAACACTGAGGAATGAGTAAAAATTCCATATTATGATATTAGTTGTAAGCTGTTAAATACCCTTTTTTGCTTTATTACTACTTAGCTAAAGATAAATGATAAAGCTGACTGCTTTACAAACCTTCACTTATTGTTTTATATCTATCTACAAAACATGTATTATTTTAAGAAACTCCTAACTACTATTACTAAAAGCCTTTTAGAATATATTAGGGAAACTCTTCCAGTTAAGGCCTGGGCCTTGGCCAAGTTCTAGCCTTAGCTGGTCGAGAACTATACCAATAAACCCAGGGTTTTTTTGCACCAAAACTGTACTCAGGTCATTTTGACTTGCCGAATTTGGACCCATAATGGTTAGACTTCCTTATGAAGTGAATTTGGAAACCTCTACCTGGGAATGGTTTTCCAAGCCCTCACTCTAAAATGAAGCTTACTAACTTTGCAGACTCTGGGTAATGGTATAGTATTTAAGGAATTGATAATGTATTGTTTAAAATTACCATTTTATTTTTTATATATTATTAATTGCATAGATTTATTTATTTTTGTTTAATGTAAGTTTATCGTTTTGTTACATGTTGTTTTACTTTTTATGTTGCCTTTATGTTTATAATGAAAGATAAATATATTGTTTAAAAACAAAAGAAGGGAAAGTATGGCTCTTTAAGAACATTTACATTATTATTTATACTAGAAATTTTAAAAGCAAATCAAATTAAATCAAATTAAATTAAATTTGATCCCTAGCAGAGCAATATTGCTTTAAAGATTTGCATGTGCAGAGGCAATTTTTAAAAGTTTTTATGTAAAGATTTTTAATTGAGTGTACAATGATAAGACCTAGTTAATTTACTAACCTAGGGAAAAGGTACGCATGTGTTTTATCATCAACAAGTCCAAAGTAGTTACCTGCCCATCTGAACAAACATTAATTGCCTCCAAGACAATGAGGCCCAAAGAAAAAAAAATTACCTAATTGTCAATCAGCCCTTGTGACCAAGACAAAAACAAAAGTAGGACTACTAAGACATGGCTGTGAAGATTTTGAAGGCTTGTGTTGCATGAATCTGTCTAACCACTCTCAATCTATTCATGCTAGCATACAGGCCCTCCGAGAAAGTGTTTCTAAACTAAGAGTTGTAGATGACAGTGATTAGCTTGAACATGTGCTTGGAAGATGGGGGCTTACTGGCTGGCTTAAGCATTTAGTTAAAACCAGGATTTATGCTTTAGCCATACCGTTGCTTATGTTGATTTGTTTGCCATGTGTTTTACAATGTGTTCAGAGACTGATTGATAAGTCCACAAAAAAGATCTTAATGGTGGAAAGAGAAGGGGGAAATGTGGGAATACAGCTTGGAAGCAGGACTCAAAGTACTGCTGAACTCATTACAGAAATAGATGTGCTAGAGGGCTACAAGCCCTAGCAAGTCGAGGCAAAACCCTGAAGGAGGAAAAGATCAGGGTGTATGTATGTATGCAAGACAGCACAGGCCTATACAAGTCTGTACTAGCCCATAGTTAAGCAATGTTACTAAGAAACATAGATCTTGTTGTTATGCTTGAAAGGTATATAAACCAGCAGTGTTCAATAAAATCGGCTTCATCATGCAAACCATGGGGATGCCGTCTCTTCAATCACCTTACAGTTCTCCATTCTCAGGAACATCTGAAGGTGCATTTGTGCTGTAACCACATCAACAACTCCAACATAGTGTACAGATGCCTGATATGAGAATGTCTGTCCCTACACCCCATCATGGAGGGCAACAGGACTGTGAGATGTGTCTCAGAAGGCAGGTAAATTAGCCTTCAGTAAGCTTCATGCTTTTCTGATGAAAATATACCTCAGGTAACTTTTTTAAAGCAAAGTGGAGTTGTCTTTCAGCTGTGCTGCAGTAACTCAGCAGTGAGCACTGAACCTTTTCGGCCACATAGAAGAGATGTGCCTCTAAGCTATGCAAGGGTGCGTGCAAGTCATGCAGAGGTTGTATTGCCTCATGGTTATATGTCTTCACTTACTAATGTATTCAAGCTGCTTCCAGTGAGGTTACTTATGAAAATGTCCAGTGGGGAGATTCTTTTGATGTTCACTTATTGGACTTGAGTTTTATGTGAGCCCTAAAGGATGTGTTTTGTAGAAAACTCTGCAGGGGAGGCAGCATGGCAAGCAGGGCACAAGTGTCTTTGCTTAAAAAATAGGGAAGAAAACTTGATTTATCTTAAAACTGCTGAACTTGTCACCAATTCTCTGAAATATTGGAATAAGACTCCTTAACACTAATTTGGTGTTAAAGAAGGCATCATTTATTTAGTCCTGAGATCCAATGGGGGATACTCCGAACCTTATGCAGACATGTGATTCTCTAAGTGTGTTACTTATATACATGCACATTACAATTTACCCATTACCATAAATCCCACACCAAGTTCCCAGATTCAGTCTTTTGTTTTGTCCATTACTGTATTCTTGAGACAGATGTCTTCTTCTTATCTCACAACAGTCCTTGCTGGAAAGCAGTTTTTGCATGCCTTGTTTTTCTGTTAAAAGCGCACAGGCACAGTAAAAATTAAATTACCCTTTTGGTATCAATTCCCCCCTTTGAAACTTTTCCAATTCCTCAAGGTCATTTCATAATTTTCAATTTGATTTCTATCTATAGTCGTATACATTCTCACGAGTCTCCAGTTATTTCACAAACACAACTAACAACCAGTAATTACTACAATAATTACTACAATAACAATTATGATGGTTTCCAGTATTCCAGCCAGCCATCCTCTCAGGGACCATCCCACTATTCCTTGAAGAATTTTATTGAGCCAATTTGTTTCAGAGGCCTTTTGGATAGCATTGCTATCTTCAACAACTTGCTGCATTGCATTAAGTTGGTTTTGGGGAGCTTTTTACATTTGGGATGTGTACACAACAGTGTTCTCTATCTGTCTTGGTTTGAAAGACAGGTATCTGCTAAGGAAGGAAGGAGCCTCCCTTGGAATGAAAAAATGTAAACCCCCTCCCTCTGAATTATCATAATTTTGAAATTAAGGAGGTTCTCAGGCAAAGATATGAGAATAGGAATAACAGTTCTTTACTAGTAGTTATAATAAAGCAAACAAACAACAACTACGGCATTAACAACAAACAGAATCAGGAGCCCAGTGACAGCCTTCTCTCGGCTGCAGGCACTTTCCCCTTTGGTATAGTTCCGGTCACAGCCGGCAGGGGCACTGGTGACTCCCGGTGGGCAGGGAAGTGGTGATGATTCTCCCGCAGCTGCAGGGGGTGCTGTGGCGCGAGCTTGGGGAACACATGGTAATGGCTCAGCTGAGATGGGAAGGGATGGAAGAGAGGCTTTGCTTCACAAACCCCGTGTCAGTCGATCTCGGTGCCCCAGCAGGACTCTCAGAAACAGCAAGCTGGGCCGACAGGAATGAGCAAAAATCCCGGGGTGTTAGACAAAATGTATCAGGAGCTCCGGAGCTGTGGCTGGAACTGCGGGATGTCTCGGCAGGCAGGGCACGTAGGGCTACAGTGTAGCGAAAACTACAGTGCCGAAGAAGCAGCAGGAGCGGAACAGAGGCAACCCAGCTCCCAGCAGGGCAGAGAGGGGTGAACCCAAAATCCTGGACACCCGAGCAGATGGGGATAGGTCCCTCTTTTAGTGAGGTGGGTGTTAATAAGGTCCCAGTTTAGTGGCTTCTCTTACAAGCAAAGGCTCACCTCACAACAGAAGAAACAGCTCTGGGCTGGGCTCTGGTGGCAGCAATGAATTCCCTTCCCAATCAGCTGTCCTCCTCTGAAGGTGAGAGCAAGAGAGCTAGCACCTGCCCCAGCCCCCATCCTTTACCTGTCCAATTCTCACAGTATTTCTGTCCCTCGGAGAGAAACTCCTGAGATGAGAGAAATGCCACCAGATGCCATGAGCTTGGGTACTTCTTTGTTTTCTTAAGTACCCAGTAGTCAGTGTTTCTTAGCAACTTATGGGAAAATTCTAAAGGTTAGAAGGAACAAAAGAAAAGAAATCTAACCCCCAACACTATCCAGTTTTAAATACCCACAAACCCCTTGTTCTTTGGTCAGCAATAGGTCTAAGGCCAGTCTATTTTGTAATGTGAGTCTAGTATTTGGACTTATTTGCTTATTCATAATTTGAAATCTCCTTTTTGTGGCTTCAGATAGTTTCCTTACTTGTCAAGTTATATTACCTAACAAAATTCTGTTTTCTAGAGCCATGGCTCATTGTCTTAGGTTACAATGCAGGATATAACCAAAAGTATGTATTCTATTACCATCTTCATAATCTGTTAAAAACAGGTGGGGCAGTGTTCTTTATCTCCATAACTCATCCCTGATAACTCCCTCTGGAGGGGGAGGCTATCTCCATTAATGGGCCATCAAGATCTCACTGCATGACTCATAAAATTACATCATCCCATTGTGAGATGCTCCACCCAGGGGGAGGAACCAAGCATTCCCACCTGGATATGAGGTTTGGAACAGCACGAGCAGCACTACCTACTGGATTCCCAGAGGACAAGAGCTACCACTGGACCTTCAGGTGAAGACCAGACCCTTCTACAGGATCACCTTCAACAGAACCACTCCATCAGGACCGCAGCCACCATTTAATTGGACTGCTACCACTGCCCTGACCAACAGGGTGTCAGGTTGTATCCTGACTCTGTCAGTTTAAGCCAGTGTTTTCTGCCTGTATTTTAATTTTCCTATTAAATTGTAGTTCTGACTTGGAATCTCTCTGTGGTTTGCTTTCAAACTAGTACATTCCTGGTAAGAGAAAACTCTGTAGAGACCATTCAAACTGTGTAGAAGCTGAACGCCCTGTCCATCCATCCATCTTCTGTCTCATTTTACCTTATTCCAGTATTGGGCTTTTATAGGGCTTCTTTTCCAAGTTGGACATAAGGTTAATAACACTAAGGTAACTTGCATGGTGGTCGGTTCAAGCATGAGGTGAGTGGTCTAGTGTCCATCCGAAGTAGCCCAAACAGTGTAACCTGGGGAAAGAATTTCCAAAGATTTAACACAATCTAAAGGTTTATTATTACAATTTAGAACTAATTTGGCCATGCAGCTTATGGTGCTGGAACAACTTTCACGGTTTTGTTTTTCTCCTCACCTCCACTGATTTTCACTTAATTACACATAGGTGTGATTCCCCAATTCAGACACCATTTTACCTTTCCTAAGTATTTCCATCATCATTCTAAGGGCTTTGTCCAAGTACAAGTCTTGCTTTGGAGGGTTTGACGTTCTGGCCAGTCTGAAACATTTTGGGTGTAATTCTTAGTAACACATAAACCTAAAAGCCTTGCTGCTTGGCCTCCTGAGGCTGCTAAGGTGAAATCCACAAAATGTTGGTCAAGACTATGAGACCCTGTTGGGCACTCCTTACCTTTTTACTTTCCAAAAATAATTCTATTATCTCCTGGCCTCCAAGCTTTTGGATCCTCAAGAAGGCCATCTCCCCATCACCTACATCTATCTTTCTCATCCAAATAGTGTGTGATGCTTGATTTTGCTATTGTCTTAGATTATCATATTGAATTACCATTGACAGATCTATAGGGATAACTGTCCAAGGAATAGGTTCCCCTGCTGAACCAGGGATAGAGAACCAGGCTGTAATGCTGGACAGATTGTGCATTTTACCAAACCCTTGGATTAAAGTCAGTATTAAATTTTCTTCCACACCCCCACGTAAAGATAAAAAATGTTCCCATAAACATTAGCCTATACATTTCACTAGTCATCTACAGATAGATATCTTTGAAATTTTCAGCCGCAGAGGTCCGGTGTTTTCCACTGTCCACTCTGAGTTGAGAGCCTTCTTAATTCGGGTGCAGTGAATCCAGGAGTTAAGTCCTTTTACTTTCACTGCCATTCTTGTAGTTAACAGAACTACATAAAGTCCTTTCCACTGCTCCTGAAGTCGTTCCAAGTTCCAGGTCTTGGTGTATACTTGATCCTCGGGCTGAAATGAATGAACTAGGGTATCTGGGGTAAAACGTTCTGAGAGAATGATAAACTTTTTTATTCATTCTAGGATTTCCCTAACAAAACTAAATACTGCTCTGTTTTGTGATTCCAGATTTGTTCTTCAGATACAGGGTTGGATTCAGGGAAAGTTGTAACAGAATATGGTCTCCCAAACATCAACTCTTACAGGCTCACCTTCGGGTTAGTTCGAGGTTGCATTCTAATTCATAACAAAGTTAGTGGTAACACCTGTGGCCATTTCAAAGAAGTTTCCTTTCACATTTTAATAATTTGTCTCTTTAAAGTTTGATTCATTCACTCAACTCTTCTGCTAGATTGCAGTCTCCATGGAGTATGCAAATCCCAACTAATACCTAACTAGTCACTAAGCTGCTGTAACACTTCAGTTATAAAATGAGGTCCTCTATCAGACGGCATACCTATAGGCACTTCAAACCTGGATATGATCTCTTTGAAGAGTACCTTGGTGACTTTTCTAGCCTTGCTGGTGCAGCAGGGGAAAGCTTCTGGCCACCCAGAAAAGCCACTAACACTAGGAGATACCTGTATCCTTGTTGGTGTGGTAACTGAAGTGGTTTCATCGTTCACCAAATTCTGTTTGCCAAATTTAGTGTAGAGATTTAAATGTCTTTTCTGCTGTGACATATGATTAGGAGAAAAGCAAGCAGGCCCAACTTAAAAGGGACAGAACAGATTTATTAACACACACTAAAAGAAGAAAATGAAAAATCAAAATGAAATTTTCAAAACACTTCCTCTCCCACAAACTGTTCACTTTCCCACAAACAACATAAAGAGACAAAACCTGTGATTTTCAGTCAGTTTCACCATTTAAAAAAAAAAAAAATCTTTCATCAGTTCTTTGGAGAGAGGAGTGTCTCTTAGTTTACCATGGAATTTTCCTCCACTGACAACGTAGAACAGTTCTCTTGTGTGTTTTAACTGTCACAAAAACAGCAGTCCAGCAAAATCTGCTTCTGTGAAATCTCCTCCCATTAGCAGTTTCACAAGCTGCTTATGGGTCATGGGACTCACGAATACTGAGGTGTCACTTTTTAAAGATACACAACTCCAAAGGCAAAGGATACTTCATCTCAGGGAACAGAGATGTCTTCTCACTTCTTCACTGGCGCAGAGGGCTTCTCATCTGTCTCTATTCAAGCATCTCATGGAATCAACAAGAATCACAACTACTTCACTTAGTCCATCACAGATACCTTTGCTCAAATCCACAAATCCAAACAATCATCTCCCCAAATGCATATTTTCCCTGTGATTTAAAGGGATAATCTACATATAGAGTTCATTACCAAGGCTCAGTAAGAGAAGTCCAGCCTTAAATGGCAAACTCCTCAATCCCTTCTCCCAATAGTCTTTTCACTCTCTCTTCACTGACTGTCCATGCAGTATCTCCTTATAGTTCAATCACTTTGTCCTTTTCCTCTCTCTCATGGAAGGGTTAGAGCTCCAGAAGTTTCATTTTTGTGCCAAGAAAGAGTTAATTTTCTTTGCCCAGGCCTGCAGTGGTCATGTGATCTCTGCTGGGCAGCAGCCGCTAGGATTTCAAAGCCATGCCGATGGGGGAGGCTCAGAAATGGCAGTCAGGATCTCAGTAGTTAGGTAGGCTGATGGATGCCTCCCCCTCCACCCCTCAGTCTCATCCGGGGTGGTCCAGCTCGGCCCCCCCTTTTCTTCCTCTGCCTGGGAGTCACTGGAGGGGGAGAGGGGGCTCGGCCTCCGCAGCTTAGCATCAGGGTGTTTTACAGCTGCTGGAAACCCAATCCGGGTCGGGAAGTGGGCATATTCTCCTCCCCTCCCCCAGCCCGGGAGTCACCTGTCCTGGTACTTTCCCGGGAAAAGCCTGGCCCAGGAGGTGGGAGCTGGGGCCAGCTTACCTCTTCCAAGGCAGGGAGGTAAAAGGGAAGTTTCCCAGGATCCTCTGATATTTAACCCTGTATGTTCACGTAGACGTATCCCTTTCTAATTGTTTTGTCAAGCTATAACTTCCTGAAAAATCACTTCCTGGCCAAACTACCACAGTAACTCAAAAAATCAATTTACCAGTAATCTCTGGGAGTGTTTCCTCTTTTAAGACATATTGGACATTTTTCTGTAAGACTTGACAATTTTTGTCATACAGACCCTGAGTATCTGAGTCCATAGACCAGTCACCAAAGCATTGATTCCCCAGTGAGTTTGCTGGTGTTTTTTTCTTTACAATTCGTAATATCAGTTGTGGGACTATGACCTGATTGTTAGGAGTCACTAGCCATCTACCCTCTTTATTCTGGGCTTTTATATAAGTAGCTAATTTTAAATCTGCTTGACTATATCCAGGGCTAACTTCTGGGAGTGAAATAGCTTTCTCAGGTATTAATGCCAGGATGCCTTGTTGCACAACCTCTAGTGCAGCTTTATCTGCAAGTCTATTTTCTACATGAATTCTGGAAACCCCACGTTGGTGTACTTTGCTGTGCAGTACAGCCACTTCTCTGGGCAGTTGGATAGCATTGAGAAGGGACAATATTCCTTGTTTATATTTAATCAGAGATCCCTGTGCTGTTAATAGACTTTTTCCTTCCATATGGCCCCATGGGCATGAACAATGCTAAAATCATATTTTGAGTCATATGTTTACTCTTTTTCCTGCTGCAAATTCCAGGGCTCTTTGTAGAGCCAAGAGCTCTGCCCTTTGTGCTGAGGTGTCTGCGGGCAGGGGTGCAGCTTCTATTATCTTCATTGCCATGACTACTGCATTGCCAGTGCTTTGTTTTCCATCTTGCACCAAGCTACTTCCATCTATCTCTGGATCTTCAATGGTTGAATCTTGTAGGTCTGGTTGATTTACATCTGTAAGCAATCATAGGTTAGCCGATCTTCTTTATGCATTGGGGTGTTTAGGAACTGGGTTGGATTTACCACTGGGGTTACTTTCAATTCCACATCTTCTTGCTCCATTAAAACAGATATTTCAGCATAGAGCTCAGGGAAAGCCAGTGCATCTCCCTTTTTGGCCTAATACAGTGGTTACTGTCTCCGAAGTGTAGACCATTATCTTTTGTCCCAAAGTCAATTTCCTGGCCTCTTAGATGAGGAGAACAGTTGCTGCTACAGCTCGCAGGCATCTGGGCCATTGCTGGCTAATGTCGTCGAGTTGTTCTGAAAAGTGTCTTGGTTTGGGAAGACAGGTATCTGCCAGATAAAAGCAGGAGTTTGCTTTGGAATGGGGAGTGTAAGCCACGCCCCCTCCCCCTTTTTTTCAATTATAAATTTACAATCAGAGGCTCTTAGGCAAAGATTTTGGGAATAGGAAATAGCAGTTCTTTACTAGTATGTATTACAAAGTAAACAGACAAAAAAAAAAAACCAAACAACTACAGCATTAATAACAAAAGACAACAGTACCAAGAACCTTGAGGGGTTTTGCTTCACAAAACCCAGGGCAGTTCAGTTTCCGTGCCTTTGCAGGGTCCTCTGAGCACCAAGCTGGAACGATGGAAGGTCCCGGGCTGGTAGCTGGGATGGCAGGGGTGTCCAGGCAGGCAGAGGCAGAATGTCCCAGCAGGCAGGGGGGTGCAGGGTCACAGTGTAGCAAGGTAAGCAGCGCCGAAGAAACCAAAGGCGAGGCAGGGCTGGCCCGATTCCCGCGGGCTGAGAAGGCGCAGGACTCAGGCCAAACCGGTGGTAGTAGATATCCCAGGACTGAATCCCTTTTGCCACAGCGAAAAAAAACTCCAGCCAGAGAGTTCTCTCTTCCTGAACGCCGAAAAAAGATCAACCCCCAACTCCTAAAACTCTGTCCTTTTTTCCTGACTTATTTCTCTCTCTCTCCGCTTTCCCAAGCTTGTCCTTTGTTTTCGGTTAAGTATCCTTAAGTATCCAATACTTGGTCTCCTTGGTAACTTATGGGGAAAAAAAAATTCTTTAGAGAAAAAAGAAGGAACAAACCCAACCCCCAACAAAAGGCTCCTTAATTCGAGACCCACAATCTATATCATCCCACCCAAGAATGCTGTTAAATCCTGGGCAGTCGCAGGTTGGGGTACCTGGCAGATGGCTTCTTTTCGGTCCATTCTCAATTTCTGTTGTCCTAGAATAATTTCAAGCCCTAGGTAGGTAACTTGCTGTTCCATGATTTGAGCTTTTTTCTGAGATACTTTGTAGCCTCCTTGGCCTAGGAAATTTAGAAGACTGATAGTCAATTCCATACAGTTTTTATTAGTTTCAGTTGCTAGTAAGATGTTATCCATGTGGTTTTAGTCAGTTCTTATCACCTCCAGCTTGGGTTTTGGTCCATACTTTCTACAGATGGCAGGTGCTGATAGCTGGCATATCAGTAGCTGGGGTCTTCATCATGTTCACTCACAAGTTCTTAAGAATGGCCAATTAGGTCTATTACAAAATTAATTATTAATTGAATAGACACAAGATTACCAGACATAAGACTTTAAACAGACTACTTACTACACAGGATAAAACAAAAAGAACTACTAGTAGATTAAAAAATACAGTGCATGATAATAAATGTACCTACGTTACAGCTAGCAAAGAAATAGTATAGATTAGGAGTCAATGTAAGTTACTACCAAACCGATAACGGAGTACACATAGAGTCCTTTCCCTCAACTCCCAGAAAAGTAACCCCGAAATTCGTGTCCAAACTTCAGGGGAAAGCCTCACATGTTTCCAGGATGTGTGTAGGACTTCTGGAGTCAGAGATAACTCCTTTACCAGATGCCTATCCAGCCTGGGTTATCTCAACCATTCATGTGATGGGGAGAATGCCGAGAACTATCACACCAGCTGATGGACATAACAGATAAGCTCTTCTGTGGTAGGGAGAAGTCCTGTCACACGTATCATAACAAGAAAGTATTTTATAATAGATTAAAGTCTCATTTTTCAAAGCCCTTGCTGTTGGGAGAATGTGATCTGAAATTCCCTGCATCCAGGGAGCACTGGGCATGGACATTGCAGGAGGGAGAGCTGACAACACCATTCTGTGGAAAAGTCCCAGATATCTTCCTTTTTTCACCAGCATGTACATCTGCTGTGACTCATTTAGTGGGACAGGCAGCAATATGTTTAGCTTCTTGGATCCTCTTGTTTATTTTAAAATTTGTGAAATTTTAAAATTTGTGTGCTCCTGGAAAATCACATGGATGCATCGAAAATGGAAATCTGCTGTATGGAGTCCTATGCATTGAGTTGCAGAAGCTGTTGAGGGACAAGGTGGATAGAGTCAAGTTGCAGAGCTGAAAGCTTTCCATCTGGCTTTAGATATGGCTGAATGAGATAAATGGCCAGTGCTTTCCCTCTACACTGACTCACTGATGGCAGCAAATGCTCTGTGGGGGTGGC
>VXBN01004449.1:0-19798 GCA_013397395.1 Sinosuthora webbiana
GCTGCTGCTGCCGCCGCTCTGCCCGCGCCCCGCGGCTCCGGCGCCGCCTCCTCCTTGCTCGGCCTGAAGCGCTCTCGTACTCGTGGATCTCGGCGGGGAAGGGGCCATGGGCCGCCTCCCCGAGGCGCGGCGGCTGTGAGGCGGCCGGTGCTCGCTCGCGGAGCCGGGGGAGAGGCTGCCGGCTGCCGGCCAGGCTGCGCCGGGGAGGGGAGCGCCGCTCGCAGCCGGCGACGGGCGCGCAGGCCGCACCTCGGTGCCGGTGACTCGGGGGTGCCGCTCCCCGCCCGCGCCTGGCCGCGGCGGTGGATGGATGCGCCATGGCCACGCTGGTGTGCCGGGTGCAGCTGCTGGATGACACGGCCCCCTTCAACAGCACCAACTTCCCCGAGCCCACCCGGCCGCCGCTGTACACCTTCCGGGAGGACATCCCGCTCGCCACCCAGCTGGCCGGGGTGCACCGCCTCCTCCGCGCCCCGCAGAAGGTACCGGGGGACGGCGGGGGGATGTGAGTGGGAGAGCACCGGGCGGAGGGCAGCGGCCTCTCCGCAAGACCCCGGCAGCGGGGAACAGAGGCCGGCGGGCGGGCCCCCGCCCCCGCGNNNCCCTGCGGGGCGGCAGCCCGGCTCCGCGCCCGGCGGCGGGGCTGCCCCGCCGGTCCCGTGCCTCCGCCGGCGCTATCCCCTGCCCGGCAGTATCAGCATCTCCCTAAGTCCTGGGGAGAGGCCCCGGGGGACGGCGGAGGGGTTCCCTCTGCTGCTCTCCTGCGTTCTCAAACGCCCTCAAGGGCAGCTACCGCCTCTGCTTTAGCTGTAGTTGCCTCACTTTTTCCCCAGGAGAAGAAAAGCCTCATCAAAGCAAAGCCCAAGTTGGGTATCAAGTACTCGGTGCCTGTCCTTCGCTAGCGTTGTCTGGGTATCAGGGATACTGCGGGATAAGGTGGTGTGTCGGGCCAGCACGGTTGCGCCGGCAGGACCCGGGCTTAGCCGTGGTGAGGTTTAATGAGCCAGGCAGTTCCAGCCGGGGCTTTGGTAAAAATAGCAGCGTCTGCTGCCCTTGAAACAATCGGTGCTGCTAGTCCCTCTTGCGAAGAACTGCAGCATGGCCCTTGTCAAGTCTTACCTATCTCTGCTTGCATGCTTCTTCTAGTACATGTGCTGGCATCTGTAGCTCTGCCCTTGAAATTAGGCACCCAAGCATTATCCTTGAATTTTTAGTTTTCAAAGCAATGCCATTGATTGACAATAATAATGTCCTTTCATTATTATCTTGTATCTGCACATTAGTTCTGCAGAGTGCACTGAAGAAGAAAGGAAAAAATGCCCACTTTTTCTTTTTTTTTTTTCCTACAAAGTAAAAGTTGTAAAACTTATTTGCTCTGTGATGAAGTGGGAGGAAAATACTCTCTTAACATCACTTGTTGTATTATTCTCATGGGAGCCTGCAGAAAGATGACAAAGGGCTGTGTGTCCCCTTAGATTTCAGGATATCCAAACCCCCATAAAAGTATTTCAGAGAAAAGCTCATGGAGCAGACAGAAGTTTTGCATTTGTAGAACGGTTTCCTCGCATAATAGTTGCCAAGGATACAGCATCCAGTGAACAGAGCTCTGCCTAAAGCACAAAAACTTTGGAAGCTCTTGGTGTGCTGGGTCAATTCTGTTTTCATGTGCTCAGTCGTCCCCAATTCAGAGAGTGGTCCCATTGTTTTCATGGGAGGCGCTTTTTTTTTTTTGAGTTAGAGTTAATTAAAAGAAAGGCGGAATGGATTCTGACACCTAATGAAATAAATAAAGAGATAGTTTTAAATCTGGATTTAAAGTTAATTCAACTTCATTTTCAGGGGTATTTCACTGTGTTATGTTTTGCTTTCATTTGAATACTTTCCTGGCAATTTTTATAACTTTTTATACTAACATCACCACCACCTTGGTTTAGCATCTTAGGAGCCAGCCAAAATCCATAGCCACTTGTATGTGCTTTAACTCCTGCCCAGTCTTTCTGCATGCAGGATTTCTCAAATTTAATGAATGTTTGGAAAGTGGGCTTGCAGACTTTGGGTGAGGGATGGCCTATGTCCCTAGAGGTGCTGTAAACCCGGCTGTTGACAGATAGCTGCTCTGCTAGAGGCGAGTCCTGGCCCAGTGATTTGTTAATCTGAGGTCCTGGCTCTTCTAAATACTTTCTTTCCCTTGTGAGGGTGTAGGCAGGCCCATTGAAATCTGCTTACATGGTTACAGTTACCTTTGTGTTTGCAGAGCCGCTGACTGTTTCTAGAGTGCCTTAATTATGTCGCTTGGCTATCTCTTGGCTTCTATGACTAAAAAAAAAAAAAAAAAAAATTGTTGGTTGATTCGACTGGTTTACCTTTATTCATTTTATTGAAAGCATAGTTCTGTGTTTGCAGGGCAGCATTTCTGTTTGGCATTGCATCTTTGTGCCTGTAATTCTGTAGAATAACTGATTTGTGTTGCTTTCTTCTGTTTTCTTTTTTGGAGGTGGGCATATTCTTTCTGCAGCTTTTCCTCAAGACCGTATTCACTGGGTGTAGAAGATCACTACATTATTTGACTAAGAAGAATTTTGCTCAGTTTCCTCCAGAGATAAGGGCAGATTCTGATCCTAGAGGAATGCAGCTGTCAAAGCAGAGCATAGGTAGAAATTCAGATGTCGGTTCACATTGACACATCTGAGGTTTGATAGATTAATTACTTTGAAAATTAGTGAGCTAATGGATTGATGGCCCATTTAGTATTGTCACAGTGTCTAGAGCAAAATATCTTGAAACTGACCTAGGAGTTTCTAGCTCAAATGGTGTCCCGGCCCATGGCAGGAGAGTTGGAACTTTAAAGTCTCTTTCAACCCAAGCCATTCTATGATGATGATGAAATGCATAGGAACACCAATGTCTAAATAATTTCTGAAGCTTTATAAACTGGTGGACTTTTTGCCAGCAGGTTTGAATGATCAATGCTGGGCTTTTTTCCAGTGAGTTTTAAGTTCCCATCTCTTGACTTAGGTAGACATTCACTTACTCTCTGAACAGAGCTGCCAGCTTGTTGCCTTCACACCACTGGGTGATTTGCACATCTTGTAGATGATGTACTGCTGTGGGATGTACTTGATATGATGAAGTCAGTAGCAGGAATCCAGCTCCCTTCAGTGGGGTCAGATTTCGCCATTGCTGGCTTGAAATTAGTAATGACGACAGTGTAGTGGTGGTGGTATTTTTGTAGCTAGTAAAACAACTTGTATATTTCAATTCATTGTAAGCTAAATGTTATAAACAATTATTAAGAAAACCATTTAAAAAGTAAATGGAAAATGCTTTGACATGCGGACTTGTCATAGTGTGTCATTAGTAGCTTTTTTGTAACCAACAGATGTTCTAGCTTGACTCCAAAGGGCAAGATTTCTTCACTCTAGTTCTTTGAAAGTACAGCTCAATTTCACATGTTGGTTTTACTGCTTCTTTTCTTTAAACTTAAATTTTTACTTGAGTTTGGATGCAAGTCTAGATCTACACACTGTCTTCTGAGCAGCAATATTTTTAGATCCTTATGTAGGTTCACTGGGAAATTAAGAAACTGAGTTCTGAGAATAATGTCTGGGATGGTTTTTACTACCCTGAATAATGTGGAGCACCTAAACAGGTTGATAGGGAAAACTGATAAGAAGAGTCTCTGCAATCTTTCTTTCACTTGGAATCGGGTGCCTAATTGTATCCTCCTCCCTCTTTTTTTCCCTGCTTCTCTCAGTGCACATACTTTTCTCTGCATCCATATCTCTGGATACAGCGGCTTGCTGTTCATTGGGTTGTGTTCAGTTCTGTCTGGCATGCACACTGAGCGTCATGGGGCAGGGCACTGCCATCAGGAATGCTTGTTTCAGCTGTCCCCCATGGTTATGAGTGATTTGGTCCTAGATGATAACACACCATCCTAGTTGACGATGCAATGAAGTACCACAAATTCTGTTACAGTATTTTTAGCCACATCTACAAATTCTTGCTGAGTAACTACGCCACGTTGCAGAGTTTTTGTGGTTTGCCTATATTGATTTGGCTGCCTAAGGTGCCATTTTGAATTTGGCTTTTATTGTTTATGAGGATTGCTGTCTGTTGCATGAAGTAGAAATGGATCTAGTTTGGACTCTGATTTCAGATGTCCCTTTTGCCCATTTCTGTGAACCTTGGGAAAATTCAGAACTGGGTCTAAATTTGTGGCTCAGGCGCTGTGCCAGTAATGCTCTTTGAATCTAATTCGGTACATTGGGTTTGTTGGTTTTGAATTGCTTTGAGTTACTTGATACTTAGAACTTGCTGACATAGGGTCGCTCAGGAGAGTAGCTATATATACATGGCCAATGTCAAATGGTGTGCTTTTTTTAGAGATCTTCTTCATTATAACTTATTCACATAATTACAGCATACTGAGTATGTTGCCGTAGTCTGTTTTCGTGTGCCACACTAGTGTTCAGTGTTGGGTCAGCTCTGTAAGAAATACGTCTTTGCAATAATACAGGACATCACGCTGCCTAATTTATCAAGAAAATGTAATTGAAATATTTGTGTAACATGGAAATATTTGTGTAACAATGGAAAACAACAACAAAAAAATCTTTCCATGCGTATGGTGTACTGGCGGTGATAAAGGAGAGGTGTAAAGGAGAGTTATAGTGTCATAAGGATAATTGTTTTGACCTCCTCTTCCTGCTGAGAAAACTGAAGACAACTCCTGTGTTTAAATCCCTTCCAAGAATTTGTAATTAGGAACAGTGTCATTCAGAAAACAGTGGTATAAGCAAGTAAATCCAGTGAGCGCTAGAGGGATTTGGGAGTTTCATTCATAAAGAAGCCATCCACATTTCCGTCTTCAGCTGCTGTGATTTAGCCCTACATTAAAGCCAGGGCTCACTCTGAGGCATGGTGTGATGTAAACTGATAGCAGGAGGAGTTTCCCTGGTTGTGTCCTGCCATGGAGCTCAGCTCTGGCATTAAACTCTGTGCCAGGCTATACCCTGGGAGCAGCCTAACATTTTCTGAGAGTGTAAACCTACCAGCTGGCTCCTCTTCCCTGGGTTTCCTCGGCATTAAGTAATAGTGTGTTGGTCCATAGAGGTTAGGCAGAAAAAGAAGGAAGTATGGTTGGAATCCTGATCTTGATGGAGGTACCGGTAAACAGAGCAGCTGTTCTCTGAAGAGAGTATTTTTGGGTTAGTCATTATATCATTTATGGGAGCTGAAGAATAGAAGATGGAAATTGGAATATTGTCATTTTTCCCAGGGAAGACGAACCCACACTTAAGGGAAACTGGCTGATATCTTCTGCGAGTGTCACTGCTGCAGACTGGGAAATATTTTAGGTGAGGGAGCTGTCAAGACACATGGGTCTTTCATATTCTTCCTGAGGCAGGTGGATGTCAGCCTTTTTTCATCCTTCAATATTTAACACAAACATTGTTTCCAAAGTATTCTGACTCTAGTCAAGTATTTCTGGAGCTGACAAATTCCTGTGCTTCAAGAGATTGACCCTGTAAAAGTCTCGCGTGCTTGAATTTTATAGGGAATTATTTATTAGGGTAGAGCTGGGTGTAGGATACTGCTCTGTCTCCTGACTTGACAGCACAAGCTGCATCAGAGTCCTGTGTGAAGCAGACTTTTCTGGGGGAGTATAAACACCCGCCCTAAAGCACAACTGTGAAAAGCTTCTCAGTCTCCAACAGTTTACTGTCTTCTGCGGTGTGGGCCTTCAAAGGAGAAGAAATACCTGTAGAACAGATACAAAGTAACTGTCAAATGCTTGGCTTTACCTCTGGCACTTTAAGGTAAGATGACTTTGAAGTTCTTGCAAGATTCTTCTGACAAGTTACAGTTTGGACAAGCTGTAGTTCAGTTCTGTTGTTTTATCTAGGCTTAAAAGCTGTGTTGTAAAAGTAGGGACACAGATCTATCCCAGAGATTCAATTTCTGACTTGGACACCTCTCTTGCAAGTCACTGAGTTTGGCTGATCATAGCTCAAGAGCCTTCATAGAGCTCTGTGTCAAGAATGATAGGAGCAAGTCTACTGGTAGTTCTCAGGATTCCACTAAATTTTTAAATCACAGATTGTTCAGATGCAGCCTCTGAAAATTTGCATCACCCTGTGTTTCGTGGAAATTCTTAGTCAAAAAAAGGAGATTATTAGGAAGAAGTCTGACCTTGATGCCATCCTACTACAAATCCCATACTTGTTGTTCCAAATTTTGATGCTTTCTCTCAAAACCAGTTTGTAGATACCACATTTCATCCAAATTCATCTTGTGTGAAGATTACCAGTGGATTAACTGAGCAAGAAACTGAGACGACCTCAGTTCATATCTATATTGGTAAAGGAACAATCAGAGAAGTGGGACTTGGCATGTTGCAATCTCCTCTTCTTCCTGTGTTGTTCTAAATAAGAACGAAAGTTCTCACAATGTTTTAGAAGAATTTTCACTCCCTAGTGCATCCACAGCCATCCTACCTTGCCATTAATTAGGGTGTAAATGAGAATCCCTTTTCTTTTTGTCTGATCTCACTCGCTGGGTTGTGACGATGAGCATTACAACCTTTGTGGAAGTGTATGCAAGGCAGCAGGGCTGAAACTCACCCATCCATCACATTATCACTGATGACAACCCTACTTGGTTTTACAGTCCATTTCTCTGGCTGGAATTCAGCCAGGACAGGTTGGTACCTCTACTCTTTCAAAAAGTGTGTCGTATTTTTGGGTGACCTGGGCTGGGTGAAGTGGTCTGGGCTGGGGCTATACAGCTCCTTTGGTAAATGCTGCTTCAGTAGGCTGTACCCATGTGCTAAGATATTACTTCATTACCAGCTCAGAGGAAGGAGTGCCAGCTACTTACACCTCTGTCATCACTTTCCACACAACATGGATTGTGTTATATTATTATTAACTTTATATTGTATTACAGTTATTAATAAGACAGCGAGGAATGTTGTTACATATTTTTAGCAGTGGAACAAGTTGGGACAATAGTAGCAGTGAGCTCTCTAGGAGGCCCAGCTACCTAGAAACATCTGCAACTATCTGGCATATGAAACTATTGAAGACTTGGAAGTTCACTGTCCTCGTCATCAGCTTAACACATATGTACCACAAAAATGGATTGCGGTTTCCAATTCCAAACAGCTAAAAAGAAGTAATTCTGTCATTCCTAGCATTTTAAGGATGCTTTAAAAAAAAGGCTTAGACCTCTTCCTTTACTTTCAGTGTGACTACTTGACTTTAGCAGTTACACTTCTCAATTGACCCTCTATCTATTTTGTGAGGAGGATATTTATTTATTTTATTTGAAAAAGTCCTGGAAAATTGCTAATCTGGGTCCTACATGCCTAATTGCCATGGTTAAATATGGGCAATGCATTATTATTAATCTTTTGGTCATAACGGTCATCATTTTACATCCTTAGGCTGAACAGAAAGGATGGGGTGACTGGAAAAGCAGCTTTGTCTTCTTTTAGTTGTAGTTCTAGAGGGGTTTTTATGACAAAGGATATATACTTGGAAAAATGAAACAGACTGTGTTGTCTTGTGTTTACTAACAATTAAACTCTTGTGTTTACTAACAATTAGATTCTTAGTATCGGGATGATAAGAGGAAGCTGCATAAATAAACAAGTTGTAATACAAAATTAAGTCAGGTATGTGTGGTTACATGCAGTAGTGGAGGGTTGTGTATGGCTTGAAGCATTATGTTCATCAGCCACAAAAGTAGTAAGCTGTATCTTGTGCAGTTGTATTGCTTTAACTGTAGTGATACAGATAAGGCAATATGCTTCTCCTCTTGTACACAGCATGCATGATTATATTGGAGTAAAATGCACTTACAGGTAGCTTGTATTTCCCTGTTTAGGAAAGAAAGTAAGTTTACTTTCATCTTTGTTTCTGTGCTGTCTTCTCTTCTAGAAGTTACAGACTATGCCAGTTAAAAAGATAATTTTAAGTAACTTTGGTATTGGTTAAAAAATAAAAATGAGGGACATTTCAGTGCTGTTCCTTGAAGCTAATTGCTTTGGATTTACTAATGAGCCCTTCAACCTTTGTAAATGAAATTGAGAAAAAAAAGTATTTTCTTTAGAATTGTGAATACACTATTACAGCCACAAGCAGCAGCCTCAGAGGTAAAGTAGCTGCTCCAGCTGCTGGTGAGATGCCTGTGGATTTTCTGTTTAGTTTTTTTTTTTGGATGGCTTTTTTATTGACAAGGAGAAGATGAAGTCCTGGAGTCTGTCTGGTGGGGTTTTTCTGCATGTTCAGTGTGAACCACCTGGCACGATTTGGGGGCTGGCAAAAAAGACACTTGTAGCTCTCATAGCTGTGCCAGCCAGGTTGCATCTGAATGTCATATGCCAGGTAAAGTTAGTTGAAAAAGCACATTGTGTCTGCTTTCTTACTTCATTACGGCAAGGCTTCCAAGGAAAGAATGTAATCGTGGCGTGTGCAGTCAGGAAACCAATAGGAATCTCATCTGTGCTACTGAAATGCCAAGTGGGGACTTGTGCCTGTTTTTTATCAGTGTGGAATAAAAAGTTTTCTCTGAGTTTTCTCCAAGTGCCAGTGATTAACCCATTCTAGCTATGGGGTAGACATTAATAGACTTCTAGTACTTGGAAGGACTTGGCTTTTACAGGTAGTGAAAAAAATTGAAAAAAACCCACATATCTACGCTCTGTTTATTACCATACTGCAGCAGCTGGCCCTGGAGCATGACCTTTGACTCCACACACAAAGGGTTGTTATTTTCCCCTTCAGCTCTGGCATTGTGAGGGACTTGGCTTGTGAAAATCTTGAGTCCTCTGCCCTGTTTATAGGAGGTCTTGGTGTCTCTGTCATGGAAGACCCTTCCAGATTTGCTAGGCAGAGAATTAGGAGTACCTGTTTCAGATTGCGGAAATTGTAAGATTTTTCTGTGCTGCCCTGCCTCACAGGAGGAAGGACCTCATCTGACTATTGTCTCTAAAAAGAAAGTGAATTTGCAGAATTTTGTGTTTTGGTTTGAGTTTACTTATTTTTGTCAAAAGGGTGCAAGGACTGGGAAACTTTATATTGGTGAGTGCCAAGGAGATGCAGATTCACATACGTCTCATTATGAAAATCTGCTGGTCCTAAGGCTTTCTGAATTTCAGAAGTCCCCCTCATGAGGCACATTTCATCACACTCCTTCCTTTAGGCATTTTTATAGGAAATTGTAATGTGATTTGAAAATAGGTGTTTTTTTAAAAAAAACTGTGTTACTGAGGAAGAAAAGGTGCTGCTAAATTACACTGTTTGTGCTTAGCAGTCTCTACATATGATATTTTAGTGTTTTCATGATTCCTTTTCAAGTACTCTACCATTCTACTAGTTGATTTGAGCTTCAAGCGACCTGTAACCCCAGTGACTATGAGTAAGGCAGGCAGGCTTCATTCACAAGTGGAAAAGCAGTGTATTTTATTTCAGACAGACGTGACTGATTTATCCTGTATGAGCATTCTAAATGATTAATGTATTGCAGTGATAATTGCTGGTCACAGCTGAAGGACTGTCATCTCACTGTGAATTTTTTTGTTCTGGTTTGATTATAATACATGAGGTGTTTTTGTCTGTGACTACACAAGGCAGAAAGAAATGCAACTCTACTGGGTTTAGTATCCACACTTGTGTTTGCCTGTGACCAGAGCATTCCTGTAGTGTCTCATATACAGCCTTCACTTTGTACTGTAGTACTGCTCATTATTTTACTTGGTTATGTCCCCTTTATTTTTGCACAGGAGTGAGCTTAAATAACTGCAATTAATGCACTTAGATTTGTTATACTTGCCTTGTAGACAATAATGTGTTCTTGTTTAGATGCTGACTTCAATTGTTGCTTTTTTTAGCCTAATTAAAAAGTCTGCTTGTATTGTTTCAAAACTATTGTTTCAGCTACTGTGTGGTGAGGTTACTGGATGTTTTTCTGCCTTATGTGTGCATTATTGTAGTTATGCTTCTTCTAGACTGAGCTTTGTCTAGGATGAAAAATGAGTTATTTTTCTGACAAAGCTGAGAGTTGTGGGGGAAAGTGGTGGAAGAAAATCCTCATCTTTTAGAAGTAAAAGAAGTATAGTTTCTGAGACTTAAAATCGGTGTCTCAGTTCAGATGCTGCTGAATTATGCTTTTAGGTTTTGTGTCTTCTTAATGTTTTTTGCCTAGTTTTGAAATGTGGATGAAAACATCGCCAGTTATTAATGTAAATTTATGTTAAGCCTAGAGTGTGCCCATATGTTTGAGTTTCTTAACTTATTATTCAGAGACTCTGAATCTGTTTTTTTTGGTGCCTTCATTTTATCTTGCTAAAGAGAAGTGATCAGCACTCAAAAATGAGCCCTTTGGAGAAATGACCACCTGTAGTAAGTTTGAAATCTGGGAGATTGTTATAATGGAGAGAATTATCTCAAGATACAGAATTCTTTCTCTGCTAATTAGATGTGCCCATAATTTATATATGTGTTTAGCTTGAATGTCCTCAGAATATGTATGTGTTCCTTTTAGTCTTTTTCTCTTTCTCATCAAGGGATTTGAAGGAAGTGTTTCCTAATGGTCATTTGTATAAAGATGAAGAGGAAGAGGATACTGTTTAGGCTACTTTTCAGGGGTTGTATCAAAAAAGATTAATGGTCCCAGGGAACCGGTAATGGAACGCAGTCGTAAGCTTCCTCGCATCACTGATTAGTATTCAGCCATAGTTTTAGTGTATGAAAGTCTTTTCTATTTGATGAATCATTTAACTATATCCTAGAGAATAAATGATTGCATTCTGGTGTCACCTATTTTTGTTTTGATAGTCTCAAAGCATTAAGTCTTGTAGGTTCTAAGTCTGATCCTGTCTGTAATGTAGCAAGGTTCTTTTTAATTTTTTTTTATAAAAATGTCTGTATAGTTGGATGGGAAAAGCCCAAAAATGTGACTCCTGAAGATTAAAAAAACACAGCAAGAGCCTAACATTTTTAATTAAGGGTTAGCACTTGAATATTCGTGTAAAAATATATTGGCCTGAAAATCTTAAGTTTTTTTTTTGGTGTAATGAAAGACAGGTATTTAAAAGCATCCTTGCAAATGTTGCAACTGCTGTCTTAGCATGAGAGTTCAGGAGCCAGAATGAGGGCTGCTCAGAGCTGGCAAAGCCAAAGGCATCTGAACACCTGCCAATTAAGGTAGAAGGGTATTGATTTTCAAGATTGCCAAAATGTTCTCTGTCTTTCATAAAGCGGTAAATCATATTGAAAGGAATTGGAGTAAAACTGTCATTGGTTTTAATGTTTTCTTTTGTGGTCTGTTAACAAAGATGAGTGAGATGGGAGTGTGTGCTCTGCCAGTAAAGACATCGGCTACCACGGAGCAGCTGCCTGTCTGGTGCTGCTGCTCCCAGCATTGACTCCTGTTTGCCACCATGTTCTCTCAACATGTTTCAACATGTAATTGCATTGGCCTATATACAGCAATGTGGCTGTCTTGGACTTTAATCCTTGCCATTGTAAGAGTGCTGATTGAATTGCAGGCTAAAAATAGGCTGTACTCAGACATGTCGTGTGCTATCAGTTGCACTCTGCTTTGGCAGTCTGTTGGTAACATGACATAATTAAAAGTTGACAAAGGCCGTAGCAGAATGCTGTCCCATGATTTCTAGGATTTAATGCTTGAAGAAGGTATTTTCTTAACTTGATGAATTTGGCTCACGTGGTTACAGCTCAAATAAATGACCTACTGTAGTATTCTTCGATAGTTCTGGTAGGCTGTTGAAAGAATGTCCTTGCCTTAAACCCATTCTTTAGATTGATGTTGTTTCTATGGGAAAGCCACTGGTAATAGACCATAGCATTTGGAAATCATTACAGCTAGGTGTGGTTTGAGTGACAAAAAGGAGATTAGAACTATTTTTCAGTGCAGTGTAAGTTGAGCTATATTTACTTCCTTTATGTTATTACAGTTTGTCACTGATATTCCAACAAATTTTTCAGTAAGATATATGCAGCTGAGGAGAGGGAAATAGCTTACTATCTTGTGAGTAATCATCAGCTAGTGTTATTTTAAGAAGTTTCAAGGGAGATTGATTAAAATTATGCTTTCATGTTCTTCACCAAATTAGATTTCTTGAAATAAAAACAGTAATCTAAATGTCTGAGATAATTAAGCATCAATTCATAAAATATGGTTTGAAGAAATACTCAAAAGGAAATAAAGCCCAACCAATTTCCTCAGTGAATTCCACTGAAGGAGCTACCATGGGATGAAGCTGACAGGTATTCAGTCTCTGTGCTTAGTTGTTAAAATCAGGGAAGGGAAAGTAAGCTACAAATAATTACTGTAAAAAGATTAATTTCTTGGACATTTGTGTGTATGTGTAAATGCAATCAAAGTAATATTAATCCTACCTTTGTTTTCTCATGTTGATTATTTGTCCATTTCTTCAAAATAAGTCAAGGCTGAAGTGTGTTCTGTAGGTGAGTCATAGGAAGTTATTATTGAAGCCATGCTTCTGTGGTGCTTTTTAACCAGCTGGATGTTTGACAATTTAAATAAAGTGACTGATTTCATGCTGTATTTCCACATGGCTACTAATAAGTTGTATGGTTCAAGTTATTTCTGAAGGTAGATTTTTGTGACAACCAAAGACTGATGGAGTAGGGTGAGAGTACATGATAAGAAAGAAAAGAAAGTCTATAAAGTTTTCCTGGCCCAGAATCAAGAATACATTCATGAGCAGGTTTCTGGCCAAATTTAGTATCTCTTGTAGACTGCACTTTGTCACCTGTAACTTGAATAGGTGTTATGTCAAGATTCAAGGAGAATCTATTGTAGCAAACCAACCCCCTTATTTTTGGATATCTCTGTTTAATATTGATGGAATTTATTGTGAGAAGTTCTTATTAGCTGCTTGGGCAAGTCTGAGTGATTTGGCTTGAATGTTCTTACCATAGGCTGTAACAGCATAGTTGTGTGAACTTGTGCCTGTCCTACCAGGGAACTTGGCTCGTTCGCTGTTGCAGTGGAACCTGTTTTGGCTTGACTATAAAGCTGTCACCGCTGGGCAATGACCTGAGTGGTGCTCATATTAGTGTCTGCCTTTATGAGCTACTAATGGAAACGGAAAACCCAATTTACTTAATCAGATGCTTTTGAAGCTAATTACTGTGTTTAGTTTGTTTGTTTTCTGAAGAAGGGAGGTGAGTGCAAATCCCCAACCACAGAATGTTTATACAAACACATGGAGGTGTTTGGGCAATTACAAAGGCCTGTGTAGCAAAGCAGGCTCTGTCATTTGTGCCATGTCTCACTCTTCATGCCCATCACCTTTTTGCTTTTCAGTATTGCTGCCTGTGCTATATTAGAAGGCACAAGCTCAGCTTAGGGCTGATATGGGTCGATGTGAATCAGTCTCCTCAAGGAGACAGATTTTGGCAATTGATGATGACTACTTTGTTATTCTTCATGGGTTACACCATGGTGATGGGCATTTGGCCAATGGGACAACTGTCTGGAGTAACCAGGGCTTGCTCCTTTCTTGAACTACAGGTAACAGAGGAAGGAAAGTCTGGGGTTTTTTTAAGGTAAAAGGTTATTTTAAAGCCAGAAATAGCATTGTAATTGCTTGATTCTCAGAAGCAATTTCTGGAGGCCTGTCTATGAAAGGAGTGTAGCTGTAACCTCCAATGCTAACAAATGGATAAGTAAGGAAATTACATTTCAACTGTGCAGTACAACCAGATATTGAAAGCCTTGTATTCCTGCCCATATTCCTGAGTTACATTTGGGAAATACTTACTCTTAGTTGCAGATGTGCTTGCAGTGGGTCACATACAGATGATTTTTTAATTTTTTGAGGCCACTAAGTGAAGAGCTTCTGTTTGAAGTAGAGAAGAGTTGAAGCTCTGAAAGACATCAGTATAGAAGGGCAGAACTGGTAGAGCTGCTATGCTAGACCAAAAGGAAGAACCAAACAAAATCCTTGTAATACGGAGAAAGTCTACCTCATGCCTGGATGCACATGTATATTTGTGAAGAATGCAAATGAAGAATGCAAAACAAATTTTTTTTCCTGTATCAAGTCTTTGAAAACAGCCATTTCATCTTCCCAGAGACACAAAAGATTTTGGAGCATGGACCATTGTCTCTCTGGGTGCAGGAGTGAGTGGGTTGGTAGAGGAGAGCAGTACTTGGGATTCCAGGAGAAGCATTTCAGCTGAATGTCTCCTAATGGCAAAATTGGCATGATGTTTAAATAGCAAGATTGCTGCTGCAGATTATCGAGTTAATGTTTTGTTTATGCAGTTTTCCTTTGAGTGTTATATTATGACCTTAGCATAGTCTCCTAAAGTACAAAACAAAGTACTAAGCTGATGATCCATCGTTTATTGGCACCTTGTTTTGTTCTGATTCAGGAGAAAAAAAGGTTTGTACATAATCTATTGTTTTATGATTTGGAGGCAGGGGAATTATTTTGTTGTCTTTAAATTGTTCAAACATTTTAAAGTGAAAATAAGCTTAAGAAATATGTCTTTTGCCAGGGAAAAAATATGAAGTCTATCCAAATCCCTGAACTAACTGTTATACTTCAGCCAGCCCCTGAGAAAACTTTGACAACTCATTTCACTTATGAGTTGGTATCCAGTTGTTTTATTTGCCCAGAGGAAAAATTACATTTACATCATGGTCTCATCAGTGTCAGAGCAGCAAGTTGCTGTGAGGAAAACTGGCTTTTTACTGTATATTGGGTGGAACATGTTTAAGCCATGTTTTTAATGTGATAGTCCAATGTACTAAAATGCCCAGTTAGTGCAAGAAAACTGTATCTAGATGGTCTATTTTGTCTCAAGTGTAAACCTCAAGTCTTTAAAAGTAGTTAGTTGAATGCTTGTTGAAAAAATTTTTGGGATGAAAAGTTTTACAGAATTTGTCAGGATAGTCATATCAGTACCTGCTTAAGCAGTTGATTTTTGAACAGGGCTCATATCAACATTCAATTTCCTTTGCCAGAAGGGATATATATCCATTTCTCACCTCTAAGGAGAAGGCTGACAATGTTAAATGTGGATCATTCCACATTTGTATTAAAAACAGAAATTCAGCATACAAGACAGTGGTGATGTTTAACAATATGACCCATGCTGCAATCTGCAATCACCCTAGTTTTGGCATGTTGAATCCTATCATTCACACAGAAAAGGTGTTAATGAGACTTCCGTTTGGGATGTACTTCTTTTAATGGGCTTAAGAGTCTTCTAACTGTCGTGTTTCCTATTAGAAGGTTATTGATATTTGAAATCATATTAATGAGTAAGAACTCTGTTTATAAGGTAGAATATATTTTTGCTATTCAAGTCATTTAAAGTGAAGAAAGTAAAGAAGGAATTTATAAATGGGAACCTAAATAAAAATATCATATTAAATTAAACTTTCCATTTGAGGACAAGATTTTTTGAGCTACCTTCATTTTTGGGAGACACATAGAAAATGAATGATGGGAAGATAGTTGTTGGAAAAATACTTGCTGTTGAAGGAACACACCATGTTGGCGTATGTGGTGAAAGACTCTAGATATAAGTTGCTCTCTGTACAAATATATTTTAATTAATTTTAATCTTAGTTAAAGGATTGTAGCAGGACTGTTGTCAAAGGTGGGCATATTTTCTCCCGGCTCTTGATGACACAGTGCTGGCTAAACTTTGACTCCAGATCTTACAATAAGTACTTTTGGTGTTTTCCTGTGTGTCTCCATATCACAGGGGTGAATGACTGGTACTTGAAAGCCATTCTCCTCCTTGCTTAGCTATCTCCACTGAGGTTTTCTAGATATGGGTCAGAGGAGACATTTTTCTTGCAAGTTTGAATCATCTTGAATTGGATGTGGTGGTGTAGTAGGCCATGAGTATCACCTTAATATGCAGCTCAGCTGGATTCTCAAATGTTATTTTTCCAAGAGCTCTTTATAGTGAAATAATGGCTTAAACAGTAAGTTTCTGTGTACTGTCCTTGTGTAAATTACAATTGTTTTACTATCTAGACCCAAGGTACTTTTTCAAATATATTGTAGATGTTATTTGGCTACTGAATGAACATTTAGTGCCTGTATGCATGCTTTATTCTGCGCTTTCTTATGATTACGTACTTCAGTTGTCTGCTACCCCTTTGTTAGTGGTTTTTCATCAGGCTGTCAAATTATTCAGTATTCATAGTATAAGAACAATCAGCTTCTGGTTTGTACTTGTCTATTGAACCTGATAGTTCTTCTGCTTCTTCTTTTTCCTGGAAAAAGTAAAAACCCTGTTTTTGGTATTGCAATTATTGTTTTGTCACAGGCCACCATTTAGGCTTATAATAACAGTCATCCAACAACTGCTATAGGCTTTACATGAAATCTGTCGCATTTTTTATATTTTTTAGGTTTGCAAACAAATGAAATGTTACCAAAGAATACAGAAGTACATGAAGCTGGACATGTTTAAGGGTAACTCAGTAGAGTGGTTTGTCAACCAAAAATCCTCCCAGCAGAAAATCAACCATAGCTAGTAATGAACATGGATTCCTTTCTCTTCACATCCTGTTGAGATTTCAGCAACCACTATGTCTATTCAGCCCAAAACAGGGGTCAGCTTGTCTTCATGACACCGTTGTTTAGCAATCAGGGCTGATCTTTCTGGAGTAGAAATTGCTGAATTACTTGATTACGCTCTTTGAAAGATGATCATTACCTTTTAGGAAAAGGTCTGTGACCAGGGAAAAGAATCTCTTAAATGTTTTATGTGAAATGTACCACTGTTCTCAAGTTGACTTGTGTCACCTGAAGCTAAATTCCAACCAAGGCTGTAGTGGGGGGGAGGACTTTGGCATGTTATGCGTTTATATACTCAGGTTTCCTTGTGTGCATTTCTGCAGTAGGACCCTCTGTGCTGTCGAGGCCTTGTTGTTTTATGGAATCAGTTTTCTGGTTTGGTGTCTCACAAAACTGTGTGACTAAGAGCTATTGCTGTCACTGTGCTTGAATGATTGCCTTTGCTTAGCAGGGAACCCTACTACCTCACAGGGGTCATTAAGGTATACAAGTATCTTTGCAATTTAGAGCATCTCAGTACTGAAAAAGTACTGATGAAAAAGTTACTGCATATGCCCAACAGATTAAATCTTTAATCCACTGTTTGTCAAAGCTAATGAGGGGAGCCTAATGTTGGGATTGAGAGATCCAACATAAGCTTAAATTGCAAAGCTTCACTTGCAGGATTTCTGTCTATCATGTATCTGCAGAGTTCTTGGCTTTTGTTTTCAATTATGGGCTTTGAGCTGTGGTTCCCCTCCAGCATAATGACAAAGTTACCACTTACATAATAATTGCAAAGTATAGAAGAAATTGACTGCAGATCTATACTCTACGCTGTTTACAAGCCCCCACCTCGATTATTTAGTAAGTGGTTTCTAAAGACGGACTATTTATTCACTAGTAATCAATATTTTCATGTGGTTCTGGAAGGGCAGTCAGGACAAATGAATTGTGTCTATTAACTTTTCTGTTGGCTCATAGGGCTTGCACTTACTCATCCAGTTACTCCTCAGTGCAATTTCTTTTTATAAACATAGAGCAATTTCATATCATAAACACTAGTTCTAATTGGAAAAGGAGAGAGAAAAAGAGAAATCTCATAGGTTTAATTCTCTTACTAGAAGTGTTTTGGGCCCCAATGAATGTGAAATCAAGATTTAAAAATTTTTGCTAGCGCAGCTGAGGATACAGCTTTGTACGTTTGGTCTTATAAAAATATAAATCAGATTAAATATGATCTTCTCTCTCTGTGTTCAGGAAGAACAGCTAATTGAGACAAGAGAAGATTGCCTTCAGAGCTCTAGCTCTGGAGATACTTTAAGCAAATCCTTGTAAACTGTGTTGCCAGAGCTTGCTTCTTTGCTCTGAAAGTCAGGAGGTATTGAAGCTGATTCCATGGAGATTTATGGAAGAACTGCACTTATGGTGTGAATGAAAAGTTGGTGTATAACCATAGTATGATAGGAACCACTCCTGTTCCACTGAGGGGAACACTTTTTTATTTGCTCCTGAAAAATCAGGACCTTTGTCTCTTCCTGCTTGATATCTCTCAATATATTTTTGTGACTGTCGGAGAAATCTGTGTGCAAAATCTCTCTGTTCCTACAGGTAGACATGTAGAGTTCGAGTATCTTCTTTGGGAATTGTGCCTGTATATCTATGAGGAATAGGAGGTGCTGCTGCCAGAAAAATCCAGCAAGAGTACATTAAATAAACCTGCAAACCTGGTCTTGTGTAGTGCTTCCCAAGATGGCAGCTGACATATTTTCTGTTAAAAAAAATGTTTTATTAATTTTTCTTCCATCACAGGGAAAAAAGCTGCAAAGAGAAGTAGGACTCTTTTCTTACATGGGAGCCTTTCCTCAGGTCTGAAATAGAAGTAGGAACTCTGAAGCCTGAATGTCAGAGCTCTCTGTGATAGCTTAGCTGAATCATGTTAACATGACAAACAATTTGAGAGGGAAGGTGGCTGATAACTGGGGTACAGAGATAATGTTAGCAAAAGTGGGGAGAAATGTCAGCAGTTGCTGCCTGCAAGACATCTAAAAGTAACCTATCAATGAGGAAAAGCAGAGAGAGACGTGAATTTTGGAAATAATATGATCATCAAGGGTTCTGCATCTTACTATGTAAAAGATCGGGCTGCACATCATTAAAGGTACAAGACTGTCCAAGGTTTACAGAAATGAAAACCAGCCCTCATTTCAACCTACTTCATGTAATTATAAATAGAGATTATGTATTTTTTAATTAGATTATTTCTGTCAAATTTTGCTTGCCATAGTATGCCAAACAAGGATACAGGTATGCAAAACACTTCTAAGAGGCAAGGACTAGGAAGATTAAATTGCTGCTCACTCTTTCAAATAATCCCAAATCTCTCTGGTGCAGTCTGCACCTATAGCCTATAGATACATTTATAGTAATCTCAAATGCAGCTTGTTGGAAAGAACATATTCATGCCTGTCATGAAGAAAAAATAATTTTCGAGTTTTAGATATCTGAGACATCTGGAAGGGCCATGAATTTCCTGGTGGAAAACCTTCTCAGTGAAACATCTGGGGCTTATTTCTCTGTCTAAAACCAAATAACCTGAAAACTGTTTGAAGCATGTATTTAAACATAATAACTAGCAGGATATTTGCTCAACCCACGAAGAGCAATGAAATGCTTCAGAAAAAAAGGACACAAAAAGCCCAACCTAAAATGCCTCTGCTGCATAAATTAAATTATACTTTTCAAAATAAAGGAAGAGTAGGAAGGTGTTGCGTTCACAGTTGCTTTTTGCACTGATCTGACACTTAGTGAAAAAGTTTTCTGATGAGTTTTTTGGTTGGGGTTGGTTTTGGCTATTTTTTGTTTGTTTTTTTATGGAAGGAACAACTGTATTTTTAATTTCTTACTTAGAACCTTCATCATGTCTGACTAAAGGGTTCATTCCTCTCCTGTTTTAGGATGATTGAATCAGCTATTCCTTGCCTGACCAAGCTGAGCAACCGTAGATGCTGTTTTCTTTTTAATTGGGCTTCACAAATAGCTTTTGGATCATCAAAAACTTCCTGCTACTTAGGTCGTCAGCATTTTTCCAATCTTTGGATCTTTGTTTGTTGGCTTGTGTTTTGTTTGGGTTTTTTTCCATTGGACCACTGCCAGGATGGGCTTGAATGTTGCCTCTTGCCTTCTTTTTTTTTTTTTTTTTTTTTTTTT
>VXBN01004449.1:19856-70589 GCA_013397395.1 Sinosuthora webbiana
ATTTATTTTTTGCTTTGGAAGTGAAAGGTCATCCAGAGGCACTGCAGGCAGGAGAAGAGTGAGTATCCATGGCCACAGGAATGCTCCTGGGTGCCCAGGGTTTCTGTGGCTGTGTACCAACCAACGGCAAAGCACCTGGGGAGAATTTCAAAACTGTCTCCTTTTTCATGGACTACCTTTTGAATTCATCCCCAATATTCAGTCCTTGTTCTGCCCCTTATAAATAGAGATGGACTAGTGTTTCAAGAGGGGACTTTGTGTGCACTGAAGAAATAATGGGTAAACTGTGTGGGTGGTCGAGTCCAGAGAGTGGTGGTGAATAGAGTTACAAACCAGTCCAGAGCCAGTTACAAGCAGAGTTCCTCAAGGCTCATTATTTGGGCCAGTCCTGCTTAATATCTTTTTTGGTGATCTGGATGAGTGGTTGTGTGTACCCTAAGTAAGTTCAAAGCACCAAGCTGGGCAGGACTGTTGATCTGCTGGAGGGCGGGAAGGCTCTGTAGAGGGATCTGGACTGGCTGAATCAAGGGGCCAAAGGCCAACTTCATGAGGTTCAACAAGGCCAAATGTCGGGTCCTGCTCTAGAGTCACAACAACCCCAGGCAGCACTGCAGGCTGGGGACAGAGAGGCTGGAAAACTATCCAGTGGAAAAGGACCTGTGTGTGCTGGTTGACAGCAGCTGAACATGAGCCAATGTGTGCCCAGGTGGCCAAGAATGGCAATGCCACCTGGTTGTATCAGTAACAGTGTGGCCAGCAGGACCAGGGCAGTGATTGTCCCTCTGTACTAGGCTCTGGTGAAGCCCCACTGACCTTCTGTGTCCATTTCTGGGCCCCTCACTGCAAAAAAGACATTGAGGTGCTGGAGTGTGTCCAGAGGAGGGCAGTGGAGCTGGTGAAGGGTCTGGAGCACAAGTCTGATGAGGAGCAGGTGAGGGAGCTGCAAGTGTTTAGCCTGGAGAAGAGGAGGCTCAGGGGAGACCTGATCACTCTCTACAACTGCCTGAAAGGACACTATAGCGAGGTGGAAATCAGTCTCATCTCCCAGGTAACAGGACAAGAGGAAATGGCCACAAGTTGCATCAAGGAGGTTTAAACTGGATATTAAGAAAAAAATTATTTATGGAAAGGGTGGTCAGACACTGGAACAGACTGCCCAGGGAATTGATAGAGTCATGATTCCTGGAGGTATTTAAAATATGTGAAATGTGGCACTGGGGACACTGGGAACAGTTTAGGGGTCCACTTGGCAGTGCTACAGTTAATGGTTAGGCTTGATTAAAGGTCTTTTCCAACCTAAATGATTTTATGATTCTCTGAAAGCCAAACAAAAGGATTGGATCTTCTTGCTTGTTGAAAGAACCAGTTTCTTATTTCACTTACAAGCTCTTGGAGAAGATGACATCATCCCTGCAGAGCTGATAAAGTTACACGGGTGTATACATTTTGAGTGTAGAATGGCACCAAAGGCTTTGATGCTTTGCAAACTGCAGTTGTTTATATGTTAATTTCTTAAATTATATAGGGGTCGTGCCTCTTTCCTTTTACTGTGTAGTCTAATAGGGCAGCTCAACCAAGCCATGCATCTCTTCCCACTGTAAAAATTGCTTTCAAATTAATTGGCGAACAAAAGCACCATGAATAAAACAGAGCTTTGTGCTTCGTATTTCAGAGTTTTTGATTGTAGCTAGCTCCCACTAGAGAGTGTGAGCTATGTGAGACATTTGCCTGTAGTGAATGCAACTGGAAGGATGAATAGCAACAGCTCCAAGGTAAAGTTCTGTTATGTTATTGTGGTATAATAGTGGTTAAGCTCACTCTGAAAATAAATTAGTTCTTGATGTAGTCATAGTAGAAGCAATTCTGAAGAGAGACTAATGACTGGGGTTTTTTTTCTTGAATGTGTTGTTTACTTGTTTTTCTGTTTTATTGCTGTACTACTGGTTTTTTTTTAAGTCAGCGAAGGGAATATATGAAGTGAGAGACAGGGATGTCTTCATACTAGTTGCTCAAAATTAGTGCTGTTTTTATCAGAGGGGAGAGTTTGCCATTTTGCTTGAGCCAGATACTTTGTAATGAGGTTAAAGCTACTTTATGGAAGGGAAACGTATTTTATTCATCATTACTAGTTAACATGATACTTTTTTTAGTCTAAGGTAGTATATAATTAATTCTCGTGCCAGAAGAAAGCATATACTTTTGTTTTGAGACTCTTGGGTCTCAAAACGAGTATCAAAAGGCCATGCTTGGAAAGAAGGGATGAGCTTGTGATGAATGCCTTGATCTAAGGCTTGGGAGAACATTTGCTCTTTCTGAATGTGCCAGAAGCTTGCTGTGTGACTGTGGGTTAACCATCTTAGGGTTGCCTCTGCTGTGGGAAGTGTGATTCTTCCCACTGTTTTAAATTTGCTCCTAGCTTTGTTCCAGACTTCAAGTATTGGGCATGTTTCTCCTTGTGAAAACATTAAAACTCTTTTCAACTTTTAGTATTAAAGGTGTCTACATGCAGCTGTGCTCCCTTCATAAACCACTTCCACCCTCCCATTTAACTCAAAACCATAAATCAATGTAATCAGTATTTTTATTGAGGATTTTTTAAAAATTTATTTATCTTTTCTTTTTTTGTTAAGGGAAGTCCTGCCCCACAAAGTTGGGAAGTCCCTAGTTTTGTAAAGTGCAAGTATGGTGTTCCTGCACCTTTTGGGAAATATTAGACCAGATAATCCATACAGCCTCAGGGTTTATTCTTGATGTAATCTGGTTTTCCAAGTTACTTCGTTACAGACAGTAGCAAGGAGCATGTGAACTCAACCACATGGGTATGAAGGCTCATCTGTGATACAAAATATTGCATCAATTAATTTGGGAATGGAGAACTGTGTGTGGTTTAGTCCAGCTTGTATGATCACACCCCTAAGGACCAGATCTGCACAGTAGCCCTGGACATTTGTAAAATAATTTTGACAGCTTAATCTTCAACATAGCATCTTCCCCCTCCTTGCATGTTCTCAGCTATCTAGAGGAGAGTTCTTCCATGATGCATAGGTTCGGTGGCAAGTCTGCATCTGACACTTCCAAACAGCTGGTCCTGGGCTATTTTGAGAGCTTGATGCCCAGTTGCATTGCAAGGAAACCCAACCATTTGTTGTGAGGTGGATTGTAAAAATGATCTATGTTACAAGTTGCAACTGCTGGGCAGGGGCTGGAGTATGCCCATGAGATCATTTGCTCTGAAGCTGACAAAATTCCAGTTTGCCTGATGATGAAACATAGTCACATAAAGGTGCCATGTACATATGTAGGTCTGTGATCATTTCCAGTATCTTTTTTTGCAAGAAAATACACATAGAATCAATTAGATAGACTTCTCTAAGTCCAGTCAAGTACTGCAGAAAGCAGTACTTGAAAACCCTGAGAAAGTGGGTTTGACCCATTTAGCCTGTCAGAACTGCTCTTTATGCTTTATTTTGGTCATTCAGATTTGTTTGGGTTTTTTGTTTTGTTTTTGTTTTGTTCTGTTTTGATCAGCAGCAAGCACTGAAAACAAGGGCCCCAAGTGTGTTGGTTTATAGGAACTTTTATGCTTATAGCAAAATACAGGTACTTGGTAGTTCTTTTGTACACAGAAGAAAGTTATGTCATTCATCTACAGTAGCTAATTCCAGGTGGTTTAGAGGGATTGCAGAGGTGATGCAGGCACATTCCACAGCAGATTGGGAGATCGAAGCATACAGGAGGGTTTCCTGAGATGGGGGAATCCTAGGGAAGTGCCAATTCCTGCCAGGAGCTGGCCACTTGCACAAGACATGGTGGGATGGGTCCTATGACTAGAACAGATGGATACAGGCTCCTTATGAAAGACAGGCAGGGGACACAAGGAGGGGGTGTTGCCTTCTAGTCAATGACCAGCTGGAGTGCAGGCTAGGGGTGGGTGAGGACACAACACAGAGTTCATGGGTCAGGATTAAAGGAAGGACTTTGTAGTGGGGGTCTGCTACAGGCTGCCTAAGTGGGAAGACCAAGTAGGTGAGGCTCTCTATAGACAGATAGGAGAAGGCTCATGTTCACAATCCCTGGTCCTCAAAGGGGAATTCAACCGTCTGTTGGAGGGACCACTCAGTGGGGCAGAAGCATTCCAGAAGGTTCCTGGGATGTGTTGATGATAACTTCCTTCTCCAGGTGATGGGGGAGCTGTTGAGAAGTTCTATGATGAACTTTGTTCTCACCAACAAGGAGAGGCTGGCGGGGAATGTGAAGCTCAAGGGCAGCCTCAGCTGCAGTGGCCAGGAACTGGTGGAGTTCAAGATCCTTGGGGCAACCAAGAGGTTGCTCAGCAAGCTCTCTGCCCTAGACTTCAGAAGAGCAGAGTCTGGCCTCTTCAAGGAGCTGCTCAGTAGGCTGCCATGGAATGAAGCCTTGGAGGAAAGAAGAGCCCAGAGAAGCTGGTTGATACTGACGGTTCACCTTCTTCAAGCTCAGGAGCAGTGTGTCCCTAAAAAAAGGACATCAGGCAAAAACACCAGGAAGTCTTCATGGATGAACAAGAAGCATATGGACAAATTCAAATTCAAAGAAGAAGCATACAGAAGGTGGAAGCAAGGACAGGTAGACTTGGAAGAATACAAGGAAATTGTCCAAGCAGCCAGAAATTGGGTTAGGAAAACTAAAGCCCTAACAGAATTAAATCTGTCAAGGACAGCAAAAGCTTCAGCAGGCACATGAGTGATGAAAGGAAGATTAGGGAACATGTTGTCCTTCTGTGGAAAGAAACAGGGGACCTGGAGACCCAAGATATAGAAAAGACTGAGGTACTCAATGAGTTCTTAACCTTGGTCTTAAATGACAAGTGCTCTAGCCATGACACTCGGGATGCAGAGGGAAAAGGCAGGTACCGAGAGAATAAAGAGCTGCCTATTGTAGGAGATTGGGTTTGAGACCATCTAAAGAACCAGAAAGTGAACAAATCCACAGGACCTAATGAGATACATGAATAAGTCATGATGGAACTGGCAATGATGTTGCTAAACCACTGTCCATTGTATCTGAGAAGCTGTGGCATTCTGGTGAAGGTTCACTGTTTGAAAGGGGAAACAACCCAGGGAGCTACATATCGGTCAGTCTTACCTTGGTGCCCAGCAAGATCATGGAGCACATCTTCCTGGAAATTATGTGGAGGCACATGGAAAATCATGAGGGCATTGATGACAACCGATGTGGCTTCACTAAGGGCAAATTGTGCCTGACAAATTTGGTAGCCTCCTTCTGTGATGGGGTTCTAGTGTTGGTGGGTGAGGGAAGAGCAGTTGGCGTCATCTACTCATACTTGTGCAAAGCATTTAACAAAGTCACATACAAAGTCCTGTTCTCTAACCTGTACAGACATGGATTTGATGGACAGGCTAAGTGGTTAAGAAATAGGCTCTTGCTCAAAGAGTTGCAGTCCATGGTTCAGTGCCCAAGTGGAGGCCAGTGATGAGTGGTGTTCCTCTAATGTCGGTAATGGGACTAGCACTGTTCAACATCTTTGTTGGTGGCATGGACAGTGGGATTGAGTGCACCTCAGCAGGTTCACTGATGACACCCAGCTGTGCCATGTGGAGGGAAGGGATGCCATCCAGAGGGACCCTGCTCCTGTGACAACCCACTGGGGGTACTGCATCCAGCTCTGGGCCCCCCAGCATAAGAAAGACATGGATGTGTATGAGGGAGTCCAAAGGAGGGCCGCAAGGTTGCTTAGAGGGCTGGAGCCTTTTTAGACAGGCTATGAGAGTTACGGTTGTTCAGGCTGGGGAAGAAAGGCCTGCAGGGAGACCTTATAGCACCTGCCAGTACCTATAAGGGGTGTAAAAGACCTGCACAGGGACTTTCTCCAAGGTCCTGTAGTGATAGGACAAGGGAGAATGGCTTTAAACGGAAAGAGAGTAAGTTTAGATTTGATATTAGGAAGAAATTCTTTACAGTGAAGGTGGTGAGGCAGTGTGATAGGTTGCCCAGAGAAGCTGTGGATGTGCTATCCCTGGAAGTGTTTAAAGCAAGGTTGGATGGGGATTTGGGCAGTCTTGTGCAGTGGAATGTGTCCCTGCCCATGGCAGGGGAGTGGATCTAGATGAGGTTTAAGGTCCTTTTCAATGCAAACCATCCTATGAGTCTATAACCTATACTGAGTACCACCCTAATGAACCAATTTAAATAATAGATATTGGATGGCTGTTGTCTTGAAACATATGTGTTTTACTTGCTCTTAAGTGCAAAAAATTAATCTTCCTATTCCGAAAAGTATTTAACTAGATTTGATCTCTAAGTTTTGCTCTAATTATGAGCTTTATTGGCCCATTATGTACTGTTTTGAATGCTCACTTAAACAGTTCTGCATTTCTTTCAGGCTAGAAGCATAATTAGCTTTCTTTTTGTTGGTGTTCTTGAGTACCATGATTCTCACTTGCTATTTCCCCAAACTATTCCAATCTTTTTTTTCCTCTTAGGGCATCAGCTAGTCCTCCATGGTATGTTTTAGAGTCTGTCCACTATAAAGGAAAATCAGGAATTTATTATTAAAGTCATTTGTTTCTACTTATTTTCTTGATGAACTTGGAAACTGGGCGATCAGAGTGTAAGCAAGGAATGAGTATTGTTGAGATATGGCTGGTAGTGTTGCATTCATTCTTTCCCCAAAAACTTATTATTTCACTTGTAACTGCATTGAAGAGTGTGTGGTTTTTTTTGGTTTTTTTTTAGCGTTGTTCAGATGTTACCCTCATTAATTCAGAGGGGTTTTTTTTCCTTTGCCTGTTCTAGTCCAGACAACTGTTTTAAAGCTGAGGGTTGAAGCCTCTTGGCAGCTAATCAAACAAGGAAGAAATGACTGATTAAAAAAAAAAAAAAAAAAAAAAAGAAGCAAAAGTGCCAAATAAATTCTGCTTAAGGGTAGAAAATGTGACTTGAGATCTTTTGTCTTTTATAAAATCTTGATGTTAAGAAGAGAGTCTGCAGGGTACATGTATTTTCCCCATTTTTTCAGTGTTCTTATATTGAGTTTCATTCTCATAAACTTTAATCTTGCTCTTTTAATGACATCCCAATTGATGTTTGGTTTAGAAACCACAAAGCCTTTAAGAGGCAGTCTAAGTATTAGGAAGAGTTGATGACTGTATTCATTATAATACTGTTAGTAGAGGAGATCTTTCATTGAAACCTCCAAGGTTCAGGCTATGAGTGAAAAATGATTCTGTTGACAAATGTATGATGTTCTTTGAGACTGCTGCCATATTTTATTTTCTTTAGTATTTTATGCAAACACTTAGCGTGAATATGTTCAGTGTATTTTCTTCTATCTAAACTTATGGGTTTGTGCTAGATTTTAGTTTTTTTTATTATAGGTTGGTGGGTTTTTTAGCTTTCAGACACCTGATCAGAAGCTTCTGAGTCAAAGTTTGATTATAACAAGATGCTCTATCCTGGGCTTCTTATATCTTTTACTGGCTCAGTCTTTGACTCATTAACACTCCATCTCTTTTGGCCCTCAAAAGTTTGTGAATTTTACTAGAACTGCTGTTGTTCTGGAATGGTTCCCTACTCTTCTTTCTCTGAAGCTGTCTTCTTTCCCTCAGGACCTTCCTGCTCTAGGTTTTCAAATGGCCTGGTGTCCTCCCTACTTTCTCATTTTTCCTTAGTTTTGATTTTTCATAGAGAAGTGTTCATGGATGCAAATAACCTCTTCTATCAAATACTGATTTTAAGTACATCTTATTGCAGGACTGATATTTCAGCTGCACCATTTCAAAAACAGTGCTGATTTGGGTCATGTAGATGGAAATGCCATCTGCACACTGTGTTATTGCTTGCTATCTTTTTTTTGTGGCATATTGTCTTCTAGGTGTTCAGCCACTTATGGCAATGAAACCACCACAGCAAAAGATGGGTAATTGCTTACTGTGTGTGATGTAGTGCTTACTTTTGTATGATTCCTGCGTGTCTGTNTAGTTTTGATTTTTCATAGAGAAGTGCTCATGGATGCAAATAACCTCTTCTATCAAATACTGATTTTAAGTACATCTTATTGCAGGACTGATATTTCAGCTGCACCGTTTTTAAAACAGTGCCAATGTGGGTCATGTAGATGGAAATACCAGCTGCGCACTGTGTTACTGCTTGCTATCTTTTTTTTGTGGCATATTGTCTTCTAGGTGTTCAGCCACTTATGGCAATGAAACCACCACAGCAAAAGATGGGTAATTGCTTACTGTGTGTGATGTAGTGCTTACTTTTGTATGATTCCTGCGTGTCTGTAAATTGTGTGCGTGGTTCTGACGCAGACCACTATTTTAGTTTTGTGATAGGATAGTGAGCAACCTGTGGTGTCCCAAATGCAGTTAGAATAGCAATGGTATAGTCCTTGTGTGCGAGGTGGAGGATATCAATAGAAAGTTTTTTCTCAGGGTTATGTGTTAAGGACAAAAGGCTGCAATTTATATATTCATTCTCCTATATGACTTCAAAATCCTTTTTCAAGTATGAAATACTTCAGTTTTCAGTTTAGTAAGAGATGTACAAAAGGCAGATGGAATTGTCATGAAGTAGTTACCATTTTTGCCTTCCTGGACTATTACTTACCTTTAAAAGAATGATTTTTGAGATTATAACTCAATGCTTCTCCTACACACAGATACACCACACGCTCTGAACAAAAGATTCCTCAGATGACAAACTTAATTGAATCTAATCCTTTCTCACCTCCTCTCACTTTTCTTGACCTATCTCCTTCTTTGAGATAATTTCCATTTCCTTGGATACCTACACAGTAATTCTAGCCAAATGTTAATGAGAGCTTGTCAGCTGTAGGCATCCCCTGTGTATCAGCCAAAAAGCTGGATATACTTTCAAATAAAGAATCCTGTTTTTATGGCCTCTCTCCTTTCTGTTTAGCTAAAGATGTCCTTAATCACGAAGGTGAGGAAAGCTAGCTCTTCGTCTTCATAGTTAGGAAAAGCTGAACGCACATAGGGAAAGGGATTTGAAAAATCTACATGCTAAAAGTTTGAATGGATGCAGAGCTTAGGCTATTCTCATGCTATAGTTTTTTTACATTTAGTGTGAGAAAAATGTGGTTTTTTGAGTTAAAGAGATGGAGCTTTTTGGTCTAAATTTGACTTTGCTGAATTCTGTTGCCTATTTGGTTTGTGTGTCATCTCCAATTTAAGTAACTTAAAATGGTAGAATTAGGTGTGTTGGTTCCCCATCCAACATGCTATTTTCAGGGTTTTTTTATGCAGAAGTGCAATTTTTATTTTTTTTTTCAGTTAGCTTTTTTTAGCTAATATTAAACATTGCAGTAACACTAAATGAATTTGGCTATCTTGTTCCATGGCTATTGACATTTTGAGCAATCATACACTTTCTAACAATGCCTATGTGGCTGCTGTTGGAAATCACAGTGTCACACTTGGACACAGATACTGTAATAAATTCTAAATTGCTCCCTGGGGAGCACTGTGTTAAAGGGTATCACAAAGCAAGAGGTCTGAGAGTTGGTGACAAAGCTGCCCAAGAATAGCAACAGGTAGGCATCCACTCATTAAGTATTCGCTGTGGTGTTGTCTGTATTTGAGACTCCTGAAATAGCAGTTTCAGAATTTTGAACTCTGAACTTCCTTTTGTTATTCTTAAGTCAAACCCATAATATTAATATAACAGCTTTCTGTGTTTGTTTTCAATGTCTTTGTTATTTCAGCAGAATATTTTTATTGGCAGTGTATTTTTCCAGTGGCTCTTGAGGATCTAATGTGGCATTTATGTTTTACTTCATGCCCTGTATTACCTGACCCCAGGAGTATTTTGTGGCGTCTACCAGACCAAAGATAAAAGCTGCTGTTTCAGACTAGGAGTGCAGGCTATGTTCAAAATACCACCATTTCCATATCAGAGTAGCAGTTCCTTTTAAAGTGATTGTGCTCCTGTGTCCCTACCCCTAGTTGTGCAAACCTTTGGATTATCCTTTGTGTGGAGGTGTGGCTCGGTCAATGTGACTGCACATAAGCTCTCAAAAAGTGAGTGTAGTTTATGAAGTATTTTGACAATGGCAATTACTGTGCTAAAAATAAATCACATGTGCATTAGCATTAATAACTACTCTTACAAGATATGCTAAATATTCCTAAAGGGCTGAAAAATTCAGGAATGCTGTTGTACATGCTGGATTACTTCTTATAATATAAAGTTTAAGATCTAGGAAGTTATTCGGGGTCTTTCCATCAACCTCTAAATGAGTATGGAAGTGCAAGTTTGCTAGAGTTTGGCAACCTACTGACTTATGAGCATGGATGACTGAATGAGGCACAGTTGCCATCACCAAAAATGACCTTCTTACAGCCCCTGTGCCTGATCTTACTTTTAAAACTCCGACCTCACAGAACTGTTGATTTAGTTGGAATTTTAAAGGATAGGTTTTGTGGTATTTTTTAGAAAATACTTCAAGTTACAAAATTTTTACAAGGAGAAAGGAATGGAGGAAGGAGTATAGCTTTGTTTCAAGTAATTAGAGTGGAGCTACTTGGTACACAGGGCTTTTAGATCAAGATAATGATGGTGTGTGGGGTTGCTCTCATACTTTGAAAATGAGAGTAGTTTTTAGTGTCCACTTGTTTTGGGCACTAACATGTGGCTTGCATACAGATTATTTGTTTTCCTTTTATCTCAAGCTTTTTACCCAAGATGAGTTGTGTGGCATCAGTCCTGGCCTAGGTGCTTTGTTCTTTCTCCATCATGTTGCCCAAGTCATGATGACGTGACACAGACCAGGTAGCACCTACTCACATGAGAAGGGAGAGACACAAGAACAGTTGATTGTAACTTGTAGGAGAAGGGAATACAGGTGGCCTTGCCCCTGATAAGTAACAGCTGTGTTAATTACCAATACAGCCTCGACCCTGATGAGTCACAGCTGCATCCAATAAATGAGTGTGATAAAAGGGGGTGGCTTAGCTGGTTAGAGGGATCATGAGGGAGGAGGATCCTTGAGGTGGAGGGAAGGAGAGGATCATGAAGAAGAAGGATCCTGGGGAGAGAGCATCACTGCTGTGAGGTCAGTCTAGGTCTGCAGTTAGAGCCTGCTCTTGGAACCTGCAGTCACAGTCCAGCTAGGTAAAAGCCTGCACTCAGAGTCTGCAAACTAATATGTGCAGTCATAGTTTAGCAGGAACATAGTCAGAGGCTGCAAGGGAAACCTAAAGTAGGAGCTTGCTGCAGCCGCACTCAGTGAATGGTTGGAGTCAGGATGGCTAAGCTGTAAACAGGAATAAACCAGGATCCTTTTCATCCTGTGATAAACATCTGTGTCTTGGCTCATTTCTACCCCCCTAATAAGAGGGCTGCTGCAGCAATAACTGAAGCCAGATAAATAATAGTTGGTTTTGCTGTGATCTGTAGGTTGCAACTAGACCCTTCTTATTTTTTAGTTAGTCTGTGACAACTAACAGTGACAGCAACCCTGTTATGTCTTAAAGGGCTACCAAAGGACCTCTGGCTGTGTGCAGGTACAGAAAACCTGAATCTGCTGATCTGTAATAAAATGTGAAAAGCATTAAAATATGGTACGTATTTTACATAGAGAGTGGTCATTCTCATGGTGAGCTTAGCCTTGGATGACACGGTTATTAAATATTCATTTCTGCCAATCAGTTTGTACTACTTAGCTTAGAAATATGGAATACTTTTGGGCTGGTGAGTAGGAAGAGCTATTTTTTCTGCTTTTTCCTGAGAGTAATTGGTTTTATTAAAGAAGGGAGGATATGGGAATGCAAAGGGAAAACTGAGACTTGTTGGCCCTGGTAACAGGATTCCCATTGTGTTGGAAACAGCTGAACCAGAAGGGAGAGTGTTTAAGAACTGTGTAGCTCGAGTGTGTGAATGTGTCAGACTCGTGATGTGTAAAGCCAAACAAGGCTTTGGATTCAGAAAGGGAAAGCTGAGAGTAAAGAAACTTTGTTTTTCATCAACTTTACTCTGCAGAGCATGCTGTAGGTGAATAAGGAGCACATCACTGCTAATAAGAACAATTGTAACCCAATCGTATTAAAATGAAAGATGAGCTAAGACATTTGAGTAAGATAAGGATTTTCAGAGGCTGTGCCAAAGGCTAGAATTGAAGAGGGACTTGTATTTCTGCAGTTTCATACTGGATTACTCTAATCTTTCCTTCTCTTATTCCCTTTCTCTGTATTTTTGGAAACAACCAAATGAACAAAGTAATCTGTCTAGTAGGTCTAGCTCAAATTACTGGAAATCTGGTGAAAGCTGGCTGTGATTCCAGCAAGTGACTGCAAAGTTGAATGGTTTTGGTGATTTGTACTAACACCAGTAAACAAGCGTATCCTCCTCTCATCTCATACTGTAGGGCCCTTTTTCCTATTAATGGAATCCTTGATCACTGTCTGAACTGCATTTTTGAAGGGTGCCTACTTTTATTTAAATAGAAGCTAATACAAAGAGGATACTTGGCTATATCTTGGCACACACTGGCTGCCAACTTGGTAACATTTCGTTTGCATTTATCATAGATTTGTTTGGGTTAGAAGGGGTCTTAAAGATCATTTAGTTCCAATCCCTTTGCCATAGGCAGCAATGCCACTCACTAGATTAGGTTGCTTGAGGCTATCCAACCTTGAACATTTTGACTTATGGCCCATCTACAGCTTCTCTGGGAAACTTGTTAGAGTGCCTTACTATTCTGAGTAAAGAATTTCTTTCTAATATCTAATTTAAAGCTTTCCTCATGTTTAAAACTGTTCCCCCTTGTCCTTATACTACACTCATAAAAAAGCTGCTCTCCCTTTTATTCAGAAGTACTCTTCAAGTACTGGGAGGCCTCAATGAGGTCTCCCTGAAGCCTTCTCCAGGCTGAGGTGCCCCAACTCTCTGACCATCTTCATGGCCTTCCTCTGGAATCTTCCGATAGGTCCACATCTTTCTTAGGCTGAATACCACAGAATTGGATGCAGTACTCCAGCTGAGGTCTCAGATAAGCACAGGTGGAGAATCACCACTCAATCTGCTGGTCTCTCCATTTAGAGAGATTTGTTCAAAATATGTTCTTCTGAATGGATTCTCAGGGCAGGAAGTTGGAGGTTAGAGAATAGCATTTCTTATTTCTTGTTGAAAAAATTTAACTCTGTGGTCTTTGAACAAGCAGGGAAGAGGAGAATTGCTTGTGGGTCTGCTGTGCCTTTTTGAAAAGACAGGAGGGTGTGTCTGCTATTTCCCTGCCTTAACCTCTGCCAATCTACTGCTGCCCTGGGACAGAGACATTAAACCCAAGGAATGTCCACTTTGGGTGTATACTGGTGCATCAAACCCCTCTGGAGGAGGAGAAAAGAGATTTGTGGGAGGGTTTTTTGACACAGTAAAATAAATCTCTGTTGACTTTGCATTGAATTATGTGCCCAGTGGGCTTCTTGAGTGAGGAGACTGGTGTGTGCAGGGAGCCTCTCAAGGGTGCATGAGGAGGATCACACAACAGTCCTCAGTCTGTGTGTGGGCATAGGAGTTGCTCTATTCTCTCCTCACACCCTTCTTGCTTAGTTTCTTTGTATTTCTCTTGGATTGTAAGAAGCTAAAGGCAGTAGATGAAAACAATGATTGAATGCACTGGGGTTTTTTTATTTATTTACTTTTATTTCTGTTACTTCAACTAGTTTCTGAAAGCGGCACCAGCTAACTGGCTAATCAACACCTTTTCTTGCTGCTCTTCTTTTTTTACCCAGCAGTTCTTTTCTTCTTTTTGATGATGTAATTAAAAAAAAAAAAAGCTTTCCTGTTGCACGGCAATAAGGGCTTCCTTATGAAGAAAAATGAGTGTTACCTCTTTCCATGAGTCAGTGCTTCAAATGAGAAAAAAAAATCATCACTACTACTATTGTACTACTATTTATCTATTTTTAGTCTTCTTAAGCTTGGTGGTCTTGTACTATGAACTATTTTGGCCCCACAGGATGAGGGACTAGCCCCTACTGGCCAGATATTTTTATCTGAGACAGAAGATGATAAACTGAGCTTCTGCCCTATGTTCTTGATTTACTGGTAGCCTATAAGGAACACTTGCATGAGTGGGTTGCTTAGCTTTCTCCAACCTGTATATGTTCCCTTTGCAAATGGGTGTGCTGCTGCTGGGGGCTCTCAGCAGCAACATATGGTGATGCGGTGGGGGTGACCCTTGAATCACTGCCAGGATCCAGTTCTGCACCTCTGACCTTTTTATACTTGTTCCTGGTGATAACTGAAACCAGGATACCTCTATCCTTTTGTGTGGTACAATTTCACTCTGTAATAGGGGAAATGGCAAAAGATGGAGTAGGAAACTCTGCTTTTAAATATTATTGCATTTTCACTTTTTAATCAAATGCTCATTTGCTTTTATATATAATGAATTGTGCTCAACTTCTCTAAGCGAAACTTTAACCAGTGTAGGTATAAATATAAGACGGTCTAAATATTCGTGATCTTATGATCTTTTTATGTACTTCCTCTTCAGCTGTTTTTGATGTGTCTGTCAAATTTAGGTAATTGTTACTTTTTAAAAAAATTGCAGGGAAAAATATCTAAAATGCATGCATAATTTACATCCATTTTTATATATATATGGAACTGTTTGGATGGTGGTGTTTTGGTTTGTGTCCATGCTGCTTTCATGGTTTTCCATTTGTGCCAGTTTTGGTTGCAGCATAGGTACTGTAGTGTTTGGGTGGTGTGGATCAGTTAGCACTGTGTGGACACGAGCTACGATCTGAAAAAGTTCAAACATCTCTCTGTTTTTCTAGAACTTTTTATTACAGAAAGAGTGGTTTAATTTAGTAGCTCTACTTGCATTTCAGGCTGTTGTACACAAGTATCTGGTTGTCTCACTGTTTCTATGTTTCTGGTCAGTTTTGGAAAAACCATTGAGTAGCTAGTGAGGTCAGTGCTGCTTAAGATGCCTTTTCCAAGTTTTCCTCTTGTCCAAAAAGACAGCTATAAATCAGTGAATCAGCACCTAAGCAACTACTACTTCTTGATACTGATCTTGTCATGACAGAGTACAGGTCTTACAATTTCAGTATGAAACTGAAGATGATAATTAGTACATCAGTTACATTTTTAGTGAGGAAGACCTGCATAAAGACAGTCTTAATTTCTTTGCTTCCTTCCCGTAAACCCAGTGGACAGGTCTGACTATCCACAGCTGGTGATTCTGACTGTAGCACTTATTTTGTAGACTGTTAAATGTGGTGTTTTCTTTTTTTTTTTTTTTCACTTTGTGAATGAGACTACTTCTAGGTAGTCCCACTCTTTGTAGAGATAAGAGACTTCAGACATTTCCATAGGGATTCAAAAATACACCATGGACGTTTTCCAAATAAACTGTTCATTTGCAAAGATGAGAATGTAATTGAAATGAACATGTAGGGGTTTTTTGTCTTTATGATACCATTTAAGGCTTATACACACTAAAATAAAAAACCTTGAAATCTTGCAGAAGACTGCAGATGGAGTAACCCTGTGTTTGACTTGGAGAAGTAGCATTACTTTTGTCCCATTTGATGGTGCTTATCTTTTTATTGTTCCATGATACTGGTAGTATTCTTTAATGTGATTACAGGAAAGTATGGAAAAGCCCACAGGATGAGTTTCATTTAAATGTGTTGTATCAGCCTTTTGGGTCTTCTTGGCAATATAGTAGGGTGTGATGCAAAGAATGATAAACGATTTGAAGGGATGGGTTAGAGATTTTTAGAACAAAGAGTTTTGTAAGATTTTGTAAAAGTCTTGGAGAATATTACCTTTTGGCAATAGTATAAATAAATTATGCAGTTTAGTAACAACAAAATGCAGATCAGAATTTTGGGACTAGTAAGGAATACTGAATGGTTAAAGAAAATTATGAAGAAAAAGGTTAAATAAAATAATTTCTAAAAAGCTGAATAGAAGTCTAATTTATGATGGTGTAAAACAGCTCAGTTAAATATTCTTTAAAAGATTGTTTGTATGAATTCATCCTTTTGATTTTCCTAAGAGGTTTTTAATAAGGATTTCAATGTGAATTATGATCAGTGGGAGAAGCATGTAATGAATGAACTAGATGGGGCTATTTGTGACAGTCTCCAGAGATGGGAGAAGTGATGTATGGCAGATAAACATGGGATTAACGTTGAGCTGAGGGGAGGGACCAACATCCTGAATTGTTACTAATAAGCACTAATGAGAGAACATCAACCATCCTTTGTGTTGAAAAATGCAGGCAATTTACTAATTAAAAATAATTAATGAAGTGGCTTCTCTTTTTGTATTCTGCCTGTAATGTATGTGTACAAGTGAAGCTGGAGGCAGAGTATCAAACTCATCCTTTATAAGGAGGATTTCAAGAGTACATTGCCTTAATACTTAACTTTTGAAGTGTTACTTTGAACACTTCCATCTTTGTATACACATGAAACAGAATAAAAAAAAAAAAAATCCCAGCTTTTTGGCAAGACTTGGCATTAAGTAATGGAAATATAAGATATTGCCATTTCTCCATAACCATAATTCCTGTTAACAAATACAGCATGCCCTGTACAGTGCCTTAAAGCCCGAATGAATACCATGTTCATCTGAAACTATGAAAATGAGATGGACATAGGTACAGTATACTATTCTTATTTATTTTGTCCACGGAGGACATCCTGTTCCCATAGTGCTTTTTGTACACTAAAGTCACAAGATATTAGTAAAGCACAGCTTTTTTTTTTTTTTCTTTCTCTAATTATGCAGTATAAATGGAAATTGTGGGCAAATCTCCTAATCTCCATAGAGACAGCACAACTTTTATCTAATTAGTAGTTTGCCTTTTGGCATTACTTTGAATAAATTAGCATTTCATTACATACCCTGAACTACTTGAAAAAAGTTTCCCAGAGTAGTATTTAGTCTTTCTTCTCTGAAGAGTGTATTTTGAATTAGCACAGGTTAATAATATCCTTTGTAACTGGAAAGAGACAGAGTAGCAACACTGTCGTATTTTTAATTTCTTGCACTTGCAGGTTCTTTGCTTTCTTTAAACCCTAGGAATCAGAGTAAAATCTTATGTCACCTTATTTAATGGTTTACTCCTTCACCAGGGAAAAATCTAAAAAAGAAAAGCAAAAAAATGGAACAAGTTTGAAATACAACTTGACCTCCTTTCTCTACCCTTTCTCCAGAGGTTGAACTTTTCTTTCAAATTGCAAAAGTTGCACTCTATCACTAACTGTAAATGAGCTTTTCTACAGTATTTCCAATGCAGCTATTCCAGAATACACTGTTAGTCTTCCTTTCTTGTATATAAATCAGTGGCAGGAAATTGAGTGACTAAGTTTAAGTATTGACTGCCAGATAAGACAAGTGGCTGCTTATTATGCTTTTCCTGAACAGTACCAAGAATCAAAGCTTGGATGGGGAAATTAAAAGAGGTAATTCATCAGTGATAGATTTTAATTGATTTTCTTTCTAAGTATTACAAAGAGCAGAAAGAAAAATCCATGATAGTGATAAAAGGTGGTAATTTCCTTTTCTTGAGCCTGTTTCGGACCTCTCCTTACCCCTTCAGAGAGTCATCTTCTGCCACCTGTGGCAGAAGATTGGCATAAAGTATGGTGTTAAATATTTGACTCTTCTCAAACTGGCCTTTGTGGCAGGGATGTATGGTTACACCACCATTCCCATGGTTGCCTTTTGGTAGATGGAGGCTTGCAAAGAATCTGTCAATTTGGTTTTTGCTAAATCCAGGGGAATGAAACATCTTCATTTTGGGCTCTTTGATCATGATGCTGGGCCTGCTGGCAGGAGACAGGGTACGTGTCTCTCAAAGGGGGAAAGGGAGTTTGTACAGGAGTTAGCAGGTCTCATTCAGTGAGAGAACTTGAAACAAGATTTGGAGGGGTGAGGGGACAAAATCACAATCACTGAAGGCAGACCTGGAGGCAGCATGCCACTGTTTGAGAGACTGTGCTAATGAGGTCCTTTGGTTTGCTGTCTTGTTAGTGGTAGGGGGTAGAGATCCATGCAGCAGCAAGGGTTATTGATGTGCTAGAAACTGCAGAACCACCTGGGAATTGGAGCTTCTTCCCCTGAAAAGGCAGCCACATTGATCACCCATATGAATTGCATCTTACACATATGCACACAGCATGAGCAACAAACAGGAGGAACTGGAACCCATTGTGCAGCAGGAAAACTATGACACAGGGGACTGGGAGGAGGTGGTGTTTAAGGTTCTGTTCCAACCTAACCATTCTATGATTCTGTGACGAGAGGAAATGGCCTCAAGTTGCACCTGCAGAGGTTTAGATTGGATATTTGAAAAAATTCTTCACTGAATGAGTGGCCAGGTGTTGGAAGAGGCTTTCCAGGGAAGTGGTGGAATTGCTATCCCTGCAGTGTTCAAAAGACAGGTGGATGTGGCATGGAGGAGCATGCTTTGGTGGTTAACAAGGTGGTGCTGTGTTGACAGTACAACTTGATGATCATAAAGGCCTTCTCCAACCTTAATGGTTCTCTGTTCTGTTTGGCTGTCAGACTGGATTTTATATCTAGTAGCACAACACATCTAAAGTAGGTATTTGTGTAGATATCTACAAATATATTAGATATTACTATATTTGTGAGCTTGGAAGCAGTTACAAAAGGACCTGCAGTGCAGTGCTGCACATGAAGGTCCCGCAGCAGCATGTTCAGCTGGGCTCACTGATGTCCATTTTTATGCTTCTGGGCTGGTTTCTCTGAGCAGATGGTCACTTACCTCCCTAGTGGTGAGGCAGGACAACCCTGTACATTCACTTGCCCCTTGGTAAATGTTGTCTTGTTCTCCTGCCCTGGAAGGCTTTTTTCCCCTCATCATTTGTTATTTGATACTGAGTTATGTCATGGTGAAAGGGGAGCTCATGTACCTTTCTAGCTCTTCTTCCAGCTTCTTTAGTTTTCCCTCTTGATCCCTCTTTGTATTCCTGGTCAATGAGTTAGCCAGAGTTTTGGGATGGTTTATCCTAGATCTTCTACTGTGATGAGCACCCTGCAAATAAAACCCCAGAAAATCTCTTTTCTAATTTGGGTCGAATCTGTCTCTTTTTAACTGCAACAGTTTTTAGCTGCAGCAATTAATGATGGGCAAGATGAGGGAAGACAGAAAAGAAGTAAAGACAGTTTATTAATTTCTCCCTCCCTCCCTCTTGAGCACCATAGTGGGCAGATTTCTGCTTTGAGGTCTGGTCCTTGATTACCTCAGTACCTTTTTTTGTAGTTGGCACATGTTTCCAGTCCTGCTCCCCACCGAGTGCCTAGGAATGTTATATCTGCACCCTCTGAGGCTGGTTAGTGCCTGGCCCTAAAAGCAGAATGCCAGAAAAATCTGTGACTTGGTTCACTGTACTCCCTCTCACTGCAGGACCCCAACTCTTGGCTGCCGTGTTTTACACTGTCCCTTCGCTCTATCTATCCTCATAGGAGCCATTCAGTAGCTCACAAAACAGCTCTTTCTTCCTTCTATCTTTATCCAGATGCTCAGAAGCTCTACTTACAACTGTACTGTAAGAACAGAGAGCAGTGTTTTATATCCTAGACACACACTGAAATTAACTTGTGTTTCTTTGTGTTTGCATTTGCTAAAGCCCTCTAATCATCTTCTCTACCTTCTAACAAATTTCAATCTGTTTGTTTGTTGTGTTGATATTGTTGTGAGCAAGCATGGCCTAGGGAACATGGGTTTGGGATTGTGTAAATTGCCAAAAAAATTTTTCTTACTTGCTCCCAGCATGTTTGTTTTAGGGAGATCTTGTCTGGGGACCTGGAAAATGGGAAGGCAATGTTAGAGGTATGTTACAGAGAAAGACTGCTCTAATCTAATGGTCTGAATTTTGTTCTGCAGCTTGATGACTGCACCCTGCAATTGTCTCATAATGGTACCTATCTGGATCTAGAATCCACCCTAGCAGAGCAAAGAGATGAATTAGAAGGCTTCCAGGAAGATTCTGGGTAAGTAAAGGTTTACTAAATTTTTATAAATAAGCATGTGGTTAACTTCATATATTCAGGTGAGCATAGGAACAGAAAACATAAAAATCTTTCCCTTGTATGCCTGTATATATGTCCCTTTGTATGATTAAGAATTTTATGACTCCTCTCTATGTTCACACTTACAGTTTCTCTAAAATATGACATATTGTAAAGAAGTCTGTGAATATGAATATCTTGATTAGTCTAATAAGATTTTATAGTTCTTTGAAATTTGATAAATGTAGATGGTCTGTTTGGAGAATTCTGAGATCTTTCTTATGATATTAGTCATGTAGAGGATTATATTGGGGTGGTGTTCCTGAAGTTTTAAACTTAATTTATTTTGCTTTGATAGTTAAGTCCTCCATTTATATTTTTGAAGACCTGTATTGTTTTTGTTTTTTTTATTCCTGGAATTGATTCCCAGCCCAAGGGATGGGGGTGCAGGTTGTTTTTTGAATAGTGTCCTCTCTTGTTTTTTTCTTATTTAGTTATTGCTGGCACACACAGATTGCTACGACACAGCTTTCCTAAATCATCTGTTTGAGAACTGAAAGTGAATGCAAAAGTTAGCATCAGTGTGTGTTTGTGTAAATGCACATAGGAGATATGCTTTTTTGAAGAATTTTTCTTTACTGGACCTTCCAGGGGATAGTCTTACTTAACATGTAAACTGAACAGAAAGTCTGAGTCTATTTTCTTCTTTCTGCTTACTGTATTGGACTGGATAGTTGTGATTATTTATGGGTGTGTTTAACTGAATTTTGAGTTGGTCAGAGTTTAAGAGTAGGAGATACAGCCCTTTTGCTTATACTTCTCCTCCACTTCTGATAGCAGTCTTGCCTTTGAATATGCCTTATAAATTTGTAGTGTGCCTCTGAAGATTATTTTATGTGAAGAAAAAATTTAAATAATATTTTCCAGATATTTGTGTGTGCATTTGTGTATGTCTTTTTCACACATACCAGTTTGGAGCATGTTTTATAATCATTAGAAGATAAAAATTGTTGTGTTAGAAACCAGTTAGAAAGAAGAGAGTTCGATGATAGACTGAGTAGCCAATACAAGCTGAACTGTGCCTCATTTCCTATGCTATAGGAGTATTGAGTGTAGAAGTTGATATAATTTTCAGCTTTTTGCATAGGTGATAAAAATCATTAGACCAAACAGGTTCATATTTCCAGCTAACTTTATAATGATTTGAAAGCAAGTAATATAAAGGGGTTTTTTTGTAGCAATACATTTTGAATTTGTCACAATTTTTCCGTTCCATTGGTGTGTCTGTGATAATTCTGGTAATTTTAGCTTCACTGCTTTTAACATCCCACTGTAGCAAATTGATACTGCCAAGCAATCTGGCGAGTTAGACCATTTGGTGCTTTTCCTGCCAGACTTTGCTCTTGAAATGGCAAGCTACTGTCCACCTTGTTCTATTTTTATGCTTCTTTTCATCATGTAAAGTCAATGATATGAATTGTTCCTGAAACATAATTATAATTTTCTCTGTGGTGGCTATTCTGAGGAAAAAATAAACAAAAAAGCAAAAAACATGGGACTGCTGCTTGAGGTTTTGTAGTGGTGAGGATTCAGATGGGTTTCTGCATCTCATTTTTATCCCTGTTTTGATAGAGAAGGAGAGATAAGAACCATCAGAGCTTTGGAAGCAGGTGGGATAAGCTTCTCTGTTGGACTTAACGTTGTTACTTGATGGTAAATGCAGCTTATGTGATGTTATTCAGAAAAAGGGAATATTCTAGACATGGGGTGGCAAATGCAGTCAGTAAGGTCTTCCCCTGTCCTGTATTTCTGGCAAATGAAACTCCATTTTGGGCCTTGCAGTTCTGAGACCAAAACACTGAGCTGGAACTTCTGGCAGAAGACCTTGGGAGTTTAACAGCAGTCTGTCTGGGAGAGACTGGATGCAGAAACCATTTAGTCTCTCTTTTTGTGTCTGGGTCATTTCAAGGTCCTGCTCTTAATCTTCAAAGCTTTTAATTTTCTGAGATTAGGCTACTTTAGGACCTGCCTTTCTGCCATGCCAAAGCTGCTGTGCTCATCAGGGTCACTGAAGCTTGCTGAACTCTGAATGAAGGCTTTAGTAGCTGGATATTCATGGCATTTTTAAAATTTTAGAACCTTAGCTGTGGAAACTTCTACTCAAAGTGGCTAGAATGTCCTGTAAGCTGCCTGTTTGCAGCATTTTTGCCGAAAGTTCCTGTTCATCCCAGAAAAATAATGAAGGTTTTCTTTTTAGACACTGTTGAAAGGAGACTTGTAAATAAAACAAAACAAGCAGAAAGCAAAGTCTTAAAAATTTTGATTGGTTTGAGAAGCTATAGGTATTTGTTTTCTCTGGGAGGAATTGGATGAGCACAGCAGAAAACATGAATTTTTCTTCAAAAGGAAAGAAGAGAATGGTGCAGTTGCTGGAGGTTTATAATGTGTATGTGTAACCTGTATAAGAAATGTATCTGTTACTGAATATAGTGAAAAGAGGCTTTTGGTAGTTGTTGTCCACTCCAGCAGAATCAAAACTTCTGTCTAGTGAAGGACAAAGGCCAACACACATGCCCTCGTACCCTGGGAGCTATAACTAAAACGTGGGTGGGGATTGGACTGCTCTGTGGTCTCTGCAATTTACCTGCTGCCATTTGCACCCTTGAGAACAGCTGTGAGATTCAGGAAGATCAGGTTGTTTTTGTATGGGGGCTGTTTTGGAAGAGCCAGGATGAACATCTGGCCAAATAATGAGGTTGGCCCTGCAGAAGGTGCTGCAACTAGCAAAAGGGTCAATAGGAGAATGTAGGGAAACAACCTTTCTTTTCAAGTCACGGTTGTGCTCATGGCTCACTTGCTTGTTGCGTTCCTTAGCTGTTTGGTGTTTTTTTTTTTTTTTTTTGCTTCCAAACAAGTTACTTTGTGGATGCTGAATTGTGTAGCATAGTACACAGTGGAGGTTGCTTAGGTGGGCTGGCTGCTTTAAGGTGTTAGTGGCAGGTCAAGCTCCTTTCCTTGGCTTCCTTGAGGTTTTACAGAGAAAGCAAGAATAGTCAAGAAGCTGATGTGTTTAAATTACCATATAATTGCTCAAGCTCTCTTTGTGGATGTGGCTTAACAGGCCCTCATGGTAGCCCACAAGACAACACAGTCCTAAATTGTAGAACATGAGTTTCTTTGGACAGCATGCTAGGAGCAGTGACAATTTCTTCAGGGAATATGTTTTCAAGACTTCTGTTCAGGATGGATTCTTTTAAAGTACTTCTGATAAACAGCTTCAGCACTAATGTTTTTGCATTCCTTCTAGACGCCCTATCTCAAGCCGTTTTGGCTGGGTGAGCCCCCCGATAGACCTTTTCCCTCTTGATGGTGCTGTTCATTCTGGGCTTGATTCAGAATCTGTTGGAGGCAATGGAGTCTAGCAAGGATCTCTAACATTCTTTTCCTGCTTATGTACTGTTTCCCACTTAGACTTTTCAAATAGCACAATTGTGAGAATGAAAAATTTTTGTCACTTGTTTACATAAGGAAGTTGAGGATGCATTTGAAAATTAATTTAGTTTTTGTCTTACAAAAATAGTGTGGCTTATTTCTTGAAGCAGTACTGAAATGTAGCAGATTCTATGTTGATTTTATATTAGTTTAAACAGAATGTATTTGTGTTTGTTCATGGCTGGAAAATGCTCTTGACTTCTCGTAGCTTTCTCTTTGTGTTTTATCTTGATGTCATTTCTATGTTTCTCAGTGCCAACAACAAGAAAAATAAGGGAGGTACCAGGGAAAGATTGTCATTGTGTTGCTACAAACAGGAGACTGTGACTGCTTATTGACATTATTTATTCATGAAGAATATATGAAGAAAATATTAGTCCACCCAAATATTTTGATTTCTGTGATATTTAGCTATTAGGTCTGATGAAATGCTGAATCTGAAAAATGCAACTGATGGTCACAATAAAAAATATGCAACAAAGCAAGAAAAATCCTACAAAAACACAAGAAAAACAGCTCCCTAGAAACATGAAACTAAAAAAAGTGGGCTGAGAGGTTATGGTAATTTTTGGAAGGTGTAAGAATTTCTACAGGGTAGCAGTATGCCAGTCTAAAATGTATCAGATTGAGATGTTGAACCACATTTTGAAGTGGATATTTAGCTAAAACTTTACTGTTGCAGAATAAATGGCGATTTCTGAAGAAATACATTGGTTTTTATGGATGAGTAAGTTGATGCTGTTTTTAATTACCTCACAAAGTTTGAGGACCATAACTGTTACTACCTATATTTTCAAAACATTATGCAGCTTTTTAATCCTGATATAATTTTGATGTTTTTATAAATAAGTAATTAGGTAAAATATTGAAATTAGTCTTTATGTGGAACTGTAGTAATTCATTTTCATACTTATCTTGCAATAACCATTGACAGCAAAATGAAATAAAATTACTGGTCCCATATGGTTTCCCTGCACAGAACAATTGGCAAGGCACCTCTGAGCATTCCTGCTTCCAGAGCGTGTAATCAAAATAATTACACAAATGTGTGTATATTTTGTAGGCTTGACAAATGAGACATGTGATTTTGAGGGATGTGTTCTGAAAGCAGGATGGAGGCAATTAACAGTTGGAAGTTCCACCATGAAAATTATTCACCAGTTATGAGATAAGAGTTTCTTGCCAGTGGATCTCCTTGATGCTGTATCTTATGAAGAGATGTTTGACAAATTAAGGTTCCTACTAATAGTAAAATGCTACTACTTTTGTAGTTAAAAAATGAATACGGATTTGTGAATATAAAATGTATTTAGAAAATAAATCTTCAAAATAATAGCAACTTAGCAAGTTTTACTGCAGGCTAAGGCTTGTTTTCTTACAGAGTTTCAGCTTTAAAGCTGGCTTGATGCTATAGAAGTAAATCTCTTCTGCATACATTGAGGTCAGAGACTGCAAGCCGCTTTGCTTGCACCAAAAGACACAAAATGCAAGGTGTATGTGAGCTTTTGAAAAGCACCTGTGGTGCCCTGTTTTGGTGTGTGCTGTCTAGGAGGGCTCTGGAGTGTGACAGCAAGCACAGAAATTTGAGTGATCACAATTTACTGTGTGTAGTAGAAGTGAGGGTTGCAGTCTGTGCACCTTACACCTTCATTCCAGTCTAGATGGAGATCCTTCAGGCAAGTAGCCTACAAAAAAAAGTTGCAATACTGGATAGTGTTAACTTTCACGGATGTGCTGAAAATGTCCTTCAAAGGGAAGCAGAGTTTTGCTCTTCTTCATGTGCCCCTGTCTTGGAAACTGTACCAACACTCCTTCCAGTTGAGAAAGAGCCAACATCCATAGCAGTGGCTCCCCTGCCTTAGACAAGGAGGCTTCATGAGCTCTTTACCCTCTGTGTGATTTTGATTTGGAGTGGGCAGGGGCCTGGGCTTGGTAGACATGACTGGGACAGGTCAGAGCTGCCTTTTAAAGTTGACACTTAGGAATTTGAAGAGGCACAGTGCTCTTAATCTGTGTGCCTGAGAGTAGTGTCAAAAGATCATGGTGGCTTTTGGGGTGTAAGACGGCATTGCAAATACCAAGTTCTGAAGTGTTCTGTGGTCTGGTTTTGCCCTATGTTTTTTGGGTTTTTTTTTGTGGGTGTTTTTGGTGAGGGTGTTTAAGTGTTGGGTTTTTTAAGTTCTTGACCCATGGTTTTACGGCTTTTGTTTGTCAATACTGCAGCAGCTGTGTCTTTCTCTCCCACTTTGCCTCAGAGTTTACACAGTTGTAAAGGGAAAAATCTACGTCTGTACCAAGGTACCTGTGGAAACATTTGAAGATTTGCTATTTTTGAATTTAGTGATTACTGCTGGCAAATGACTGCAATAAGAGTACTTTTATTAAAAAATAATTTCCACTGCAAAATGTATTGCAAAAATACTGTTGTGCTTAGCTCTCTCCCAGCCTCTAACATACCAAATAAAGTGCCAAACCAAAAAGCGTGTGAATAATTCTTACAGTTTTTCCTAGGACAACTTTTTTTAAAGATAGCCAAATTTGGCATTCAGGTTTACATGTGAAAATAGCTGAGAAGTCCAGTATTTTATGGTGGAAACTTAAATAAAAACAGCTTATGGAAACAGCTGATGCCAGATGTTCTATTTAAAACCATTTAACTTTATTAACATTGAAGCTGCTTAATAGCTGTGTTTGCACTCTGCCCTCCTCCAAGATGACGAGGCTGTAAGTTAAGTGAGTGGCTCTCAAGGCTTGGAAATGTGTTTCCCTTCAATTTGTGAGGAGGAAATCTCTTCCACTCTCCATAAACAGATCATCTGCGGGGCTTCAGGTAGGGCTGCCAGAAAGTGCTGCAGGGCTGCTCTGAACTCAGCTCCTGTTGTGAGCAGAACCACTGACTGGGGAATCCAAACCTGGAACAACACCAGCACTGTGGGCACTCACCGTCTGCTGGGGCTAACCAGTGTAGTATTGCCCAGAGCGTGTGGGCAGCCAAGGGAGTTTGTGCTGGGTAATTAATTAGAGCTGTGAATTAGCTACGCTTCCTATTCCATGGCAACTGTTCCTGTGTGTGCTCCTGCCCGGCGGTGAATGCTGAAGTTTGTGTAAGCAAGCTCACACTTGCTTTTATCCCATGGGAATCCATTTGTCTATGTGCTTGGTGTGTGGTGTGTTTGTTTGGTTTACCCCTGACTAAACTAAGGTGGTAATCTGCTTCTGATAAAAATAAGTGTCTCCAATTTAACCTCCAGTTGTGAGCTAGCAGCTTAAACCGCTGCAAATCTGTGACTAGCCCAGGATCTCCGGTAATGAAGCCATGAAAATTAATGAATGCTGCCAGGGTTAAGACCACAGCAGTACAGCAAAACAGTAGTTTATTTCACATTTACTGCTCAGTAATTGTGCTTAGTAGTAAAAGCATTGATGGCCCAGCAATAAATATAAAGCCCATTTCTGAAGTGGAATTAATATGGAGAAATAAGTTGCCTGAGAACAGTGTTTTATATTTAAGAATTTCTATGTCAAGTTAGGAAGAAGCCCTTGCCACATACGATGCTAATGGGAAACTTCCAAAAGCAGAAAGAGATACAAAGTAATATGTTGATCAGTGCAAAGCAGACTTTATTTTTATGTACTTACATAAACATATGCATGTTCTACTACAAGGTAGGACAGCTTTAAAATAGTTCTTGCTGAGTCTGGTTAAAATGGTCACATTCTGATAAAGCATAAATAACCAGTTAAGAGAGTAAGGCATTGCTCTGAAGTGTGTTGTGCTGCTTTGGATAATATCCTCTTCATTTGTTATCTTTTCAGTATCAATTAAATTGGAAAACCATAAAAGATTAGGATTTTTCTCTTAAGGTAGTAGAGAATGATTTCTAATAAAAGGGAAATGTTTATAAAAAGTTCTTAAAACTATTTTTTTACAAACTGAGTCAATTTTTTTCTTTTTTTAATTATAGGAAAAATTAGGTGCCTCTTTTGGAACTGTAAATCAGATTAAGGTCAGGTATCGGGGCTTTTGTGAGAAAGAAAATTATTATTCAGGTGCTGTTCATTTCTGCTTTGGAACTGTGGAACTTCTAATTAAGTTGGTCACAAAATCATCAAATGGATCAGGCTGGAAGGGGACCACAGTGGGTCATCTGGTCCAAACTCCTTGCTCAAGCAGGGTTATCCCAGAACCCATTGCACAGGGTTGTGTCCAGATGGTTCTTGAATATCTTCAAGGAAGGAGACTCCATAAGCTCTCTGGGCAACCTGTTCCAGCACTTGGTCACCTGCACAGTAAAAAACTTCATTCTTATATCCAGGTGGAGCTTCCTGTGCATCAGGTTCTGCCCATTGCCTCTTGTCCTATTGCTAGGCACCACTGAGAAGAGCCTGGATCCACTCTCTTGACACCTTCCCCTCAGACACTGACAAGACACTAATGAGATCCTCTCTCAGTTGTCTCCTCTGGAAGCTGAACAGGCCCAGCACCCTCAGCCTTTCCCCAGAAGAGAGAGGTTATGGTGCCTTAATGATCTTTGTAGGCCTCTATTCTATGTGCTCCAGGAGTTCCATGTTTCTCTTGTCCTGAGTAGCCCAGAACTGGACACAGCACTCCATATGTGCCTCACCAGGCCTAAGCAGAGGAGCAGGATCACCTCCCTCAACCTGCTGGCAGTGCTCTTCCTAATGTAACTGAGACCCCTGCAGTGGTCTGTGTGCATTAAGAACCAAAACTAGGGGTCCCAGAGTGCTGCAGGGACCCTTTGCCTGAAGATGTGGAAACATCAAGTGACTCAGCTGTTGGAGATTATTTTACTTTCCTCCTTGTCCTGTAGGTTTCTAGTTCTTCTAGCATTTTTTTCCTCAAAAATCCAGGTATTTCAAGGCATCTGTTTCTCCAGGTGTGAAGAGGTTTTAAATTAAAACCCCTTATGTAACATTAACTTCAAAGTACACATGATGGGAAAACCATATGACCAGAAATTACCTGATGTAAAGATTCCTGGGAGGAATGTGTAGCCAGAGCTTGACAGTTACTGACAGCAGTGGGAAATATGTAACTTAAGAACTGGAAAGAATTGGTCAAATGATGTGTCATCTCTGAAGAAGAATATGATGTGAGGCTGACAAGAAGTGTGGAAACAATGCGTTTGGTTTTGTTTTACCCAGAACAATGTTATTGTTAAAATAGCTCTTCAAATGCAATTCTCTTTACCATTTTCCAACTCATAAAGTTTGTGTTTTCCTAATACAAAAAATATAAGATGAAGATTCAATTGATCATGCTATCAATGTTTCACCAAATGAGAGAATAAACATCCCTAAGAAAACAAGTATATATGGGTTGAGCTTTTGGCTTGGGGAGGGACATAGCTTTTTCATGAATGACAGCTCTTGAAAATTCATCATTTTATGACTGTTAAGGCAGCAGTCAACCCTCAAGTATTTGAGGGGCTTTTGGAAGGTTTTTCTTTTCATGTGTGGAAATTGAACCATTAACAACTGGAGAAGAGCCAGCATGATGATTCAGAAAGTACAGGGAGGAAGTGGGGAGGGGATTCTCACTTTCCATCTTCTGAAGTTTGCTTGCACGTAAACTACTAAGAAGGACAAATGGAACAAATGTTTCCCCCATTTTGAACTCATTGCATTTTAGAGAGTGTCAAAGTGATTCATTATCTTCTGGCAAAAATCATTGCCTTGTGGTGAGGTATGCAGAAGACTGCCTTTTACTGACATATACTCAGAAATAATTAGTAATAAATAATTGGGTGCTATTCATGTGGCTTATAGTGGATACTTGGTGAATCCCTTGATTGTTTCACTTGACACTTTTGAGTTTCTCATTTTCTTTCCCCTTCTCCTTCTATCCCATTTTGTTACCATTTAAAAAGGGGCGGAGGGGGAAGGAAGAAAAATGACAATCCTGCTTAGTAAATGTACTTGTAAAGAGTTAGGGGGATGTAAAACCCCAGCATCTCATAATGAAAATCTGTAGGTAGTTCCTATTTGCACAGTTGTACAGACAATGGTGTGTCAGCTAGGATGGTCTTCCACTTGCTGGCATTCAGATGCAATTTTTTTGTGTGGTTTATAGATTTTTAGTGGGAATGAGGCAGTTATTTGTTAGAATCATGTTGACAAACATGGAGCACAATATTGTGCTCTGTTCTAGAGCGGGGAAAAAAAGTTCAAATCTATGCATACTTTTTCCTTTTGCATTGTGTTGTTTGCTCTAATACTTGGCAAGATTTTGCCTGCCAAGTTTTTACTTAGGGAATATGCTGGGATTATTTCTACTTGGATTAGTAAAACTTTAATTATTTTCACATTTTTTTTTAAATGCAGAGTGAACATACGTGAATAGTTTTTATCGCTTTACTTATTTTTGTCCACGCTTGTCAAATGATTGTTACTTTGGTAAATGCATCATGATCTAGGAATGCTCTGAATAAAACCACTCTGCAAAATAATTAGATGACTTGTAAGTGTATTACATGAACAGAATGCAGATACATTCTGACTTCACACTAATTTTTTAGATGGAAAAAATGAGATAAGAAAGAAAAGCCCACTGACTTCCTAGGAGGATGAGTGTGTGTGTTTGCCTTGTACAGCCTGTCATGTACCAATATAGGTTGCCAGTGCTGTCTTCCATTTGAAGAGTATTAGCCTCTAAAAGACTTCTTTTTAATTATTGATATTATTTCCTGAGCTCTTCTGCTTCTGTTATTCAATGGCAATAACATGAGCTTGAACATGACAGTTGGATCTTTGGAGAATAATCACCTAAGAACTTCGAAAAGGTCACTTGTTTGGATAAGATTTTCAGATGAATTTCAGGGAGATTCTTAATTCCACTCTCCATGCACATGTGCACTCTCTCACTTTCAAAAGACTTGGCTTTTATACAACTTTTTTTTGGAAGTGTCAGAATTTCTTTTTCAATCTCTTGAATCTGTAGTTGAATGGAGAAGCATATCATAGTGAAACGGCAGTCAAACTGTATCTCAACAGCTTTGATTTCAAAGCCTAGGATTTATGCTGTCTGATTAATAGCAGGTTAAAAAACACTTTCCCTATTTTGTGTGTGCTGGCTTGCAGATCTTTTTCATGGAAAACCTGATAGACTCAAGTGGTTGAACTCTGGCAAAAAATTCATCCTTATGCATTCAACAAGGAACACTTTGTTTTCCATTGCTGTTGTGGTGTACCTTAAAGCATGAAGCAACTGTGAGGTGATACCCCATTGCAGAAGCATTTGCCACTCTCTAAAAGGTGTGTGCAAGTGGAGGTGGAAACAGATGGGTTCTGAAACATAAAAGCAAAAGCCATTTGCAAAAGTAATGAACTCTGTACTAAGTCTGTTGCCATGTGTTTGCTTCTGGTGGCATACTGTAGTCTAGGTTTCTTTTATGGGAGTCAGTGATTCTTTCTTGAGCTCAGGAGTTGATGGATGCTGTTCTCATTAAGCTACTTCTGCTGGAAAATATGGATGTGATTATTGGAGATGGTTAATGGTCCACAAAGAAACCTGAGTGTTATGAGAAGCTGTAAAAAATGTGAAGCATGTGTTGTGCATGTGTATTTTGAAAGCAGCATCTGTGGTTGATAGGTTTTCATAATGGTTATATTGTTACATCAGGCAGAATTAGCTGCAGAATTGTTATAGGGCAAGTTGTCAGGTTAGGCTGATGTTAAATGCTGTCCAAGTCTGGAAATAGTTTCACTGTTATCAGGTTGAGGTTAGTTTTCATCCAACCTCTGCCCTCTTTGGGATAAACAGGCAACAGCTCATGGTGTTAGTTTAAATGGGTTCAGTAACCCATTGTTTGCTTTGTTTTCCATTGCTTTCAGTGGTTCTGAAGGATTATGAAAAATCATCTGTTTATTTCAAGAGGGGCATGGTGTCAGGTAAATGTATGCCTGGCGCATCTCATTCCCTCTGGTTCAGAGTTGGCCTTGCTGTGAGTGATTGATACTGCACTTCATAGCAGTGTGAAAAACTTAATATGGGGCGAGCTGGAGGGTGGGGGAGCAGCAAACCTTCCTGTCTAATAACAACTAAATAATGAAAATTCAAGATACCTTTACTGTTTGCCAGTACATGATTTTATTTTCCTTTCTTTTCCTTGATTTGGTGAAACTTTAGAGGGCAAACCTTATGTAACCCTGTAGGTTTTTATATAGTTTCACAAGTTAAAAGCAGACTGCAGCTGGGAGCCACTTGCTCTTTACAGCACTCCTCTAAAGTAGAATGAGGAAGGGCATCTGCTGTGCTTTTAGCCCAGTGCAGGGGGAAAGTTAAGGTCCATCCTCTGGGCTGACATTCTTACAATCCCTTTACTGCTATTGCCAGTTTGAATTGAAACTTCTAGTATTCATTTTCACATCTAGGCTATCTTTCCAGAATCTTGGCTGGGATCTGAGGGAAAGGATACTTATTAGTTTAAATACCCAAACTTCTTTGTGCACAGACAAACTACTTTGTCGTTTTAAAAGGTTTTGCATAATCATACTTTCTAGCACAGCAAATGATTTTTGTCTCCAGGTTATCCCCAAGAATTATCTCTGTCTACAACTGACTGATAATACTAATCTTAATAGATGAAGTCCCTGCTTGGAATGGAGTAAAATGAGAGCCATGGGAATATGCTACTTGAAAACTGCTTTAAGGATAGGATATGATTGCCTATTACCATCTATTTATTAAAAAAAAGAAACAAACAAACAACAAAACCAACAAGAAACCGAGTCACACCAACAAGATGCGTCACTCTTAGTTGCTGTGTTGCCCTATGAATGTGTGTAGTGCTGCATGAAAGGTTCAGATCCAAGTTTGCCTTTATGGGGTAATGGTTTTTTATGTACTTTAATCTGTTCAGAAATAGAAGAGTGTACAGAACCTAGCTTAGAGCAGAGCTTAGACACTCTCTTACCTACATTAACTGAAAAGATCCAAGTTGTTTGTGAGCTAAAATCATGACTTCTGATGGCATTGGACACAGCTTCTCCTTATGATGGCCTTTTGATGATTCTCATGTCTGTGGCAGATTTTATTATTTGAGCAAATACAATTAAGAATAGCAAGTTTGCTTGTCTGTGCAGCCATAGGGTGTTATTAAAACTGCTGCAATTTGTCTGCTGCTGTGCTATAAAACTATAGCTTTTTCCATGGTTGTCAATTATTGTGTAGAAAGCAGAACAGGAGGAGCCCAGAAGGACATAGCATGGCCTTTTGTAGAATTAACACCTTTAATCTAATGAATTTTCTTTATTGAGTTATTAAGCAGTCACTAGGAAAGTTTGAAAAGTGATTTTCTACTTTGGTTTTAAAGGATAAAATAATGTGTTTTCAGAATCAGGAGATTGTTTTAAAAGAGGCTAAAGTTATTGAATAGAAATATCTAGATGTTCAGAAGAATATTAGGAAGTCTGAATGGTTGCCTCCAGAAAGAAAGAAAACATTGAAATAGAAAATGTATGTTAATTGATGCATTCTCCTATTTTACAAAGATGAGCTTTGTCAAGGAAATGATTGTGGTCTGTCCTGCTAAGGACACCAATGAATCTTAATTGGATATTTACATTAAAAATCCCATTTTTGATACTAACAGGTCTTTAGTATAGGTCTCAGAAGAAGGATGTCATGTCTTAATGAAATAGACTCTCTTAAAATTTCCTTTCAAAGTTTCCTTGAAACATTAAGAGGAAGACTGTGTGTTGGTTTCTTTTAGTGTGTGGTTTTGGGGTTAAATGATTATTATTTTGTTTATTAATGCTTTTTCCCTCTCTGTACCCTTAACAACATTCTTGGTATTTTTTTCTGGTCAAGGAATTGCTTGGCTCAGACAAAGGCTTTACTTCAAAACAAGTAACTGTTTGAGACAGTCAATTGAGGTACTATTTTCAAAATGGCATTTAAATCAAGGCTTGCAAATGTATAATTGAGTGAAACTATTTGTAATGTGGTACATAAACAATGAAAAAATATAGCATTTATAGTCCGTAAGACAGGCACTCAGTGAACTGTTGACATGTGCTTATTTACTTTAATTTATTATTGAAATTGAATATAGAAAAAGTTTTGTGTCTTGGTAGCTCCAAAGACTACAAGTTAATCTTATAGCAATAAAGAATCTGATCCCAACACAGATCAACAGAATGCTATATCAGCACAATATATGAATTTTCTTACTCTTCTACTGCTAAATTTGAGCTACTAAATTATCTCTGTTAAATACTCTTGGATTTTTTTTAGTAAATAGTAGCCAGTTGCACTCACTGAAACATATTCTTTTAAAAAAGTCTTAACAATAAAAATATAAGCCTTTGTTAAGAGTAGATTACAAACTTTGTTACATGTCTAGGTTTTGTTTTTAATAAATGAATCTTTTTTTGTTGGAAATAGTATTTTCTGCTACTTTGTTTTTAATGCAAATGGCCTGTCTATCCCATGGTACCCCCCACTTCCCTGCCCTGATATCATGGCAAGCTTGCTTACAGGCGTGCTTTTTAATACTATTCGACCAGTAGTTCTTGAGTCTGTGAAATCATGGATGCATTTCAAATTATCCTTTTTTTTTTTTTTTTTTTTGCATTTATTATTGTAACATGCTTTCCAGGAAATTGGTATGTGTAGAATCATGGATATAGTAATTCTCAGAGGTGATCTTCATTTTGCAAAAGTGTTATTCATGTTGCATGATAGTCAAAAGTATTTATCCGGAAGTTTTGTAACTTCAAATATTTTGTGTGAGACTGGTTTTATTATAATTAGTTGCTGTATGATAAATCTAATATTCCTAAAACCCACAAAATGCCACTGTAGTGTTGATCATGGTGTGGCCTGGGGGAAGCGGGAATGCACCATCATGAGCAAGTCTTAACCTTTGTAATTTCTGGGGCTTCAGGAGTGTTTTCCCACAATAAATTCACTGAATCACAGAATGACTGAGGTAGAAAGGGACCTCTGGAGGTCATCTAGGCCACCTCGAGCCACTTGTCCAGGAATTGCATTTTTAGTTTGAGAAAAGAGGGAAAATATGCTGCTGTACAAACCTAAAAGACGTTTGGCTTTTCTTACCCTCCCACCTTCCATCATGTGAGCAGGTTTGGGTGCATAGACAAGGTGGTGTCAGTGCCCTCATGCCAGTTTGCAGGTGGTGTACTTAGAAATCAAGAACCTGTGCTCTTGTTCAGATTGAAGAAATATAACTAATGGTAATTTGACTGAAAACCAAATGAGGTATTTAGCAGCTAATTAAAATAGTCATTCCATTTAAGCCCAATATGGAACTGAGGGACCTCAGTTTTGCCTCTTTGCATGAAAAACACAGCTACTTTTGTGCTTTAAAAATCCAGTAGGTTACATAAGCAGGCAGATCTGTGCAAGTGGCAACAACCTCTTGTTTAACCTTGGATTTTCTTTTAATGCTTAATTATGCCTAGCATTAAAGTATTTCTGTGAAAACTAGAATGTGCAGTCATCAATACATCTCTGATACAGTTTTCGTTGTGGTGGGCTGTCCTTGCTGAGTGTCCAGATGCCCACCTAGCTGCTCTCTTGCTTCCTGTCCCAGCAGAAGGGAGGGGAAATAAAGTAAAAAACCTTGTTGTTTGAGATCAAGATGGAGAGATCACTTAACCGTTGCTATCATAGACAAAACGGTCTTGATGAAGAAAATTAATTAATTGCAAAATAAAATGGAAGTGGATTATAAGAAACAAAGACAAAAATTTCTAGTGTCTTCCCTTCCCTCCCACCCTTTTTTTCCTAGGCTCAACTTGGCTTGTTTATTTCCAGTTCTTCTTCCTCACTATACCTTTAACATACTTTTCTTCTCTTTATAGGAGGGGCAAGAAGCACAGCATAATTCTGAGGACCCAGCTGTCAGTAAGAGTCCATGCCTGCATTGGTAAGTTAAGTTCCACATGTCTGAAAGAGAGCAAATAAACAGAATCGATTTCCAAGAAGCAAATCTGGGGAGTGTCAATCAGACCTGGATGTGTTCCAAATTGACAATAATGACCAATAAATTGATTTTATTATTTCGTTTGTTGCATGCTGAAATTAGGTTGTATTAGCTACACTATCCTTAAAGCATGTTAAACATCACAGGGAAGTATAGTGTTTGACAGTGAAGCCAGATGGTTGGGTGGTGCTTTGAAAAATCTTCAGTTATCTGTCTTGTCAGAGCCTTTGTGTGCACCTGAAAAAGACTGTTCTGGATTAGGAATGGGATCTGAAGAATTGTTGGCTGACAGCTAACTGCTATATTTTAATGACATATGAAGTGTATTACTTCTTGCAGAAGTAATCTTCTACATCTTGCAGATCTTGGCTGCATATTTGTTGTTATCACAGAGTCAGTGTGTTAAAAACCCTGGTTAAAACAATGCTATCACAAGGAAAAGTCTATGAAATGAAAGTCATAATGTGTGTGTCAAAAGAGCTTTAAGGTTGCATGAATGGAGGCTGATGGTCTGGGATGGCATTATGTTCTCCAGCATTCTACAGAGCAGAATGTTTCACTGAGTGTCAGTGGCAAAGCTAATGCTCGTGTCCTGGTGACAGTATGGCACTTTCTATGGGAGGCTGGTTAAAAAAAAGAAAAATTAAAAATCCTGTGTGTCTGTGCCACTGTTGTTTTCAGCTTCTCCACAGTAGAGTCAACAGTCTAATATGTTTAACATGTTGTTGGTCTTGCTTCAAGAGATCATAGTTTAAGCCTTGAGAAAAGATATCGTCCTTAAAAGGAGGAGGACAAAGTCAGAGTTTTGTGTCACTTTTACAGTGACTTTTGGAGGATTCAGGCTTTAAATACAGCTAAACTTTTCCCCCTGCCCCCAGGATATGTTATGAAGTCGCATTTCTGAGAATTTGAACTGAGTATAAGCAACCTACAGAATTCCACAAATGCCTCTCATTGAGAAAGATCTCTAGGCTGCCTTGTGCAGGAACAGTTTCTCTACTACCATTGACTTGAGGAAGAACAGTAGAGCAAGCATACGTGTTAAGTGTTAGAAAAGGAACAGAGATGATGCAAAGTCTAAACTGATTTTATAAATGTGAGTGAAATTAAGAACAGCTTGGAGAAGATTGTTCTTGTTAGGTCTGGAAGTATATTTGGCAAAACAGACCAGTGCAGCAAGACAAGATTTGATAAGTTTCCCGGATTGAGGTTTTATAAAAAGAATTTTCATGTAATTTTTTTTTTCTCCAGAGTGCAGCCATCGAGGAATTGGAGCACATAAGGTTCTGAGCTTCAACGTGTGGTTGCATTGTTATTATCTGTTCTCATTCAAGCTTACTGTGGGCAATTAGCCATATTACTGTGCATGTATCTTAATTGTTCCTGTATGAAAGTGTAGTCCCTTGTCAGGTGCTGTTGCTCTCTGGCAGCAGTGATGCATTGAGCAGTAAGTACAGAGGAAGCCAAGCTGCAAAACTTGAGTCCAGATTTCAAACTCCTAGAGAAAGAGGTGTGTTTGGATATGGACTTTTGGCTTGGTTCATTATAGTCAGAAAAGCCAAATGCAAGTTCTGGTTCTAATTTCCATCCCCCCTGCTGAAGTTTAGATTTTTGGGGTTAGTTTTTGTTTCAGCCCCTAGCTTGATGTTATGTAGTTTCTTTTCTCTTATTTTCTTTTTCATTTTTGCATATCAAGCTTGTCTTATTTTTTGATATGGGATAGTTTGAAAGAGTCAGGGAACATTCTGTGTTTCTTACTGCTGGTACTGTTTGCAGAGCTGTGCCTGGTAGTCAAACCTGACACAGAGTAAGAGGGTTATTTCACTGGCACAGTGGGTACTGCTTGTATGTGTGTGCACATCAGCTGCCTGTTAACTTCTTTTGAAATGCAAGCATTAGGTTTAGATGTTAAAAGATATGTTACATATTTGGAGTAGAAGCCAGGAGCCAGAGGAATCCGAGACGGTGTTATGTGGAGTAAAACTGTCGTGCTTTGGGTGTTTTCTCTCAGTCTTCACAGTCTCCACGGAACGCATTGTGGTTAGCAATGTTACTGACTCTGCAAAGTCCCCAACAGGTAGCTAGGGCTGCTTTCTGAGAAGGTGTGGTTTGTTATGTAGTGACCTTTCTACTGAGCCTCCTGTCATATTTGTATTCAGTGTTTTGCTTTGTTCTTAAGAGCTAATAGGTATAAAGAAATAGCTCTCCTGCCATAAACTCTCCCATTTCAAAGTTGCATCAATATTTTTTTACTTCTTTCTAACTCACTGTACTTTTAAATTGTGGGAAATAACAGAAGTGTTTATATTCAGATGCCCAGATAGAGTTTTCCATCATTAGTGACTTCAAATCTCTGGAGAGTTCATTGGGCTTCAGTGTCAGAGGATGTATTGACTACAGGCCAATATTTTTGAGACCTGGGAGGACTTAGCAAGTCCCATGTCACGTGGGGTGGAGTTTTTTGGTTTTAAGCAGAACAGGGAAGAAATAATGCTTAATAACTTAGGTGCAGAAGTTGTGGTATTTTCTACCCTGTTAAATACGAGTCCCTCTTAAGTACCTTAATTTAATGCATTAATACTTTCTCTTTTTTTTTAACTCTCAATTTGAGTTCTTTTTCTCTGTACGTACTAAGGACTTTCAGCATGAAGGAACAAATTTTCTTTTAAATATTATTCTGTTCTCCCATTTTGGCTTAATCCTGAATAAATTATCAAGATTAATTAATAGCTAATAATTTTAAGTGTCTTTAATACAAACTTCAATATATAGAATGTTTCTTTATATCAAAAGAGCATTGCTGAAATGCTCTGTTCAGAGAACATAACTAATTGAAAATTATAGATGTATTTTTGTACTCATTGATGTCTGAAGACCTTAGTGGAGGAATCATAGAATTGAGATGGTTGGAAGGAACCTTAAAAGTCATCTAGTTCTAACCTGCTGCTATGGGCAGTGATGCCACCCACTAGAACTGGTTGCTCAGGACCTCATCTAAGCTGGCCTTCAACGCTTTCAGTGATCAGGCATCTACAACTTCTCTGTTCCAGTGCCTCACCACCCTCAGAGTAAAGAATTTCTTCCTAACTTCTAATTTAAACCTGCACTTTCTCAGTTAAGAACCATTGCCTCTTGTCCTATCACTAGCTGCTGCTCTTTTTTAAGAGGCTGCTTTGATTACTGCAAGGCTGCTATAAGGTCTCCTTGAAGCCTTGCCTTCTCCAGGCTGAAGAGTCCCAGTTCTCTCAGTCTTCAGGAGACTGAGAGGTGACCAGAGGGCCGGAGCATCTTTGTGCCTGCCAGACTGTTCTACCAGGTCCATGTCCTTTCCTGTGCTGGGGACCCCAGAGCTGGATGCAGTGCTCCAGGTGGGGTCTCACAAGGGCAGAGTAGAGGGGCAGAATCCCCTCACTCACCCTTCTAGCCATATTTTTGATGTAGCCCAGAACATGGTTGGCCTTCTGGGCTCTGAGTGCTCCTTAAATCAGATAGTGTCAACTGTAGGATTTTTTTTCCCACAAGCTTTCAAATCTGACCTTTTATTCAAATCACATTTATTATAAGTTACTACCCTTGTGGGAAAAGTCTTTTGTGTATTTTTGGCAGCCATATGACTTTGTATTTACTTGTGTCTTAACATTATTTTAGTTTGTATATATTTAACAATTACAGGGCTCAGCTGAACCCTTGATGAAGTCTAATGTAAATGAGAATGTAACTATAGAGAGTGAACACCAACAATGTCAAAAGGTTTGACCCCTGAAACTAAATGGAACATTTTAATCAGAGCAACATTGTGACAGTGACGTTTTAAAGATCTTTACCAGATCCACTTTTCCTGCAGGAGGACTCGGTTTAACCATTGAGGCCTTGGTTGGCCAGCTCTGTTTGCAGCTCCTGGTTTATTTGTTTGTTCCTTGCTTCTTTTTTTTTTTTTTTTTTTTCTTTCTTTCTTTTTTTTNTTCTTTCTTTTTTTTTTTCCTCAAAATCTGGTGCAAACTCTGAGAGAAAAGGCACCATTTGCTCCTACATATCTGGACACTGTATCTAGCCCAAGAGAGCCCCATGTCCTCTTCTAAAATGCTTATGCCTGTGATGTTAAATCAGGAGTGTTGCAATCAATGCTGAGAATGGTGTTTGGACAGGGATCCATGACAATGACTTAGAATGATTCTGCCAAAAGAAGTTTGGTATAAGCTTCAGTTGTTAATACAATGTAATACAAGAAGAATGCAAATAACAAAAGTTGATGTGATTCTGAGTGCATGTATTGACCTGGGATTACTTAGAGTACTGTGGCTTGGAAGGTCAGCAAATGCTGCAAAGGAGTTTTTTAAATTTTACTACCTTTTTGTGTCAGTTTATTATTAAAAAAAACCCCAAAACCCCAAACCAAATAAACCAACATAACCAAGCAAAACACAGACCCAGGACCCCCAGTCATTTTTTAAAAATGCTTTTGCCCTATAAAATTAGATTTTTTTGTATGATTATATCACTCTCCTATATTTGTGAAAAGTTTTATTTGCCAATAGATTAAAAATAATTTGCATAGATATTTTTGCATATTACATATCATAGGTTGATCCAGTGAGGGCTCTAAACAGAGTGCAAGTATATTATTGCAAGAGTCTTGCAAAAATATATAATATAGCTTTGGTATTAGTTGTTATATCCATTTTATAATCCCATTTTGTTGGCTCTTGCATGTGAGGAGATGCAGAGTTACCTCTGCAGTGGACTATTCCCAGCTCTGGGATACGAGTGCTGCTGTGCTGCACAGCGGCTCTTTCTAGCCCCTACTGTCAGGGCATCTGTGTTAACCAGCAGTGTTAGCACCAATAACCCAGCCTTTCCACAGAGTTCTTTGGATTATCTTTTGGATATCCCCTTGCTCCTAATATCATTTACAATATGTAGCCATAAATATCTTCTTGAGCCTGTATTGTTCTGGGATACCTGAGGGAAGCTGTAAGCTGGTTGTAACCAAGGGGGCTAGTAGAAGCCAGCTGTTTTTATTTCTCCTGCAATAGCTGAACTATGCAGCTAGTCCTTTTTTCCATGTACACTTTTCCCTCCTGTTATCCATTATGTGGACTTGTTTCATGTGTTAGAGCAGATATGATTAGATTCTGCAACTATTTCTGTATCTATTGAACCTTCTGGTAGGACTTGCACCTGAAGCATGTGGAGGGACAAGTTCCGCCCCAGTGGAAGCACAGTGCTTTCACAAAGACAAATCTTATCTTGTGTCTGTAACTGTACCTGGCCCTTTGTTGCAGAGAAGTTGAGATACATGGACTAAAAGGGGGAAAATAAGTGGTTTTTCCTCTTATGAGTATAACATTGAAGTGTTGAAAAGGCAGTGCTGTTATGGTTAAGAAAATGTGAAATCATGTTGCATTTTATTCTCTAAGGTCAAAGTTAAGTGTGTGCCTACAACCCATGTTCTTGGTACTGTCCCACATGAGATGCTTCTCCCTGCAAATATCATTACCCCATTTCATCTTTCTGGAATTTTTGCATGTGCTGTGTGCTGTAGTAGAGTTTTCATGGACATGGGCAATGTGAAGTTTCTCTAGCTCATGCTTTAAAACCTTGTTGCTTTGTTTTTTTAAAGGAAATAACATATAGATTTTAAAATAAACAGCTTTCTTTTGATAAGAGGGTTTCTGAACACACTAAGAAAAGGAGTCTCATTAAAAAGCTTTCCTAGAGAAAGCTTAATTGTGGGACTGTGAGCTCTTCATTTGGGCAAGTAGTGATACATTCCAAAGAGAGGACTTTGGGTTGTTTGAAGGACATTTTACAGTTTTATGTTCAGTGCTAGGCATTCCTAATAGAAAACATTTTCAGTTTGAGAGAGGGAACATGTGGTGAGCATTACCAGTTCAGTAAAACGTGCAACCAATTCGGATTTAATTTAAAGGGAACAAAAGAGGTGCCTTGAGAATTTGTCGGAAGCGCTGTGGTTTTGCCTTCTTTGCACTGATGGTAACAGGAGAGAGAGAGAGGTGAGTTGAAATTGCTTTATCGAATATCTTTTTAGCATAATTGGGACCAAAAAGACTGTGATTAATGGATTTAACGGTGCTACACAGGGATCTTGCATGCATTATGGATTTGTAATCATGATATGCTTCCTATGACTCTTGCTGTAACTTGGTAAAAGTCCTGACTTAAATGAAGATAATAAACAACATGCTTATTAGATGTAAACTGACATCACACAAATTGAAAAAACCTGAGAAGGAATGCCAGAACTTGGGGGGAGTTTTTTAAGGGCTAGGCTTTTTTTAATAGAATAATTTGAGTTCTAGTTAAGGCAGTGCACACAGTACTTACTGGGGCCTGCATCCAGATGTGATTGGAGATATCTGGTTCAGCTCTCTTTGAGTGAAATGTGAAATGGCTGCAAAGGCTGTGATAAAAATACCTTTTTCAGCTTTTAGGATTATTTAAATTTTCTTTCCTGAGAATGTGGAACACAGATGCTCTAAGTAAAATTCCCTGGTTCCCAGATCAGATTACTTTGTGAAAAATCTATCCATATAAATAACATGTGGTTTTGCTTTAAAAATGTACACCTCTTTAAATCGAAATGTTAGATTTCTGTTGTACTCCTCATGCACATGTGTAGTCAGCCTCCTTTGTGGGCATGAACCATGGTACCTCCCCATAACTTGTGATTTTCCTTCTGTTATCACACTGAGAAAGCTCTGGGCCAGTCCTGTAGGATCTCAGAAGCTGTTTGAGGCAAGGGTAGACTTCCAAGGTTTACCCTGCATATTTGATTTAAATTATTACACTTAAAATAGACTTTGTAGCAGGAAGAACCAAGAGGCTGTAGAGCAGCTAACGCCTCCATTAACAGCACCATTTTCATATTAAAGTGGTAGATTCTTGCATTAGATGGGCTTGTTCCAGATTTGAAAGGACATCTGTGGGGCATGCTGGTGGGATGCTTTTCTTGTCTTGGGAAGCATTGTTTTAAAATGTGAAAGCTTAGCTGACTCAACTCGCACTGGGGAAGTGCTGCAGAAATTGAGTGAAATGTATTTGAATTCAGATATCCTCTTTCTGACTTTTTTCTCCTGACAGCTTCCTTTTTTTTTGAATAGTGAGATTTTAAACAAGTCCTATTTCTAAGCAAAATAAAAACAACAATAAAAATTCCTCAATCACCTTCCAAGGTACCATAAAGGAAACCATCTCCTCTTAAAGCCAGGAAGAGAAATTAGTATGATACTTTGCTTCCCACTGGCCAACAGAAGTCCATTTAGACTTGTTTCAGACTTTTTTTCCCTAGAGTAATTATAAAGTATTATATTGTGTATACGTGGAATTTTTGTAAGTTGATTTTTTCCCCTACAATCTTAATGTGTCTTCTTGAAGAAAAGTAATTCTGTACAAAAAATTAAACTGTTTATAAATGCTTCTAGTGGACTCCTTTGAAAATAACTGGTAACAACAGTTGTATCTGTGTCAATGAGGTCAGTGCTATTGATAGCACATTCATAGCTGTTGATAGTTTTCATATAGTTTCCCTTTTTGGCTATTTCCCTCATACATTATAGATATTTGAATTGACAAAGTAGTTCTTCCTCTTATGGTTAGTATTCAGACTGTTGAAGTTGTTTTGCTGTAGACTGAAGTACAGCATGTTCAAACCCTTAATTAGAGGGGAAAAAGTTCATATTAAATATCTTCAAATAAATTAGCATTACACTTGGAAAAGAACAAAATTATTTGTTTCCTGCCTCCATGTAAACCTGCTCTACACAAAAGATATAAACCAAACAAGTGATTTGGATTCAGATTTGTTCTCTTGGAACAGTCCAGCACATTCTCATGTTTTAAGCTTTACCCTGCAGAAAAGTAAAATGAAATTAAGGACATAAACTATGGAAGAGAAATTAGAAGCCATTACTTAAAAGCTGGGTTTGGAATAGGGAATATTGGTATTTCCATGTGATGTTGTTTTCACCCCAACTTCTGCTTTAGCTTTGTTTGTAATTAAGGCACATGGTTGCTGATTTTGCTGAAGTGGAATTAGGCTAAAAATAATTCCATCCTCTCTGAGGTGTTCTGAGATGCGTGACCTGTACATGTAGTGTAATACAAGGGAAGAAGGGGTGTTAGTCCATAAAAAAGGGAATCATGCTAGTAGGAAGCTTTTCTCCTTTTCAAAATTGAGCATTATATGTAAGCTTTTTATGCCTTATGATGGTTTATTTCATATTAGGTAAAAAAGGAAATGTATGCCTGTCACTGAGATGCAAGATCAAAAGATGCATATTTGAACATTGTCAGACTGATTATCTTTAAAAATGGTGTAGGCAAAATGTGCAAACTCATGGTCAATGATGCTGCAAACCAACAGCACTTGCCACTTCTGTGAACTTGATGCAAGTCAGGTATATGAGTATCATATTTCAGCCTGGGCTATGTTCTTTCAGTCCTTATACTTACTGAAAGGGAAGTTGAATTTTGTTACCATTTGAAGATCTCACTGTGAAAGTGAGATATATTTTATATATCACCAGATGATATAAAATACATCTGGTTCCATAATGCTTTTCAACTGATTTTTCATTTGGTTTAATAACTTTTTTCCCCACTATATTAATGATAAATTCACTATCTCATTATTCAGCAGTCAAGAAATAGTTGCTCTCTGTTTTTGATTTTCATTATGGCATTCAAATAGTGTGTACTGTTCTTTCCTTGCCTTCAGCTATTCTATTCCTCTTTCATTTATATTCTTTTCATCTTTTTCATGTGCAGCTGCTTTTATTTCTGTAGAAATTAAGAAGATTTAATTTGGAAATTTTGTTCTTCTCAACTTGTTTCTTTCATGGAAGAAATACTTCAGAGACTGAGGAGCTTTAAATAAATAGGTGGCAGAGCACCCTGATGTAATACATGTTCTTTTCTCTAAGACTGTCAAGTGAGATACACCAAATTGACACAGTTTCAAGAATAAAATGCTTACTATCATGAAAAATTATTGTGATAGCACCTCTGGAAGCATTTAGATGAAATTCTCATCTTGGGCTCAGAATATGCTATGGACAGATGTGGTCATGAGTGGTGGAAGAAGCACCACGGATTTTCATTATGGTTTTGTCCTTCTATGAGCTTGATGAAATTGGGGAAATCATATCTCTGTCTGGAAAAGGGAAAGAGAGAAATGGCAATGTTTAATTGGGAATATTATGCAATGCAGAAAATTTGCTTAATTTCACAACTTTTCACGTCTTCAAGTGTTTTTAAGTATGAGCTCTCCTTCTCTGGGCGTGGGGGTTTTGTTTGGAGGGGAGGGGAGAGTTTGTTTGGTTTTGGTGTTATTTTTCTGGTTGGCTGGGTTGATTGGTTTTCTTGTGGTATTTTTTATGTGCAGCATCTGTATTTTAAAAATGATAACAGCTTCTTAAGGCTTTCTTTTCCTTCTTATGGCTCAACCAAGGCCATAAAAATTCAGGCTACCAAGAGGTAAAGTAACAACCTCTTTATTTAGAACCCCAGCAGTTACTGTGGCTGAGCAGCATGCTATTGTAATATTTAGGATGTCATAAGCTATGTCATATCATATTTAGCAGTTTGAGATAAGTCTGTTACATATGAAGTTATATATCAGGTTTCTTTTAACCTTTCAGACATTAAATATTTAGCTTTGGTCTTTCTATTAAAACATGAAGAGGAGTATCTTGGTAAACTCTTCGCTGAAAAAAGGCCCTGTTTCTGCAGGTTTATTTCTCCCTGTGGCTGTCCAAAAGGTTTATGCATCAGGTTTAAGGGCCAGGATGTCTAAAAACTGGCATATCCAGTTAAATTGTTTCTGTACTGGGGAGTGAACTATAAATGTTGGATGTCTTCCTTCTTCCCATAATCCTAAATTCAGGTTCAACGGATCCTTAAAAGCCTAATCAGAATCAAATGCCTGTGGGGACATTTGCTTTCTCCTTGACTTTGTGTGAAATAGAGAAAGCTGAGAGTGTGGAAAGGTTCTTGTCAGGTTGGGCATGGGAGGAGGACTGGGACTGATTTCACCTGTGCCCATGGGCTGGGGCTTTCCTCAGCCCTTTCAACAGTAGAGCTTATTCTGTGATATGTGGGGGCTGCGTGGGCTGTTTTGGGCAGGGAGCATGGTGATGATTCTGGCAGGACAGCAGCCAGCTGTGACTGCCTTTCTGCTTCTTGCTGGTCAGAGCATGCATGTGTGGTTCCTTGTATCTGCATTAGAAATACATCAGGAGGCTTTCTTCCGTTTTTTTCCTCCCATGCTCTTATGCTGAAATGCTTTGTGTTGCACTTAGGGAAAACTTGTTGTAGAAAATGTGGGTGTGTTTGCATGAAAGGTCTAACACCATAAATAACTGACCAGAAAACCTTTATCAAATCCCTTACAAGGGAGTTCTGCCATAATATTCTCTTCAAGAACAATACATTAAAACTGACTAATTTTTATTAATACCAATATGTTAAAATTCACAGTACATTAAAAATACTTTGGAATCAAAAAGAATGGGTGAGCAAGTAAAATCTGCCCCTACATATTTGCTGGAATAGCCAGGTACTACTGCAGTGTTCTCAGGGGTGGTTTAACCTGGGAAAAGGGCACAAGGATCCTCTGAACAGCTTCTTAAAGCCCATGCTGTGCTTTTGACGCAAGGTGAGTAGAAGCGATGAATAACATGCACCTATAGCTACCCTAGGCAACACACTCTGGGGCACTCTGGTAGCAGTGACTGAGTCTCCTGGATTTTCACCCTGAGATTAGTGGTCTGCACATTGCTGTCACCATGGTCTTCCTGTTTTATATCGTGTACTGCAGCTGCTGTGTATGGTCTTCTCTTCTGTACAGTGCATGTTTCAGGCTGACATTCAGTCATTTGCTGCTCTTTACTAGGACTTTGGGAGGAGTTTTTCTAACCCAACAGCTGTGAGATTGAATCTTTTTGTTTTAAAACCACTAAAATGCATATAATTTGGTACAAACTAGCAGGACCTAAAGGACCATCTGTGAGTTAGCAGTACCTGTTTGTCTAGCTGCCCATTACCTTGGGGTGCTGGATTACTGTTTCCAGCTGGCCCCTGGGATTGCTTGTCAGGAAGGCAGGAAGTGGGAGCAATTTAAACACAGAAATTAAATTCCCAGTTTTTAAATTTCTCAGTAGGAAAAGACAAAACAAAAAGCTAAGCAGGAAAACCGCAGGTGCTATGCAGGAAAAGCATTTTTTCAATTGTATCTGTTTTGTGAATACTGAGAACCTTTAGTCTTACTCTTAAAAAAAAAACAAATAAAAACTCACAAAAAAAGGAGATCACCCAGGCCTCAAGAGAACCCTCCAATGCAAAAAGCCCTCCAAGTGCAAAAGGAAACAGTATGGATTTAGTTTTTCCCTCATTTCTTTGAGGCAGGAAAGCAGTAAGACCCTTGCAAGCCTTTTTTCAGCTGCCAGGTTGCTTCAAGTCAGGCAGAGTTATTCTTTCTTATATTGCTAAAATCACTTTCAGCTATGTAGGAAAAACCTCTTTCTAGGTGAAGGTTTACTGCTGTACCACTGCCAGGGTTTCTCTTGTTGTCAGCCTCCCAGTGATGCCAGGAACACTACTCGGCTGCCGCATCAGCCACTGGGCCTCCTCTGCCATGGGGAGCAGAGCCAGCCCAGAGGGCACATCCGAGCATCTCAGTTATGGTCCTGCCCTGAATTGCTCTTGCTCCACTGGCCATACAGGGAACGGATTTGGGAGAGGAATTTCCTGGTTGAGAGGTATGCGTACAGTCTGTTGCCCATTTCTGGTTTCTGTCTTCAGAGTCCTGATAGTCATTCTCAAATGACAGCAGCCTTTTTTTGAAGTTTGGTTCCTTGCCAAACTGTGAGTGTGGTTGCACTGATTTCTTTTTACTAGTTCCCGTCAGGATCTAATACGTAATTTGTGTATGTAAATTTACTTGCTGGAATAACTCCTCTGAAGTTCTGCTGGAAAGAAGTTTGTTAAGAGTGAGTAAGATTCAGGAATTCAGGCTGTGAGCTACCTCCATTGGCTCTAAGGCCCATCATATGGACTCAAATGAAGATGGAGTCTGCTCTGCACATGTACTGAAAGCTTTGCTAATACTGAGATAGAAATTATCAACATTGGAGCACAAGACTTTCTGGGCAAAGCCTTTCCCCAAAAGGTGGTTTGGTGTGAGAGTTGGTTCATTTTACCCTTATGAAAAACCAGTCCTGCACTCAAATGATGGTGCTTTTGGATAACTTGTACCAGCCAGTTTCCCAGGGATCAGATGTGCAGGTACATGCCTTCCCAGGAGAAGAGGAAAGTTGAGTTTTACTCTGGTCTTTTTGACATGACTGCCCTCAGACCCTGGCATGTTATATGCCAAGCTGCAAACTCTTAAAAAGGGGATTTCTTTTCATTTTGTGTCTGTCCTATTGGTGCCAAAGAGTTACACTCTGGCATTGCCTGCTCCCTTCTGAGCCTGATGCCCTGCAGTTGGCAGTTCCTGGAGGTGGCTGCCACCTGCCTGTGCCTCCTGCTGACAGGTGGGTCAGTGTCAGGTGGTCAGGTAACCCTGGAGCTACACACACGGCCCGCTGCTTGTCTTGCCTTTGAGGGTCAACTCAGCTCTCCTTCAGCATTCAGCACCCACCTGGGAAGATCTTTCCTGTCCTTCCAAAGAATAATAAGGAAAAGAAGGAAAGATTCACTTTGGGGGCTGTATCTGTACCTGCCTTCTCCCCACTGAAAAAAACAAGGGATCTGTTTTCGGGGCAGCTGAATGTCCTGGGCATCTAAATAAGATACCTTATCAGAGGTGGCTGTGGCACATGTCAGCATTCACCCCTTTTACCCTGTCTTGTTAGCAGATAGTGAAATTGTGACTTACACCTGTCAATTTTGCCTTCCTGATATGGCAGCCAGCTATGTCCCGGTGACCTCTTCAGGTCTGTCTGTACAGCTGCTGTTTATATGCTTGCATTTGCAAGGCAATGTTGCTTTTAATTTTTCTTTTTTTCTTACCTCATTGGTAGTACACTACTCACTACATCAAATGTACTACTTACTACCTCATTACTTCTTATCAGGGTTAGCTTGTTTTCTTCAGGAAGAAAAACAGTAGCAGAGTTTGGACGAAGAACCCAAATTCCTATCTGCCCACCATTTCTTTTCATGAATACTTTGGTGTTAAGTAACATCAGAATTATGCAGGGAACCTCTTATATTTACTTTCATCAACTTCTCATTTCAGAATAAAAGTAGCTGTTATGGATGGAGCATTTGCTTGCAGATGTGTGTTTGTCATTTTGAGCATCATATCTGAATTGGAAGTTGAGTGTTTTAGTGTTACAAGGAAGTTTCTTGGCCATGTAAATTGGGGTGGATCCCCACCTTCAGCATTCACCCTTCCTTTGTCTGTCTAAAGTAGTTGCCTGAGCAGTCAGGTCCATCTCTTTCTGTTGGTCTAGTGCTTTTTCAGTAATCCCATGGTCTTCATGGGGCAGTAGGAAGTGTGTGTGCAACTAAGAACTTGGTATCTTCCCCTGAACCTGAGGCTCCTGAAGTGCTGCCTCATGCCTGACAAAGCAGGCAGCTTGCTTGTAGCTTTCAGATATTTTAATCAAACTGAACAAAACACATGCTGGGGAACAAGGTGATGTTCGTGTTCTGTGGATTTCTCACATGTGCCCCAAGTGACTGGATTAGTTTTTCCCTTATGAGGTAATTAGGATTATGTTTCTCAGGTTCACTTCTTTAACAGTCTTGGTCAAATATAAGGAGATTAAATTTCTTGGACGAATGGGTTTCCCTGAGAATGGATATTTCTTTTCCATTTTGATTCATAAGACTTTCATTAAAGATGTGTTAGAGAATAGCCCAGTTTTCTCAATCTTAGCTTTATTGTTCCATGTTCTCTTGATTTTTGTAGCTGCCTGGTACTTTGGCTGCTCTGAACTGCATGAGTAGGAAGGCCATACTGTGCTGCTTATGTTCACAGAAAATGAATGAACACCTCTGGACAGCTGCAGAACAAGTGCTGGTTAGAGACCCTTGGTTCTCTGCTTTCAGCTCTGGAAAATTCCAGACTAGGTTGGTTTTTTTTTTTCTTTTTTTTTCTCTTTTCTTTTTTTTGTTGGTGTTAGGTGCTGCCTTTCTTTAAATTTACTTTCTCTCTGATCATCTCCTGACACCTGCATACTGTTCCCTTTTTGCAGCTGAATCACATGCGCAGTAGAAAAAAATATTGTCTCTTGCCTGGGGACAACTGTGCAGGTAGAAAACAGCTGACAGGCAGGATCTGTGGGAGCTGTCCTTGCTAGCAAGTGAGGTGAAAGCATAAAAACCTATTCTGTTTTCTAAAGAGGAACCACTTTGTGGTCCGTAGGAACCAAGAAGGAGTAGTACTGTATCCACCCCTTTCAACATGGGTTTGCGTATTTGGAAAACTAAGAAGGTAATAATGCAGTGGTAAATAACTCCAGCATCCTCAGGAAGCAGTTATTTGTAGGAAAGTTGTGAATACATGGTCTTGCTGTTGTGCTTTGCCAAAATAAAATAGGCTTGCAAGCACATACAGTGTACAGGTGCAGTGCAAGTAAGTGCAAAACTGACTGATATTATACTGAATGATCAAAAGAAACTATGAAGGTGATTTTTTTTATTTTGTAAACAATAAAAAATTATTTTACATACATTAATTAGGTTATTCCCAGTGGATAACTTCTGACTGATTTTCATCTTCCCACTTAAAAAGAGTGGGCAAGCATGAAGTGATTCACAAATGGGCTGTGTAAGAAAATGGCCTTTGCTGGGTTCAAAGATCAAAGGTTCATCTAGGCCAGTCCCCCAGTCCTTCTGCTTCTCTTTGCAGCAGATAGTTTGAATTGTTGAAGTGAAGAATATGAAGAAGAGTGACAGTGTTCACCATAGTGTTCTCCGTCCTCTGGATGTTTTGTGCTTCAGGGACTCAAAGGTGGTGTCTTTGCAGTTTGTCATCCTCTGTAGATTTTCCTTCTGGAAACCCGCCCAGCTATATTTGAGACACTCTTCAAACTTTTAGAGTATAGAAAATACCACAAGCATGAGTTCAAACAATTGAACTGCATCTGAATGAGGAAGACATGCTGGTTTTATTGGGGTTTTTTTGGTTAGTTGGTTGGTTGTGGTTTGTTGTGTTTGTTGGTTTGTTTGTTTTTCATTTGGTTTGCCTTTTTTTTTTTTTTTTTTTTTT
>VXBN01004449.1:70610-186154 GCA_013397395.1 Sinosuthora webbiana
GGGGGGGTTGGTGTTTTTTCTTATTTTGTATATGAAACTTTAATTTTATTCCCTGTAGCTGTATTGGAAAAGGAGTTTGCTGTTCATCTTCAGCCTTCTGCTGAAAGCTCAGTAGCCGTCTCTCTCAGCTGCTCTCCCACACTCTCACCAGATCATCTCTGTAAGGAGTGGAAATCCCTGTAAAGGATGGGAAATGCCTGTAAAGTCTTTAGGAATGGCCTGGGTGTCCAGTGCAATAGGCTCCAAGTGCAAACTGGACTGTCTTTGCTGTGTTATGCTTCCTTAAAATACTTCAACAGTTACCTGCTGTGACAAAGCTAACTAATGGCAAAACTGAAAGAGCTAGAGCATTATGTATAATGTTCAAGACTCAGGGTCTTACTTATAATTGCTATAGAAAATGTGGGTACACAATTTCTTTAAACGGTACTTTAATGATTCTTTCTTCTTTGTGTTCTTTTTTAAATAATTCAAGAATCATTTTGCTCTGGAGCAGCTAAAAAGTAGCAGTTGCTGCAGAACTGTATCATCTGAGCAGCTTCTGAGTGATAAAATTCAATTCAAGACCATCACTATATGGAGGGTTTGTAGGATTTTAAAACCCCACCAAAATACCCACAAAACCCCCAATGAAACAACCCAAAACAAAAACAAAAAAAAACAAACAAAAAAACCCAAACAAAACAAAAAAAAACCCCACACCAAATATGTAATACTCCTCTGCATTGAATTTCATCTCTCTTCTATTACCCAGTAAGTATTGGGTGTTCCTTTGTCATTTCTTCACAGCTGAAACACTTTCCTCTTTTGTTTGTTGTGCTCAAATGTTTCTCCCTTTCCATGTAATGTTTTTATTCTCATTCTTTATGATTGTGGTGATCAGCACAGGGCCTGTTCATCAGATCAGTTTATTAGACCCTGTATTAAAGTTTTGTATGTATAACTTGGATATGATTTTAGCTCTGGACTTTGAGGAGTTAATGAAGATCTGAGCTTGCCCTAATACATCTCTTCTGATGTGAAAATGACGGTGTACCCTGATACATGTTTAGGTGTATTGAAGGAGCCAGAACTAACCCTTGTGTTCATTGTTCCAGGATGGGCTTGTCTTAACTTGAATGTGATTAATCACCACACATCTGTTCTTCATTCTAATCAAAATGTAACTAATACCTCTTTTTGCTTGCTCATCACTGATTTTTCATGAATCCATAACAGACTCAAGAAAAAGGTTTGCTGTGTTTGGCTGAAATTTGAGATCACTTGAGTAAATTACGTGAATATCACCAGTAAATTTCAATGAATGTTATTTAGTAAGAATAATGACTATAATTTGACAGAAAACAGGTCTTTGCTTTATGAGCTCATTACCTTATCAGAAATAACACCACTTCTCTGTCACTGCAGTTTCCCCTCTACTTGTTGAACTGCCAAAGATACAATGCTTTTATGGGTGTTTTTCTCTTCTCCTTCATGATGGTACTCTCATAAGACTTGAATGAAAGAATTTTCTGCAGACATCTGCTGCAATTTGTTGAGCCTATTGATGACTTTTAATAATTAAGTTTTAAGAAGGGTTGGTGTGTTGTCCCAACCTCTAATGTCATGCCTTGTGCACTTCAGTCACTGGTACTTGTTCACCAGCAGGAAATGTGCTGATGAATTCTGTTTTATTACTTGGTTGCTCAGTCATTGTGAATTCCCTGTTGATATGGGTTGAAAATCCTAAAGCTTCACAGTCTGTTTGCATGTGTAAATCTGACCCACAGTGGCAAAGTATGAGGGTTCTGAGGGCAATTACTGCTGAGAGGGAGGGCAGCTGATACACCCTGTGTACAGAGGAGATCAGTTTACCATGGAAACTCAAAAAATGTCTCTGCGAATCTACTGCATATATCAGAAATATAAAGTGACTCATGAGGTATAAGCATTGCTTTCCACAAGGAAAAGAAGAATCCTCTGCAGGTTTAGTTGTTACGCACATGGGTGTTTATGGATGTTAATTTGAAAATTTGTGCATGCTTTCAAAACTGTGTGCTTTAAAGAATGTGCTCTGGGAAATCAGTGCTACTTTGCACTGTTCTGTATTAAAGTTGGTTTACTGCATCACATCTAGTAAAAATCACTTTAGGGAAGTATTTATTTTCTGCTAGTCTTTATGAAATGATTTAAGACTGGCAAGGGCATCCTCTGAGAGCAGTCCTCTGCTATCCCGTGTTTCATAATACCCTCTATAAAATTCCTACTTAATATACATGGATATTGCAACAACTACTCCTTTTGCTGTCAGTTGCATCCACAAATTTCTAAGTTCAAATTTCTATCCCTGTAGATCTGGGTTAAAATTGAATTTCTGCTAGGCCTGCAGCCGAAAATTTAATTACTGCTGATCTGACTTGGCATCCAAAGTTTGGGAACAGCTGAGTGTGCTGAATCAGATCTTTAGCCTGTGCAAACTAATTCTTTTCTAAGTCAGCTGAGAAGCTGGTACAGCCTGTATGTCATTTCTGTCATGCATAGATGTGAAATACTTATGCTGATCTTTGTTGTTGCTCTGTAGATTTTGGGTTCAAAGCAGCAAGGAGCTTCCAAGGTGGAATCTGAGAGTGGAATAAAATTAAGATAAACACAGTTGGGGTAGAGATCAGCAGTCAAAGATTAATTAAGGTCTCATGCTCAAATTTCAGATTGAACATTTCTGTTCAGCAGCAGTTCTCCTTTAGGGATTCTGTAGAATTAATTTTATGCTGAGTATATTTTCATTGCATTGATTTTAATCAACAGACTGTTGTATGTGGCAAGTGTCAATGGATATTGACAACTTAGAAGCACTGGACAAATACCTAGAGTGGTGGGAAGGAAGGGACTACAGGTTTGTCCATGAGACTTGAATTTCTGAATTCAAACAATTTATCTTGAACAAATTATGACAAGGTTTGGTGCTGTATGCTGCTGTGTTGCATACCCTGCAGATTTCCAGAGGAGCAGCTGTGAAGGCATGAAAATTGAAGGAAGACTTTCCCTGGGATTACAGTAGGTTTTTTGGCACCAGAAAGGAAATTTGAGGATATAGAAGTACTGTCGTGGCTACTAAGCTAACTCAAGGGGATAAAACCCAACCAACTTGCCCTTCCCTCCCTTCCTGAGGGAATTCCAGCTTCTGAGGATGAGGAATATCTAAGTAGTGTATATGTATGTTACAGTGGTCTTGGTCACCTTCATATCCAAATGTAACACTTGAATTTCCTCATTGCTTTAGGAAAAAAAAAAAAATGATAACATTACTGGGGAAGCTTTCAGTGCTGCTGTGAACAGATACCTGGGTTGAAATGAAGCTGAGTTAATTCAATACTGGTGCACTCCTAGAGGACAGGTCAGTTGAGCAGAGGTAAAATACTGCTGCAACAGACAGCTGCATGGGAAAGAGATTGAAACAGAGTAAGGTAATTAGGGCAGGAGACAAACGTATTGCATGGCACTATGTACATGACTAGGTGTACATAGTCCTTCCTGGAGGTCTTTGGCTGCAACAGCAAAAGGAAGGAGTATAAAAGTGGAAACAAAGCATTATTTCTATTATGATTTCTTTTATATGCTTACATGCAAGGTACTTTCCAAATACTTGAAAAGGATAATCTCTGCTTCAAAGCATTAGTTTTTTGACTACAGAAATGTAGAAAGGTGTATGTAGTTTAAATGCCTAATTGCCCATCCAGAAAATACTTACAACAGTTATAAGGTTAAGAGTTAAACTTTTAAAAGTTAGGAACTGTGAAATTACAGTAGACTTCAAAGCTTTTATTATGTTATATTTCAGATCTTTTTATCTGTGTATCTTTTCTTGGCCATGCATACTGTAGAAGAAGAAAAGGCTGAATGGGGATAATTGCTTATGGAGTTTAGCTCCTGCTACGTCAGACAACTGTGTGCATTAAATGTTGGGTGAGAAGGACCTGTGCAGGAAATACCATGTCATGGCACACTTCTCATCATCTTACAAGCAATTAAAGGGCAGAGTGAAGTACTGACAGCTGTAATCACAGCTTGGAATTGATGGTGGGCAGTGCATTTCCCTGATATGATATGTTCCCTAATTAAACATGGCATAGAAGTCTTAAGAATTGTGTTCAGCTTGCAAAAAGGCTCTTGTCAAATTCTGCAGTGTTGCATCCAGGGCTGAGTGCAGGGTTTCTGGGGAGACTTAGGTGAATCTGTGTCATGGACTTCTTGGCACATCTGGAAGGGCCCTAACGGATGGTGTGGGAAGCCTAAGGTTCTGTGGGGACTCAGATTTTGCCAGTGGTTTTCTCAGGTATTTGGTGGCATTAAAAGTATGTTGACATTGACAAACTCAGATTCAACTTCAGGTACTTCTGGGAACATGTGTTAGAAACCACCAAGTTTTTTTGGTTTGGTAGCTAACCTTTCTGTCTGCTGCTAGAGGAGAAAATGAACAAAGTTTCTTTCTTCCATGACTGAACCATTTTTCCCTTTCTTATCTTTCCCTGACTGCCTCTCTGCCTCCAGGGAGGGAGAGAAGAGGGGACAGACAGCAGACCAGATGGCTAAAGTTTGGCTAAAAAAAATAAACAGTGAAAAGTAGGGTCTTACAAAAACAAGCATTAGGTGATATTAACAAGAGGCAAAGCTTACCAGACTGACTTGTAGCTAACCTGATGATGATGTTCTGTGACAGAAGTGTCACCCAGAGGATGCTAAGGATTACTGATAAAACAGCTGCTTCTTCCATCACCATGTGGGGCTAGGGAGAAAATTGTCATAAAATAACAACTTAGCAAGTATAATTTTAGCTTTCTTACATTTCTCTGACTAAAAAGATGGATGGCACAGTGCACTGTTTTACGCTTCCCCTCCTGTTCCTTTATTTTTAGGATGGTAGTTACCAAAACCAGTAAATTATCCCACTGAATATGAAGACTGTGCAAGAAAAGCTTTAGCACGAGCATACGCATTTGAGCTTTTTCTGAGTCGATGTGCAAGACCATATCCAACTGAATATCTTTCCAAAAGGAGGTTATTGCCAAGGACTTCTTGGGGAGGTAAACCATGTATGACTGCCAGTACCTCCAGCAGGCACTTTATTGCAGGAAAAGTGCCACATCAAAACATAAGTCCCTAAATTGCCAAGCACTGCATTTTGAACTTTCTTGTTCTGTTTGCAGCTCTAAGTGGCCATTGCATAGTTTGTGTTAGCCCAGAGGTTCAATTCAGGTTAACCTAGTTTATTTTCTTTACCTTCTCCCATCCCCCATCACTTCCCGCCTGTTAGATTCACAATCTGCAAGAGTGCAGAAATCTGTTTCTTCTTTGTATTGAAACACAAAAAATTGGCAGTCAAAATACTCTACAGTTCAATCAAAATAAATGAATAAATAAATAAATGTATTGTCTTTGGTATAGCAAATGAGCCAGGAGTGGAGATAGACTATATTTAAAATATAATTTGTGTGTTTCTTCATGAGCTTTTCTAGACATGGCTATAACAACATTTGGAAGGGGAGATGCTTTATTATTACTTGAAATAAAAATTAGGGAAATTGTTTATGTGATCCTAGAATTAAATGTAAATGGATAATATAGCTAAGGATTTTGCAATCTAAATTTTATCTAGTTGTATCACTTTAAATTTTTTTGTCACATGAAGACTTTATGTATTCCGATTTTAGCAAGTCACTGAATCACTGTATCTCATTGTATCTCTTCATGATTACCCCTGTCAGGAGATGTACATAGCCATGTGTATTCTATTTTAATTGAATGCCTTACAGAGCCTTTCAAAGAACCGGTTTCTGTGGAAGTCTTCAATAAGAGGCTGAGAGAAATGCCAAATAGTGCATTGTAAACTGATGGTTACAGACATTGCAAGGACTGTTTACTCCTCCAAAGCTTGATTTTCACTATTAAGGCTCTCCTGCCAATTCTATGTTCTGCAGTGCCCTTTAAGCTGGCTCCTTGCTTCTGCCATGGGCTGCATTTCTATGGAAAATGCTCTGGTAGAGCAGTCATCCTCCAGGGGCTGGGGTGAGAAAAGACTTTTAAAGAGCTGGACTGGAGCTTTAACATTCTGTGACCAGAGTGGTAACCTGTAGGAGGCTGCCTTTGTGTGTGTCCTGCTGTGTGCTGAGCTGCCACTTGCTCTCCTCCTTGGAGTCCCTGTCCCAGAGGCAGAGTGTGTTACACCACACTACTCAGTGTCCTCTTGGACCACCTCAACAGCACAAGTACCTGGCATGCAAGTTTCTGCTCTTGTCTCCAAGCAGCTATGTTTCCCTGCCCATGTTATTTCTGTCTTGACAGCTTAAAGAAAAACAAATAAAAAAAATCAAGCTCCACGGGACAGAGGATCCCCAAGTTCTATTTATAAAAGCTTCTTAGTCAACTTCACATTACTCTGTGGCCACTGCATAATGAAGCTGCTATGCTAAACACACTTTGACTACGGTATTATAAATTCAGTTCCTTCGGCTGTAGGATACAATGGTGGTGGATCATGTTTTGGGGATCAGATAGAAAATACAAAGTCATTCAGGTAGTGTTTTTGTTTATCCACCTCCAGGAAGGATTGCGATATTTAAAAAGAGATCACCTGTTGAAAAGGGAAACCTGTAGGTGTGTGTTCATACACAGTAATGTGTACATCCATGTTCAGCATTGTGAGAAGTACTGTACACCTGTTGGCAGAAGGGGACAGCAATGAAAGAAGTGGGGACGTCAATAAAATCTCAGTATTTGAAGGAGTATGGGTCCTTGCCTCCTTTTTTTTGTCATTCTCTAAAAGCAAGGGACACTTGAGGTTTTTCTCTTGAGATAAGCACATTCAGCTTCTTGAGAGGTTCTAGAAGAAAGAGAAAGGCAGCAACTTTACTGTCTGATTTTACTGCTCTGTTTGTTTAGGTTGTTTATTTTTAAAAGTTCAGTGCATATAAATTTAAAAAAAACTATTTTTTTTTACTATAAGATAATCCGATAGCTAAAACTAAGGAATAAGTAACTTCTATGTTCTAAAATTTATGTTACTACTTATCAACTCTGATTATCTTGTACATAATATTTTATAAATCAGTTGATTTGTTTCATAACTTTCACAAACTTTATGATAGATCACTAGACCCTTATGCCGGGTGAAGATTTATCTTCATTTTCTGAAATGGTTTGTTCTTTTTTTATAGAGACCAAAGAGCTTGTTGCTCATTCAAAATCAAAGAGTTTTTGAATTTGCAGTGGCTATATTCTGGTGTGCCACAGCAATACAACAGTTCTGTAAATATTCAACAGGTAAATTATCTAAAGTTTTGTGGAAATACTTCTTTTTGTTGATCCACACATCAGGCACCCTACTTATCTGCTAATTACATTACTGAAGTTTAACAGAGTCCTGTTACAGCTAAATTGCTTCTTCCCTTACTAGCTTTTCAGATTAGTGAAATACATCCTGGATTAGAGTGAGCAGAAATAAATATTTAAATTAATTTTTTTTTTCCTTTGAAATCCTTTTACTTTCTCAGAGAAGAGTTTGGATAGCAAATGTAGGTAATCAGATTTTGTTCCTTGCTGAAGCAATTAGATGGGTACCAGTGGGCTGATGTGTCTGTCAAAGGAAATCAGATCTTTGTGAACCAGGTTAAGATGGAGAGAAGTTCAATTACAGTCAAGTTGGATGCAGCAGATGTTGTCTTATATCTTTTTCTGATAAGCTTGTTCTTTGTAACCACTCACAAGCCTATACATAGCACAGCTGCCATGAGGGTTAACAGATTGTACAGGTGGCCAGGGAATACAAAAGGAAATTGTTTTCTTCCTTGGTATTAACAGTCTCTGAAACCCACCAGACTGCTCTCAAAGCTCAAAAAGATGTGGAATATCTGATAAGAGAGCTTGTACTTAGCAGTTGTATCTAAAAGAATTAAGTAAAGATAGAAGATTTAAAACCCAGCATCAATGTCTGTCCTTGCCTTCCTCAGCTGAAGTCAGCCCTGTGGTGTCCCAGTGCTTCATTTTCAGGAGCAGAGCTCTGCCTAAATTTCAGTTTTGAATGTCACGTCATCCTTTGGGGCAAAGAGACCTTCAGGTGTTGCCAGTGATGGATGAAAATAGACTGCATGGTGGCTGAGACTGTGTATTGGCTATTGGGAGTTGTGGGGACAGCCTGCATTCCTGAATCTCCCTCTGTCCTGTGGCTCAGACCATGTGCAGGAGGTGTGCAGGCTGAAATCTGTCTGTGGGGGTGAAGTGAGGTCAGAAGGTCTGAAAGACTTTTTTCAAGTAAGAAGAAGGGATGATTCTTGTTTTATTATGCACAGTGGGGCAGTGACAGGGTAAGGTCCCACTCCTGGTGGGCTGACAAGCACTTGTCTACCAGTATCTTCTGGCTGAGCACAGGAGGGGTATATGGGTGGCCCTCAACAACAGGAGGTTTTTTTCATGTAGTTGTCTTTCTTTAAGTCAATATGTTGGGCTGTGTCCTTCAGCTGTTAATTCTGTATTAAAGTGTTGAGAATATTTATTTCCTGTAGTGTCAGCATTGCACTTAATTACATTGCTTATTCCAAAATACATATTTTGATTTTTGTCTTTATATTGGTAAGGAAGTAATAAAATGTGGCTTAAAATTTAAGCTATTACTGAATGCTAGAGTTTTGTCAGAGGGGTGGCATTGGCATTACAGCTCTCTGTAGTATATAGTACAAAATTGGCCTTGCTGAGGTATGTTTTCTCTGACTGGGTCTTCTCTGGTTGCACTGCTGAAAATGGGAACAGGCATAGCATTCTGTGGTGTGGGGAAACACGTTGTCCATGCTGCTTTACTCCTGAGTCCCAGAAAGGATTGGGCAAAAAAAGGCATCTGTAGGCTTTCTGTGGTGCAACTTTGTAATCATCTGTTGTTTAGAGATTAATGAGGTTGTACACATGGTTAAAACGTTTATATTTAAACACTAATACTATCCCTGATCATTGTTTGTAATGACTGTTTCATCAGTTGCTAATTTTACTATGTAGGGAACTGTCATATTCATAAAATGATAGCAGAGTTTGGACAGTGGATTTCTTTTTCTGCATACTGCAGTAGAATTAGTTTTGATTTGTCATGTAACTGGTGTGAGCATAGATTCTTTCATTGATTCCGATGGTACTAGTTGTTTGTTAGATTTATTTAAAATGTAAGTTCATGATTTTGTAAACTTTGAGGCAAAGTTTGGCCTACTATATTTTGAGATCTGTCAATAATTCTGGAGAGTATCTAAGAGGAGATTTTATTTACAGTATGTATGTGACATGCCTTAAGATGTTATTTTAAAAAGCTGGATTTTTTTAGTCCTGACTCCTACTTGATCATAAATGGATCTCTAGAGTCAAGATTCTAGTTATGTGCAAATCAATGAGCAATTTGGTGAGGTATGATCAAATGTGGACACTGATATGATTGGTGTTGTAGGCCTTTAATTCTATACCATATATACAACTCAGAGTCTTCAAATTGCATTTAGTTGGCCTCTGGACTCTCTCACCCTAGTGTATGTGTCATTCATAGCTCTATAAAAGACCAGCCATTGATATGGACTTCCACTTTGTCTTTAGGAGTTAGAACATATTTGTTGTGTGTTTGGATCATGACTTCTGGTTTAATTTATCTCTAAAAGAAGGAATATGTTAGCATACACCAAAACTGCTCTGTAAGCCAAAGCAATGAATGATTAGTGGGAGCAAGCTGGAGATTTTTTTCTTTCAAAACAACTCCAGCTGCTATCAAAGGCAAATTTAGCTGTCAAGAGAGGTTCCAGAAATTCAACTGATGGAAATGCTTTGCTGTAGTTTTCCATCTAGCCTGTCACATCTAGCAGTGTCACTTGTACAACAAATTAAAAAGAAATGCTGTTGAACAAAGTACTGCCATTGATGTCTTTCCTTCTGGGGGTATGGTAATGATTTACCATCAGCCAGAAAATGTTCTATAGCTGTTTTCAAGGTGGTACCATTGGCTCAGTGAAATAGAGAAGTCTTGCTCATTTACATTTCTGGCTATGGCTGTTGTCAGGCTCTGGGCCAAAGAGAGATCCTGCACCTTTCCGTGGCAGGCTGTTATTTCTAGTGCTTGTGGCAGTGGGCTGTATTTGCTGGTTAGGCAGCATGACTGGAAATGCAAGTACATGAACTGGAGTGTTATTTCAGAACTGGTGTTTCCCGTATGTGAAATGTGCTGTGTAATAGCAACCTGGGTGTGTATAATCACTCACCCTCTACAGGCAGATTTTCAACCCCTTTTTAAAAAAAAAAAATCACGTATTCAATAGAGTATATATAATTATGTATATTTTCTGTATTATCATAAGAGTTGCCACAAAAATCTCTCAAAATAGCACATTAGATTTATTTTATATCTTTCTATTTTCACATCAAGTTCATTATTAAAGCATTAAAAAATTGGAGCAAGATGCAGGATACTTTTCAGTTTAACGTCAGAAGACAGAAGTGGATGTTGGTTAATTATAGTGAACATGCCCAAAAGTTTCTGTGTTCCAAGTGAACTAGTTGTCGTCATTTCACTATGTAATTACTCAGAGAGATTGCAAGTGGTCTGTGTTGTGAGTCTAATCCCCAGGGTGCTGGTGTATATAAATAACCCTAAGCATATGAACAGACTTCAGCAGTTGTGCTCAGTGCACTCTAGTACTGCAATCGCTGTTCTTTGGACGAGGGTCTCCGTGGAGTTGATATGCCACCAAACTGCAATCATTTTGCACCTTGCAAGGGAGAATTGTTGTGTTGTAGTATTGACAAATACCTAAACCTGAATGGTGTGTAGTATACTTCTTCATTAACAAGAATGCAGTCTTCATACTTCTCAGTTTTCTTCCTTCTTTTGCTGGTAATTTGTGTGTGTTTATTAAATATTTCCAGCTTGTGCATGAGAATGCTTACGTACTACCCATTCAACTCTTCATTATGCTGTGGCTCTTTGTCTCGAGAAACTTGAGAGAATGAAGGGTTTGTACTTGACTCCATGGAATTTCTCTTTATGCAGAGTGCAATAATACAAACAGAGGTTTGGGCCTTTATTGAGTTAAGCACTCCTGTAATTTCAAGTGAGTATGTATAATGTGTAGCTGGATTCTGTCATGTGGGAAAAGCATGTACCAGCTATTTCACAACTATTGTGTCTTTTATTCTGAAAAATACCACTATCGCATCTCTTCAGTGTCTTATTTTTTAGGTTGTGTGGTTTGCCCTGTCTATAGATGTGCAACTGTAAATTGTATTGAAATGAGTTAGATGTTGTACCTAAAAAGACTACACTCCTAAATTCTGGACCTGCTTTGTTCTTGCACACTTTAATTTCAATTTTACCAGGATGGGGTGCATGACTTGATGTTTGGTTTTTTTTGGATTGTGTTTGGGCTTTTTGGGTGACTAAAAATATAGACTGAATTCAGATTCACATTGAGTATTCCTTTCAGGAATATACATAAATTGTGATGCCTAGGCAGAATGTCAGGGTCTTTGAAATTCTCATTTTTACTTGAAGTAAAATGTACACGTTTACTTGAAGCCCTAAAATACTATTTTTAAATATTGCCTTGACAGTGCCAATATGAATACCAAGTCCAGCAATCTAGAAGCCTTTGGAAAGCTGGAAGCTGAAATATGATGCAAAAAAAAAGATAAACAGAAAACCCTTAGCCAACCTACATTTTCTTCATTCAACCTGAATAAATGATACAAGTTCCATAGTGGTCTCTTCAAAGTCTTGGCCAAGGAAACTTATATACAGTCCATGACCATACCAAAATTCAGAGTGAGGGAAAAACAAACCACCTAAGTTTATGACTAACTTATGAGTTTAAGATAGGAATCCTTTGTGCATTCTTCTTACAACAATGCCTTCAGTTACTATCCATAACTATCATCTGGATTGCGAAAATTACTTTTGGGAAGATATAAAGCTGTTCACCAAATCAGTACAGATCCTTTTGTGATTTTGCAATAAGTATTGAGAAATGCAGACATGGGGTGTGGTTTGTAAGGAGGCAAGATTAGCTGGTAAGGGAGAATATAGGCAAGCTACTTTTTAGCCCTTTTCATGAGTTTTGTAAAGTAAAAATATCAGATTTGTTTGACTAATGTATTTCTTATGAGGAGAATGGAGGCCATTAGATCAATTCTGTGGCAAGGTCTTATCAGTCACTTCATATCTAGTTCTGTATATGTCTCTAATGTGTTCAGATTCTCCTTAGCTATCTACATATCTTTATTCTTACCAATACCACTGAGATGAATATAGCAGTTTTTCTCTCAAGATGTGCAAGAAGCAAGGAAAAAATGTGTTATTTGAAAGCTCTTTAGTGTTTGATCCCAAGAAATTGGTCACATAGTGCCATCCGATTTTGACATTAATGTTACTTAGTAGCATGTTCTGTTCTGTTCAGTGTTTAAAAAACAATAAAGAGGATATGAAAGTAATAAATGAATTTAAAAATAAGGCACATAAAAAAAACAAAACAGATTTACTTTAAAGTATGGATAATGAGAACAGTTGAAAGCTTCTTTTTCCATTAGATACTATGGTAGGATCTGTTCATGCATGCTATTTCTGCTCCCACCATTTTTCATACTTATATTTTCCTCAAGTTTTTCCAACTTTCAGAGTTTAGTTAACTTAGATTCTTTCCTACATATTCCTGTATTTCTGAAGGTAGCAGTAATCATAATATTTAATAATTAATTAACATATTGGTATCATTATTTAGCAACCTAATCAGAAGGGCTTTAATTTACAAACAAGGATCAGCTGGTGCTCTTCTGGTTAAAGGCATGGGAACACATTTCTGTGTTTTGAGGGTGTCTGAAAATTACTCAACTTTTATTTAATTTTACTCAACTTTATAAAATGGTTAAATTTTCAGCCTCCAGTTTGAAAGAGTTGGGTTTAGATGATCATATTAAACTGGAGGGGAAAATGTGTTTTGATTTTGGGTGTGTTTACAATAAAAGTGATATAATAATTTTTTGTGTTGAAGATAAGAGTAGAAACTCTAAAAACCTTGTAAGCTACCTATGGGATGACTTAGGGGTCTGTGAAGTTGCATAGCTTTACCGAGCTTGATTTCCACTGAAACTGGCTGGAAAATACTAGCACATGGAGGAGGACTGATGCAAGAAGCAATTGGAGCCTATAATTCAGATGTGAGCTTTACTATTTGTGTCAGGTCACTAAATAAAAGGGAAATGCTGGGATTATTGAATGTGTGTTTGTATATAAGATGAAAGTCAAGTTTTTAAGATACTCTGTTATTCTTGAGGAGAAGAATTGTAGCCTGAAGTACCTTTCTCTCAGTTGCTTTCTATAAGTCCTTCACATAACCTCAAGGATGATTTCTTTGTGTGCAGCAGTGCCAGCATCCTGAAGAGATGCAGGGTTGCTGCTCTGGGAGCAAAGCTCCTCTGGGAACTGCTGCCTTTATCTTCCCTCCTTGAGGTGGGATTGAAAGACCTTTGATGCCATTTGCATGTCAAATGGCAGTGGGAGTCCCAGGACACCCCCTGAAAGGCCTTTGCCACCCCTGGCACAGGGGGCTGTGGGAAAGCAGCAAGAGCAGTCAGGGCTTTGTGCTGCTGGCTTTGTTCAAGCCCAAGCCCCATGAGCAGTCACCTAACTGCACCACAGACAAAAGGCAGCAACCTGATAAATACTGCACTTGGATCAGCATGCAGGCTGTATTTTTCATGCTGAAGTTACACCATTACTGGAAACACATGAATGTAAAATTGGTTGAAAGTAAAATAGTATAAATGCTTCATTGAAGTTCATATGGTTTATTAATGGTGAGTTTTATAACAATTTCTGTTTGCAAGTAGACTATTGCTCTTTTGTGAGCCTACCTGCGGATGTTGTACAGACAAGCCCATTAATGCTTCAGTTATTTTGAAATGGAAACAGAACAACAACAGGCAACGACAACAGGCAATTTCATATGTCTTCCTTGTTCATTGTTTTGGTGTTAGAAGTGAACAAAAATTAACAAAGATAAACAAGTACTCATAACTGTCTGTGATAAAAGATGTAGTAAGAAGATGTTTCTTGGAACTAAAGTTCCTGCTGGTGGTCTGCTTGATTATTTTTGTCTAAATTTTTTGCATGAAGGAAGGGGATCAATGATGTCATATTTACAGTTGTGTGTGGTGGGATAAAGTCTAAGCGTTACATCCCTTGATTTCTTTGGATGGAGGCAAAGACCAGTTTAGCCCATGCTTTTTTAAAGAGTTTTTTTTTTTTAGCTGCAGGTGGAAAAGTCCTTAAGAGGAATACTTCTGTAGGCTGTGGCAACTTAAATGAGGTTTTGGCAATACTGCTGTCTTGTACAAATATATTTCTGACAGGTTGCTTTTGACCATTTGATGCTTAAGAGCACAGTTTGTAGTTCTTCAGAAAAGGTGGAAGAAATTTAACTCTGTCAGTAGTTTCAAATATTGCCCTCTCTATGTTTTAAGACTTTACCTTGCCTTCAATTAATATGAGTTTTGGAAAGTACAGTATTGACTTCTGCATAACACTCATTTAAATTAATATTTTTTGTGGAGGGTTGTATTTTTTTAAGTAGTAGTAGTCAGAGGAGATGGTTGCCAAGGAAGAAAAGGAAAGGAGTAAAGGAAAAAAGAATATATTTTATATTTTTGAATGTTTTAAAAGTCGAAGGATATAACTGAGTAGAAATTTTATCTGAAGGTCTTCTTAGATTGTGTCATTTTGATCAGTAAGATTATGCATGCTTCTTATGGCATGAAAAACCTAACGAAGAATAGTTCTTCCAGCTTCAGAGCCCAATCCACAGGCTACTGAAGTTAGTTGGAGTCTTTCCACTTGCTTCCCTGAACATTGGATCAGATCCTTGAAAATCAGCTTTCAGAAAAACTAAACCTGAGAAAGCTTTGAAATTCAAGAAGTTGCATTTCTGAGTACTTTAAGAAATTGTCAAGGAGACCATGCTGTCGGGGGAGAAAGCCTTTTCTGAACCCTTTGTCAACAGTGGGTCAAATTCAGCCCTGAGATGAGATCTCATGTGGGTCTGGAGTGCCCCTTGGATGCCCAGTTTAAGACTTCACAGTAAATTGTGTATAAAAGGTACGTAAGCCTGCTCAGGCATTTTTCACAGGAGCTGGATGATTGGTATTTTGCATGTAATCAGAAGCAGATAACACATCTTCAGTCTCTGAACTTCAGGGATTGAGGTGATTTTGTTTATTTATTTATTTTATTTCCCCTAATTTAATTTATAATGCTAAAATTTGTATGCAGTTTCTTGATTGCAGGAACTGGAACTTCAAGGAAATAATATCCTCTCAAAAGTGGAGTTCAAATGGGTTTTATTGCTGTGATGTAAGTTTTATCTACATTGCAGTCTTGCCTAAAGGCTGCAGTTGTTTGTATGGAAAAGCTTATCTATTTTTTGATTCCAGTTTTTTTTTTATTTTAGGTGAACGTGGGTTCCCAACATGTTTTTTTTCATACCTCTGTTATCTTATGCTAAACTCATACACTTATTTTATTTCATAGTTAGTGTATGTATATATGTGTATGTATATAGTCTAATCTTAGCAGGATTGCCTGCAAAGCACATTACATCATTCCTAATGGGGAACTGGCCATGCCACAACTGTGTGCACAGGGGGTGGATGCTGTGGAGCCCAGAGCACCAATCTGCACAATGACTTAAAGCTTGTCAGTAGCCTTGCTTTTCTTATCTGTTGTTGGTGCTCCCTTTTCAAATGGTCCGTGGACCAAGGCTTGAAAATTGCCAGTAAAATGTAGGAAAAAATATTAAAGAGCCTGTATCTATCTGTATCTCCACCTGAGAGCACTTGCAGTGTGCTGTAGATACAAGGGAGTGTAGCAGAGCTGCGCCGGCCCCAGCGAGCGCTTGCCGGAGCCGGGTGAGGTGGAGCCGGCGTGGTGCAGCGTAACGTGGAGACGCGCTGCGGATGCTGCTGGTGACGAAGTTTGGTTTCTGTTTATGGCTGCCTATTGTATAGTCTGCATTCCTGCCCAAATCCCTCCGTTTCGCTGGAGTGCTGCTCTTGGGCTGAAGTCATTAGAGAACTGCTTGAAGAGTTCACTTGTACATTCTCTATATAATTTTAGCAGCCTGCTCACAGGCTTAGTTATGCCAGGCATGATACTGAAGAGCATTTATTATCTTTGGAAAACGTTGACATGACAAAAACACATGGGCTGGAAATTGTTCTGTAAGCTCATATTGTAACCAGTTGAAGTCAGCTTTAGATAAAAATGTTCTCTCTGTTTTCTTAGTAGTCTTATTTCATTGATAAGTATCATGACACCATAGTATATTTGGAGGGAAAAATGGAAGAAAATTAAATCACATGGCCACTTTATTTCCATTACATGATTAATTGGTAATTAAAAAGAAAATAAGTAGTTGCAAAAGTTTGTAGGTGTTAGCCCTGGAATATTACTTGCTGCTTTTAAGTCCCAATTCTTTTTTGAGCTTCAGTTTGCAAAGATTTTTCCATTTGTACCAAAGTTTGGGAACAATGAAAATCATTATTTGTGCTGAATGATCTTTGAGTGCTGACCAGTAATGGTCATTTAAATTGACTGTGGAGTTGAAGTTATGGTGATGCTTAAGGTAGGAATGTTTCAAGCTGTATGTCTTAGTCAGAAAGGAGTTAAATGTCTTTAGTTCCCAGAAAAAAATAAAATCTCCTTCAGCTTTTTCAGCTGAAATAATGACCTTTTTGGATGCCAGTGTAAAATTAGCATCAGTCAGATAAGGGTGGGGATTGAAATGTTAGGTCATGAGCATTATTTGATTGAGTAGGAGCAGGTTTGAATTCACAGTTTAAGAAATCTCTGAATTCCCAGATCAGTGTGTTACTCAGTTCAGTTCCTTTATTTGACAAACTTATGTAGGATGTACCAAAAAAGGAAGGGATATGTGTATGGATTGATGTACTTGTGTTTAATGTGTGTATAAATCTGTTAAAAACAATGAAAAAGCCAGTCTTGGAAAGATTAAACATGTACTTCAGTGTAGTGTTGAAAGAAGAAGCTATTAGAATTACAACACCAAATGGGATTTGAAAATGCCTTCCTTGCCAGAAGCAAGAATGAATTCCATTTTATTTTTCTGCTCTTATTTCAATAAGGATTTCTTCTCATTCCTCTGGGAATGGTCACGCTTTTGAGCGAATTGGTCTTTCTTTAATTAAGATCTTGGACATATCACTAACCAAAGTTTCCATGTAATAAATTCTTCTTAGAAAAATGCAGATGCTGTTTATGTGTTTTTAGTTCAGTGTGAGCTTGTGAGAGAAGGTTTCAGTGGAGACACAAGGTCAATGATGAAGCATAGGATGTAGTTTGTGTTCGTAGGATGGGAAAGGTATTGAAATAAATAATTTTAGATCTGTTTCTGTATCCTAGTTTAATTTATGTTTTCCCTTTTATAAATGCATGATCAAGTCTGTGTCTTCAGAGTTTCTAGTCTTGTAAGGGGTTTTATACAAAGAGGCTCTGAAGTTACATGGATGCTTCATGGAAAAAAAAAGCATCTCTTTCCATGGGTCCATTAGCTGGTGGAACACAGATTGCATATTGCAGTCATTTTTCATGTATGACAAGCATCACTCAAGTCTCTGGTTCTGTATGTGTAACCTTCATAGTATTTTCACATAGGTCTTTTTATCTTCCTGCTATCATTTTTGCTTAAAAAAGTCCCACAACAGCAACAATAAAAAACCAGCCCAAACCTGGGAAGTTTTTGTATAATTATTTGTAATAAACATTAGTGGTAGGACTATTTCTCAAGCCCTCTGCACAAGCATGGGGTTTTGTCAGTGCTGACTTGTTCCAGTAACCCATGCAGCAGTGCTTATGTTGACAAAAAAAGAAAGTGTCCCTACTCATCTGCCATGACAGCCATGGTGTGCGAGTTTCAGGTTGTCTGTAAGTAGCTTGTGGATATCTCATTTCATTTATTCCTGCTTTGCATAGATTGGAGCCCTTTACAGAGCACGTTTGGCTTTTGGTTCAGCATCATGTGTGCATGTTCTTGCAAAATGATGACTGGAATGATTCCAAGCAGACTTTCTCAGGGATTAATCGTCCTTGGTAGTACTGCATGTGTAAGGCACTTCCACAGTAGAATCCTGCTTCAGAGGCTATTCTACCTCCACAGTAATACAGTGCTTGCCAGGGTGAAACTTAATATTTAAAATCTCAGTCTGACACATGAAAAGCCTTTTCAAACAAACTGAGAAAAATCCATCTCCCCATTTTTCTTAGTGTTGGATCAAGTCAGACCCTGACAGAGGCCCATGGTTATATGTTTGTTACATTCTAGTAAATACATGGCTTGTCTATACATTCCTTTAGCTTTGAAAATTACACATCTCATATATCCTTCTCTGTATCCACGCCTTTAACATTTTTAAAGGTGAATTTTAAGTGGGTAATGAGCATTTTGTCACAGAACTTCTATTCACATTGTTAACGGACCTTCAGTGTCCAGCCAGCCTAATCAGAAGGGTGTCCTTGTAGTGTGCTCCAGAGGTGTTAGCTATGATGGCAGGGGTAGGTTCCTGCAATGCCCCATGAATTTCTATAAAGAGAAGTTCATGAGTTGAAGACTGTCTTGACTTGCGGGAAGCTGCATTGTGATGGCATCCTCTGGCACGTGATATTTCCCAAATGATAATTGTTGCTGAGATTTTGCACTGAACAGTAAATGTAGCTCATGTTTCTTCACCTTGGAGCTGGTTCAAAGCTCTAACCCTTTTTTCAATTCAAGATCACAGTGTTGTTTCAGAGAGCATCTCTTGCCCAGTTCCTGTTTATACATGTGCCTGACTTCACTTGGTCACATTGAGAGCTGGAGCCATAACCAGACTGTGAATGAGAAACCTCTCTGTGTGATGGGTGGCTGTTCTATGAATACAACCCAACTTTGATCTAGTTTTCTGTAGTCTGGGCTTTTCTGTTATTAAGATGTTATTATAAATGTTAATAATACTGTTGTGCTGGTTTGCATTTGGATTGCGCCTCTTTTGGAGGTCATAAAATGCTAAGTAAATTAAGAATATTTGAATATAATAGAATATTTCAGTTGGAAGAGACTAGCCCTTTGTGAACTCATGTTGACTATGCCTGATAATTGCATTATTCTTTAAATGCCTTTCAAAGATTTTCAAAATATATTTCTGAATATTTGCATGAAGAAGCAGAAGTTGTGCGATCTTAAATATCCAGGAAGAGAATGTGACAATATGGGTAAAGATTTTTGTCTCTTTGAGACACTTAGATGTATACCATCCCTCTTCCCAGTTATGTTAATTGCAATTAATGCAAGGTGTTTGTTGTAATAGGAACTGTATTTCGATATTCCTCGGATCCCTTTCACCTAGCCATAGAGGATATTCTATGATTCTATGAACACTTAAAAAGTGCTCTTCAAAATGCAGTTTAAATTGTGCTGCAAGCTGGCAGTCTGTCAATTGCTCTGTGTGTGTGTAATTATACCATCTGCAGGATAAACAAAATGTTGGGGAAGTGCTGTTAAACCTTTGAACGGGCTGTGTAACCTTTTAGTAAGATAGCACATGGAACATTTAAGTGGCCATTTCTTTTCTTGGTCTGTTTACAGATAGCAAAGGGTTGCCTAAAGGACTTCTGAAATGTGGTGCTTAAGGCTCACTTGTGCAAAGTATTTTGATGGAGTTTTTTGTTTGTTTGTTTGTTTTCAGACTTTATTTTGTTTTATTTATTTATTTAGTGTCTATGCCAGGAACAGTTATCCTTTGGTTTACAAGAAGATTTCTGGGAAAATAATTAAAAGTTGCTGCTTCAGGTGTACTTTTAGTTCTCCTACTTTAGTTGAAAGAGAAATTGCCTTGATCAATTTTTATTTTCTTTTGAATGTGTTGTTAGCTGCTAGAAATTATGTGGAAAGCACTGAAACTTCATATCCCTGGGGAAAAATATCTTCTGTTTTCAGTTGTGTGACTTTATTCTTAATGTTCCCACATTTTTCTGCCTCCTATTTATCAGGAGGTCCCTTATGTTAGTCAAAATTCCCAGGGTGGTTAGAGGCAGAGACTAGTCAGTAATGATCCTGCAGTGATTGTCTTGAACCTTCAATGGGCCTCAAGTGCAGTTTTATCCACTTGGCTTCTCACATTTTGTAAGTGCATTTTTGAAAAGAGGAAGGGGTTTATGGTCTGATAATAAAAAGTCAGTTTGTTCACATGCAGTGACTTAGTCAAAGCTTGGAAGTCTTTCCTCCCTTTATTTCTGTGGTGCCAGAAACTTAGAATACCCACTTTGTTAGCTGATCATGGCATCTTCCTGCCTGCAGTAATTCCGTGTGGGAACAGGAACTGTTTTAAGTATGCTCATCCAACTGGACTTGTAGAAATTGCAGTGTCTGCTTGCCATGCAGAAAGAAAGATGCAAATCCTAACTAAGATAAAACAATAGGAACAATAGGGGTGTTTTACAATTTCAAACAGTTTTGGAAAATGAAATATTATGTGCCAAGGTTTTACACATCATAACTCTGCCACTATTTCTCTCCCTCACTGGCAAGGAGAGGAATAAAATGGGGTAATGTGATTAACCTGCCATACAGCTGATGAGAAATACTGTGAAAGCAGAGAGAAGAAAGGGAATTTAGGAAGAGAATTCAGCAACATTGCTGGTGTGTTCTTTCCCTTCTGCATGGTTGCATATCAAGGAGGCTGATGAGTGTTTGCACCTCTCTTTTCACTATCAAGAAAGGTGTATTGAGAAATCCTGCTTCTGGTGAATCTGCTACTGCTTAAGGAGAACTGGTCAGAAAAAAAAAAATTGTCCTCTGAAAAACCTTATGCATAGTTGGAATTTATAATCCATTACAGATGAACCACTCCTGAAATGACATTTTTCAAACAGCAGCTCTGCTATACTGTAGTCTCTAACATCTTCCTAGAGACTAGAGAACAAAACAAAAGCACTAACTCATCCCCAGATTTTTAGTGAGTAACTCGTGTTACTTACTAAAACGAGTGTAAGAGAGAGAATGAGCTCTTGTCTGAGTTTAGCATCTGTTGCAGTGGGTAAGAAATTGGGTAATATTTTGTGTTTCTCCCTATTGTTTCTCTAACGGCAGATACTTATAAGGAGAAGGAAGGAGCTGCTGTACACAAGCTGGATGTCCACTCATCCCAGTTAATGATGTGCTGGTTGGCAGCATTTAGGTGGGGTGTCACAGCTCAGGTCTAGCTTTGTGTGCAGGGTGACTTTTTGCCATGATTAAGTGTTTTGAGAATCATGGGCTGACATCAATTCGACAGTAACTTCAAGAGACTAATTTATTGAGCAAGTCATAATGCTTTCAAAACATTGTCTTTGGACAAGCTCACCTTTCCTGCTGATGCATTTGAAGCCACCCTTCCTAGGGAAGCATGTGAATTTTGCAGGATTCATGGAGTTTCTTTTCCAGAATCCTTTTTGTGTTTCTTGAAAAAGTCTTTAACTAATCCACATCAGCCAACTTTGCTTCAACTTTCTGTGGATTCAAGGTGCTCCTGATGCAGCTGGCTTTCCTATGGTCTCAGAAATGTCTTAGCCATCTGCTACAAATCGTTCATATGTCTCCCTTTTGCTGAGAAGACAAATAATCATGTTGGTTTTCCATGAGTGTGAGGTTGACAAAGGAACCCTTAGCCTGACCCTTATGTTGGTATCAGAATGACAAAGTGGGTCTGCCAGGAGGTTCCCACTTATGCCAGGTCCACACACCCCTGCTGGACAGCCTGTCTGTACCTCTCCTTCCAAATGTTTGTGTAGGGCCTTAAAGAAACATATATGCCTACCTTTGGCTCTGCTCATGTTTGTGGAAAGAGGCTCAGGGCCTAACCATGTATTTTGCTCTTGTTCTTTGTTATTTGAAACACATGACTATAATTCAGTTTAAGACTTTGTGGTAGCACTTTCCATGCCTCTTATGCTAACATAAATGTGCTGGTTTGAAACATGACTTTTGGATCTATATAAAACCAGGGAAGGCAAGGGGCAAGAGGGATGGGATTGAAGAGGAGGAAATCAGGCACAAAGAGAGCAGGTGGAATATATTTTTATCTACTTTGTTAGATAACCTTGAAAAATAGCAAGGGGTTTAGGGGGCTTATTGGCTGAGTGCCTGCTGTGAATAGAGATGTATTTCTGTAATCTGAAGGTGAGTTATGTGCCTTGCCCCAAAGCTGTTGGTGTTCCTAGGATAAGACTAGTGTTTCTTTCCTCCTAATTGTTTCCTCCCTTCCCCTGATGCTTGCTTGAATTGAGGTGATCTTACAGAGCCAGAATTTGCTTTCATAAAGTGTTTTATGCTTTACTATTGCTGTGATATACTGAGACTTTCTCTTTTTTTCCTTCTTTTTTTCTTTTTTATACTGGTGTGAGAGAGATTTGGTTTGTTGATTTATGTTGTTTGTTTGTTTTTTTTCCCTTGGGCACACGTATTTCTTCTGTCTGATTTCTCCCTCATGCAAGTGCCAAGACATTATGAGTTAAATGTGAAAAATCATTTCTGCTAAAACCAAACAGTAATACAATGTGGTAAAATTGGAATATTTGTGCCATTTTTAATTTTTTTTTTGATATTATGGGTTTATACCTTTGTCTAATTCACTGGTGATTAAAATTATTTTTAAGAGCCTTAAAATGACAAAAGTGTGCTACCGAATTAAGAAAAGAAAAAACAAAACCCAGAGGAACCAAAACAGCCTGAAACTTTTAAATTTTTCTTATTCTGTTGGTGGCACATTATGGAATATGTTCAGAGCTACTTGGCTTCAACAGTATCTTGAAATGGGAAGGTGGTGGGACTGTTTACTGAGATCAGTCTTTCTGCTTGGATCTTGTTTTTAACATAATGTCCTGTGTTGGAATTCTGAATGATTTTTTCCTTGGTTTTTCTTACCTTAATGGTCCTGGATTGCATCACCATTTTAATTTCTTTAATTTTCTTCTTTGCCAAAAAAATCCATGGTTTTGCAAAAGAATGTAACTACTCCAAAGTAAGGGTGAGGCATGTGCTGCTGGTCCTTAGCTATTGCCTGCGGAGCAGAGCAAAAAAAATCTAAACCAAATCCCAGGCCACTGATACATGTTTCATTATTGTATTCATGGTGTTAATTTACAACAAAAAGAAAAAGCATGTTGATCCATAACAAAAATTTTAAAATAAAAGAACTTGTATTTTTTCTGTTTAACCTCCCTTTTCCCCCTCCTTTTCAAAAAAGCATTATAACAACTTTTAAGAAACTAGTACATAAATGCCTTTCTCTCTTTGTGACTTAACCCAACAAAACCAGGGCAGTGTGTGTCCCTGACTGACATTTTCTCCTATGAGAGGCAGGACAGCTCGTGCAGCTGGAACTTGACAGGGTAAAGCATTTGGCACAGGACAGCAGTGTAAATTAGATGCCCGTTGTATTAACTGCCCTCAGTAATGCTGCTTCTGGGTATAGGCTGCAAGAGAAATTTCTGTGATGGATTAGTTTCAAAGTGATAAATTCTATCAAATCATACTTATTGAAATTTGTGCTTTCATGGAATTTTTTTATGAGGTCTGAGAGTTTTCATTGGGAGTCTGTGCAGTATTGATGGATCATGCTGCCACTTGGAGAAAAACTGAGAAAATAAATTCTAACCTTTTTACCACTATAAAACCTCAGTAATATTTCCTAAAGAAATATTTTTTGTAAGTACTTAAGCCATATTTCTGAAAATAATTGCAGAATGGACATCTAGATCATGCTGTGGCTTTGCTAAACACACCTATCAGTTCATTTCTTGTGCATACAAACAGAAGAGGAGTACTTTGTGTGTCTGGTTTCTGAGTTTTCCCTGAGCTTAGCCTAGAAAGCAAACAGGCAGTCTGTGATGTGTCTTCAACTGTGAGAATGATTTAACACCAAGAAATGTCAGTATTAGCAGAGGAGCAAGTGAGTATAGAGCAAACGTATGCTAAATGCCTCCAGTGAAACTATTTGTTAGAATTCAATGGAATTTTCAGAACATTTAAATAAAGAAAACATAAAGGAAACTGGTTGTGTCAGCACTGTGATTTTGTCTTTTTCTACCCTGCTCCCTCAAGTTTTAAGAAAGCCAATTTTCTTGACTTCCAAAGTGAGATACTGTTCTGCTGTGTGTTTAAGAAAACTGGGTTTGGGTGTAAACCAGTAGCCTCTGGGCACCCCTGGCATGTGCAGCAAATAGTGTGAGCAAGTGTTAAAGAGACTTTTGTTTGCTGCTTCCTGTGTGCTATTGTATTTCTTTGCTGCTCAGTGAATAGTAGTAAGGCATGAAGAAGAATAAGCTGAATAATGAACAGCAGAGACATCCCAAAGAAATTGATTAACGCCTTAAGTTGCTGGATGGCTCAAAAAATGCAGACTTGCTATTGTCAGTTTTAATTTTCTCTGGGTGTATTTCACATGTTACTTGCATCAGTCATCATACAGAATAGGGTACTGGGTGTGCCTTAATTCTTTGTGACAGTGCTATTTCTACTTCCGTTTATTCTTTGTACTTTCACTTATTTGTCTTCTGACGTCCAGGCAACAAAGAAAATGCCCAATTAAAGAAATGCTCATGTACTTCGGTTTTTCTTTGGTAAAATTTGACATGATGAGTTTTTGGGTATTCAGTGATAAATACCTAGACATAGACAGAACTCTGATGGCACAGTTTTTTAAAGTGATATTTAAATAAAAGTGTCCAAACTCTTGCATGCCTAAACACTACCCAAATCCTACTGCAGCTTTGTGCCAGCCTCTTTGGGGCTGGGCTGTAGTTATTTTCGTTAAGTTCATAACGATGAACTTATCTCTATATAATGAAATTTTGTGCTGCTCTGTCTTGTGTCTGAGGTTTGTTTCTAGCTGAGAATACTGAAAACCTGATGGTACGTCTTGAATCCTTGTACTTGAGATAGTTTCAGATAGTCACAAACCCCAAGAAATCATGGTTTTTTGAGAAACAGAGAAGACACAGTGTAAATGTTCACTCTCGATGTCAGTGCTGTCAGTGGTACTGGTGTTGGTCTGGAATGGGGAAGGGGCTTTCTCAAGTCTTCTGTTGCAGGAGTTATTAGCAGGCAGCTAGTTTGAGTTGACCATAGCTGAGCTGTTCACCTTGAAATGTTTTCTTTCTAATTTGCTAAACATATGTCAAGTTTTTGTCTGGTTCAGGTCTGAAGGAAATAGAGATTCTGTAATTGGTAGTCGATAGTTGAAAGTTTAACAGTATCAACTGAACTCATCTGGGGTTAACCGAGTTTTGATGTATTAAGAAAAACACACAGTAGAATAATGGGATTTTAAGAAGTAGGGATATAATTGTAAGAAATAAAACACATGGTAGAGGAACTTTTAGCAATCACCAGGTGATTAACTTGGTTAATACCTTTATGCCAGGGCTGACACATAGGCTGCAGGCTGCAGTAACTTCTAGTGGAGAAAGTTGACTTCACTAGCCTGCAGCAATGGATACATACTCAAAAGTTCACTGTGTGCAACAAATGTAAAGAGTTTTATTAATACATACTGCACTTTATGCAGTTCTGTATCTGTAAAGTCGTTGCCGTGTACTCTACTGATCACATTTTGCTGATTACTGCTGCAGTGATGTGTAGGGGATCTAAGACAGAATGCAGAGTGTAGTATTAGGGACTCTTGCCTTGTTTTTACTTTGTCATTTAAAATGTTAAACAGCAGGAAGGTTTCTCATGAGAGGCTCAGATTTTCCTTGTTTCCAGATATCTCCAGTGTCATCAAACTGGTGAGCATTATAAAGTAATTTTGTAATGTTGTTTATCAAATTAAAATTGAAGCAGTTACTCTTAAGCTGTTTATCTTGGAAGTTTGGTACTTCTATTTTAGGCCTGAAAAAACATTTGAATTTCCTTTGTGTTTCCTTCCATCTCCTAATTGAGTCCATTGCTGTGCTATCGTTCTCTATAAACTTTTGTTTCAACAATAAACTTGATTTAAAGGAAAACTAATAGCAAAACTACTAATACCTGAGTGCATCAGAAGTGTCTCAAAATAATAGATATTTAATTTTAAGAAAATCTAAATATTTTGTTTTTGAAAGCTAGGTCCAGTGAGATTTGTCGTTAAAACTGAGGTGCCTAAAGTTTCACTTTATCTTCCATCTCTGTGAGGTCTAGGCCAGTTGAAAAAAAGCTTTAAAACATAACTTTTGTGCAAAGTGAACACCAGTCTAGCTTTAGACATCTAAGGTGATTGCTCTCAAGTAACCTTCCGGATGTACCTGCCTTGCCTAATATGTGTGTAGGATACATAAGGACAAATATTTGAGTCAGGAATTTAAAGACTCCCATGGTATGCCCATGGAAGTGCCTGACTGTGGTAAAAGTTTTCCAAATGTAGCTCCAGTTTTATTGCAATGATACCATCCTATAGCAGTAATCACTCCTTACTGAAACAGAATGAAGCAGACTAGCCTCAGTCTCTGTGGCACTAATGTGACTGTACCCATGATGTGAGAGCTGTATCAAAAGAGCTTTTTACAGATTTAAGACAAAAACTGAAACAGTCTACGTACACCACCCATTCTTGGGGAATACATTGGATATAAAAATTTAAATTTCAGACAAGAGGCTTTGAATGTCATTCTAATCCTCTGAATAATGGTTGAGCTTTAATTTTTAAGTAACAAAAACCAAAGAGGCCTGAAGAATTCCTAAGTGATATCTTATAGCTTGGATACAAATGACTGTCTTCATTGTCATCTAGCAGTTCAGTTTCCATTTCTCTGTGTTAATGAGTCCTTAACTCAGTTTTGAGCTTTCTAATTTTTTTTTGTCTTTTATTGGTGCTGAACGTGCTTTTCTGCTGGTGTTCTCTTAGTACACTAATATTGTGCAAGAATTTATTTAATAAGAAAACAGTTCACTCTGCAAGAAATTGGCAATTTTTAAAATTGTATCAATCTTCAGTAATTACAGTGAGAAGGGTCTGCATAATTCTTGCAGGTAGTGCTTATTCTCTAGCTTGTTTGTGAGAAATCTCTTGTGAAGAGCAGTATTTGAAATCCCAAGCTGTGTTGTTGACCTCTATTATAAAGCCCATGGATTAGGTGGTACTCTGATCTGCTCCCCAAAGTAAGAGCCACAAGATTAAAGTGCATTTATAGTATAAATATTTGTATTTGCTCTCAAAAATCTCCCTGCAGAAGCTCTCAAAATAATACTTCATGTGCATTTTTTCAAAAAATCCCACCAAAATCTTAACTAGCAGCTCTATGCAACACAACTGATGAAAGCTCATCTTTGTTAAAATTGTCTGAATAAACCTCCTTCACCATAATCACTTAGGATTTTGAACTCAGCCTACCTGTTTTCTGTATTATTTTAAATGTTTGATGCTTCAAAAATTATTGGTTTTGGGTTTAATAATCATCTAAAGAACAGCTCATTAAAAAAAAAAAAAAAAGAGGTATTTTTACTTGATGAAATCAAATTGCAGGCTTTGAAAGATGGCTGAGACATGGGGCGTTTTCCAGTGTGGTGTTCATGGAATAGTGCAACAGAAGCTGGAGGAAGCATTCAGTACAACTGCCTGGTCAATGACATCACCCCTGTTATTTTAACTTAAGGCTCACCAAGATTTTGTCAAAGATATCTTCGTTTACACAGGATTTACAAATGTTGCTAGAACAAGGAAATCATTCATTCAGTTTCCCTTTAACCACCTCCAGGCTAAAGATCAGGAGGAAAATAGTAGCTGACCTGCAGTCATCCTCCACCTTAGATGCTGTTGGCATTCAACTCTCTCTCCTAAGAATATCTTGAACTGTGCTTTTCTTCCCCAAACAGATGATTCCTCATTGTTATGATAGATGAAAGCCTGAACATCAAAGAGAAGCAGATACTTAAGGAAGAATAAGGGAACCCAGCTATCTAAGGAACCCTGTGTGGATAAGCAGCAGCTAGCATAGGTGCTTGGCTGAGAGCAAGTGGGCTTTTGGTTTTGAGGGAGTGAAATGGCAGCAGAGCATTGCTGCCACTCATGTGTTAAGTGGAGATCATGGCAGCAGGATGTGCTCCAAGGCCAAGCCCAAGACTGTTGCTGTGCAGTTTCTTTGGACATCTGTGCATGGGCACATATGTGCTTGCACTCAGCCCTGAGGAGTGTTTGAAACCAGATGGAAGGTCTGGGTAATGTTCACATCACCTCACAGCATTTCACATGTGGCTTCTTCAAAGCAGGCAATAGCAGCAGTGCAGTGCAGGCAAAGACTTAGCTCAGCCATAGCCATAGCTTTGATTGTTACCTGAACTGGATGGTGCAGATGCCTTCTGTCAGTAAGTACATGACAGTGACACACTATATAGGATTTGCTGTATTTGCCACAGCAGTGCCGCAAATGACTTACATCCGACACGTCTAAAAGACAAAGCAATACAGTGTCTATTTCTGCATGTACAAATAGGAGTAATTTTACTTACTACTGGAAATAAGGCTTAATTAAGATGATACTGGGGAGGGAGGACAGGGAATAGGGGCAAACTAGTTTAAATACTTTTCAGAGAACCTTGATGTTTGTCCTTTTGTGCATGCAGCACAGCAGTCTAAAGGCAGTCTAGCTTAACTAGTTGGCATACGTAGCTATACTTAAATCTAAATGGACCTTTTTTCTTCCATGCCAGCCACTGAGACCTGAGGATCCCAAGAATAATTGTTTCATATTCCCACAGTCTGGTTCCATTGTTGTGAGAAAATTCCAAGCATGGACTTGACATCAGCTGCACAAGCCTGGCACAGAGTCTGAAAGCTGATTTTTTGTACTCTATGGGATGTACTTTTAGTGGTATCTAGGAATTTGTTTTAAAATGGAGATTCTAGAAATCCCACCTGTTTTGAACCCACTGACTTCATGCACATGTGCACAGACACATGTAACTGAAAATACACAACATCTGGGAGACGGCTGTAAATGCCATTGGCTTTTCTGAATGGTAAAAAGATTGGATAATGTTTTATGTGAGCTTCTGATAATATCACTTCTAAGGAATATTATGCACATCTGAATCATCCATTTGTTTTCATGCTGTTCTCTGTCACTACAGCTACTTCAGGACTTTCTCACATGATCTGCCAAAGATTAGTCACTGTCCTGGTGACATTGTGTACAACCTCCTCTTCTCCCAAGGGCCAAGTTTTATTCTAGTTGTATTGTGGTAGTTTGGGTCAGTGCTTTTGTTGTGGCTCTTTGGAGATGGGTCTCTGATTTTGTCTGCTGTTTGCTTTAGAAATTGTGAGGGTATGAAAAGATCCCGTTGCGGTAAAACAGCAGAAACATCTGCTGAAGAGTGGGAGGAGGAGGCTGCTAACCAAATGCAGCAGCAGGGGGCTTGCAGTTCCTCCTCCCCTGCTCTCACCGCTAGATGTGAACCTGCTGTAATAAAAGGGCTGGCATCACAACACAGGCTCCAGGGGGAAACAGGTCTCAGGTCAGCCAGCTAAAGAAACCTCAAAAGAAAACATTAAAACTGAATAAACATTGGAAATAGTTCTGGTAGATTAATTCACTGAGTTCTGTCCCTAATGCCATTCGGAAGTTCTGTGTAAAGTCCAGGGAAAGAGAAACCAAGGCAAGCCTGTGCAGTCTACTGCTTCTGAAAGTAATGGCAGCCTTTACACATACACATCAAACTGTTGATTTCTTCATTGAAATACGTGGAAATCACATAACTAGAGGTAGGTTTCAAATCATACTCTGCAGTCACCACCTGAATCGTGTACTTCTTGTTTGCTGCAACTAAGTGTGTGCAGAGAGCTGCCCTCTTGTTTGGCTGGCTTGAGCAGTGAGAACAGCTTGCAATTCTTTTATGTGCAGCATGCAGAATGTTTCATCATCCTCTCAAAAGCAAGCTGCTGATAAAATTACTGATGATTTCTTGCTTTTATTAGGATCAGAAGGCAGAAAATTCTTGGAAGCAGTAAAGAAGATAGGGAAGTAGGTTTCTCATGAAATACAGACAGAATCATAATATCAGGAGTGCTGGTTGTGAGCTTCCTAGGAGAACTAAACAAATACACACTAGAAAGTTTGTAAGCAAAAATTAGATCATCTTACTGAGAAGATGTAAAAAAAATAGGTGAAATATTTAAGGTACTACCATCTAATTTAGAGGTCAAATTGTTGGCTTTACCACACCCTTTCAACTTATTGATTTAATCAGTGTTCACACTGTCAGGACAAGGTGTGAAGAGGCAGCACGGAAATAAAATAGCAGTCTGTATGTTTGATCCCTGCTCTGAAAACCATGCTTGCTCCTAGATATGGAGAGCTCTCTGCTTCAAATTCTTTCATATGAGATTGAAAGATGAGATGGGTGGGGTTGAAACAGAGCAGTTTTTCTACCCATCTCACCTTGTCGTGCTCTGTGTTGGGAGGAGTGGAGCAGTGTCAGGGCAGTGAGTGTCGTCTGCCTCCACTGAGAACAGCCCTGGTCCTATGGGATGTCTGGCTTAGAGGTGGCAGCAGCTGCCCTTGCCCAATTATCCCCAGCCTGCAGAGGAAAGCTCAGGATTTTCAAATGGGTTTTGAAGTCATTTTTTATCTCTTCTTTCTAACTGCTGCTGCAGTCCAGGGGTCAAGGATGATGGTGTTTGGCTCTGACACTCTATTAAGCATTCCCAAGAGAGACTGCTTGCAGTGTTTATACACCAGCAGTTACAATGAGGCATCTAACAAGGACATGATTGTATTCTAAATACACGTGGATAACACTCAAGATTGCAAATGCTGGTATTCTGTTGAGGGCTCAACAGAATAAACCTTGAAGTGACTGATTTCTGCCTTTATTCAGAAAGCATGGTCCTTCCATGTACTCTTGTTTAGATGCTGTCAAGCAAAGATGTGACTGTGTCTTACGGGAAAAGCTCTTGTTAGGATCAATGTCTTAAGTTTATGATTTGTAATAAGGTAAGCATTTGCAGTTGTGGGTAGTTACACTTTATTCTGGTCTTGTAAGTTTTTATATAGTCTGGTTATATACATTTTGGATCAAAAATTACTTACAGCCTTTCATGTTGCCAGTCAAAATAGCACACTGGATTACTACCAGATATGGATTTGGTACGTTATATCTTTAAGTGATGCTGATAGGGAGCTTACAATTGAGTGATACTGTGTTTATTGGTAGCATCTCAGTAACTGGGCCCATGTTTGGAGCAAAGCAGAAAGCTGTAAGGCCTAAAAAGCATCCATACCTGGAGTTTTGTTGAACACTGCTATGCCTCAGCTTTGCTGGACAGGAAGGAGAATGAATGGTCATCCTTCATCTCTGGTGATTCATTTGTGTACCAGAGGAGGTCAATGGCAATGGGTATCTCAGAATTGCAGCCTTTGGGGTTTTTAATATATCAAAGGCAATGGGAAGAGGTTTTGTGTGTGGAACTTCTCTTACTGTTGCTCTGTATATTTCTTTGTAAAAGGTCCTTGCTTTGTAGAGTAGAGGTGAATCCAGTCTGGATGGCAAAGGAGATTGGCAGTCATATATTTCATCCTATGTATCATGACTTTCTTTCTCTTTGCTTTAAAAATAATCCCACAAAGCATGTGGTTTAGTTTCTCTTTTAAACCACTTGAAATTACAGGTTATCTTTTGTTTATGAAGGCATTGTTCAGTTTGAAAAGGAAAGAATAGGAATAGTAATTTGTGACCCAGGTCAGTCAAGCACTCTTGCATTTTGAAAACTCAGTTCCTCTAATTTCCCTGACGAGTTTGGTTGCAGTTTTCCTTTTTGTTTTCTGGTTGTTTTTTTTTTGTTTGTTTGTTTGTTTGGTTTTTTTTTAACTTTAAAAGCTTCCATCCTCCTTTTTCTTGTCATTCAGTCAGAAATCTTGAGGAACTGAAGTTTCTAAAACCTCAGCTCATGGAATTGTAGGTTCCTATCGGAGATCTCAGATTTGGGTGGGAGCGTAAGTTCATATATTGCTTTTGTTTGCATTTTTAAGTAAGCAGTTTCAAGTTTTGATCTGCCTAAACTGAGCAAGTATCTCAAAAAAGAACTGTAATAATCCACAGTGCTGCTTATCTAATGTGAAAATTGTTAGCAATTTAGCTTGAGTTTTAATGTGACTTCTGTTTTTTTTTCGCATAGAACCTTACTGATTTTTTAATTTTGTATGCAGACATAGGTGCTGACTCATATTTCCCCCAACTATGAAATACTTTTTAGTACTTTCTGGAGCATCAATTATTCTTTCTCATCTCATGTGATAAGATAAAAGTCTTTTTCCTTTTGCAGACTTCTGGCACCTGTACCCAACCCATCAGTGATGAATGTTCATTCATGATGACTATTCTCCTCAAAGCTTTTTAGCAATAGAAACTAAACTTCTTCAGATGACTGACTAAAAATTCCAGCTGAAGTCCAGCTGCCTCATAAAATGTTGCACTTGTGAGCTACAAGATGCTACAGGATGTTTTCACTTGGTTTGTCTTCATTTCTGGTTATGTTTTGTACTGTGTTGGCCCTGCAGTGCAAGACCACTATGTGTGGACTAGTGCGACGTGGATAATTTTTGATGATGACCCAAAAGGGAAATTCAGCCTTTAACTGGTTCCTGGTCACTCAAATAGGAGATAAGATAAAGAATGCGAGAACACGTTGGTAAAACACTGAGCTTTTTATTTTGTTGTTTTCATGGTTGTTCTTTTGGGGTTGCCTGTAAAGTGAAGGAACAAACTAATTCTCTGGAACTGAGCAACATTGGGTAAATTGGTTGTATTTAATCATTGTAAATGTACCTGGTGTTAAACAATGATTTATTTTGGTAGCTGGTGGTCTTCTATGAACACACGATGCTTTCAAAGTCCCATCACCCAGCACCCGCCGCCAGGCCTGTCAGCACTTTCATCTGAGCTGTCCTTACTCTTTCCTGCTGTGAGAAAGGATGACAGCTCATTTTATCTGCCTTGCAAGCAAACACAAAGGCTGGATTTCCTGCATGTTTTTTAATTCTCCTCTGTGGGGATGAAGGCTTGTGTATGAAGAGACACTGATTAATGCCAGCTGTTTTATTTGCAGCTGAGCACGGGTCCCTGCTGAAACACTAGAGACATTTGTCACCAGGAGAACCAGTGCCCAGTTCAGAGACCTGAAACTGTTTCCCTTCAATAGGCTTTTCCAAGACCTTAGACATAGAGATGGTAAATCTACGTCTTAATCTTGAGACTTGGTCTTCTGAATCTGTGTTACCTAATCTGTGTTCTGTACCTAATCTTTGCAAGGTTTATTAAGCCATTATAACACTTAGTAGTAAACTGTTTGCTGCAGGTTTTGCAAAAAAGCAAGGGCTATGCAGCTGGAGGTCTGAGAATATAGATGGTTGCTGAACAAGTGGCTGATATCAGACTTTAGATACAAGAGTTGAATGGAAGATTTTACTGGGTAAATTTGCACCAGGGCCATTTTCCCCTTCTGCTCCATTTTATTTCTTCCCCTTCTAATTTTACTCCATCTCATCCCACTATTTCCTAAAAGAAGCTGTGACCAGTTTGTAAAGAAGGAACAAAATCTTGGCCGTAGGACTGATTTTTCAGAAACTGTTATGAGCAGGGCATCTTTCTAGAGAAACCTGACATATTTTACCTATCCTTTCCCAGAAGGAGTGCACTAAAATTGGTTTGAAAACTTGTTACTATGGGAAGGTCAGAATAGAGGAAGCAGATTAGGGGCAGAGGAAAGAGGATTAAATGTCCGAAAAATACTTATATACTAGCAAAGCCTGTCAAATTTAGATTGGATCTACTGGGATATATCTATTTATGTGTTTTTCTTTGGGGGTTTTTCATAATTTGTATTCTGGAAATTTTTGTGGCGTATGTATGTTGCTTAGAGCATGAAAATCTTTCTGCAGCCTTGCAGGTAGTGTTTGGTATTTGCATGGGTTACTGCCATGTGCTGTAGGCCAGAAGCAGGGAACCCGCTCCTTTGCAAGGGGCCAGTGAAGCCTTTTGGACGCCCTTCTGCAGGCCATGTATTAAGGCATATCTTTGTAGTATTTGGTGATAGGGTACAGAAAATCAGCCATTGATCATATGAAAGTAAGCTGTAGACTCTCTGTATCCTAAGAAGTGCTGGCTTCTGGCTCCTGTCTGTTTAATTTATGTTCTATCTTAATTTGGTTCAAAAAGTTTAACTCAGTGCTGTGTGACTCTTGCAGTACACAGCTAAAATATCCAGCGCACTGTTAGTCCTTTCAGCCTGGTTCTGCACCATAAATTGCTTTCTACAAAGAAGGAATACTTAATGTTTGTATTGATTTCTGTGTTTCTGATGTAATTGAGGATGCTGGATTGTAGCAAGCAGAAGAGGGAACTGTAGAGTTAATTTGTGCCATATGGATTTGGTTCTCCACCTCCAGATGACTGAATTTTGGACTTTGTGAAGACCTGTCCATGCTAAAAGCAAATAAATCATGTTCAGGTTGACATATTGTCATTGAATATTATCATTGTTTTTGCTGTAAGTTTGACTTAAGGCATTTTTATATGTTTCCTGCATTGAAAAGAAAGTACAGTACCCTTTCATTTTTTGCTGTAACATTTAACATTCATGTGGCATGTATTTTAAATTCCACAAGATAATACTTCTTTTTACAATGATACTTTTAACTTATTTTCATGTGAATCCCATGCTACTCTTTCTGCTTTCCAATAGTTACTTGGCGAACTTCACAAAGAAGTTGGGTATTGTTAAGAAAAATGTATTTTGCAATGTGGCAATTACAGCTGGCATGGAAGTGGCTCAGAATTATTGGTTGTATGGATAGCTTGTTTGGTCTGACTTTTTTTCCTTTTAAGAGGGGCTTTGATTACTCTTTATTTTTACACATGATGTTTACTGTGATCTATAATTTTCTTTCATTCAGATGCTAAGCCAGCTGGATTCATGTTTCAAAACAAATTGCCGCCTCTTCTTATTTTGAAACTTTTTTAAAATCCTGCTCTTTTTAGAAATCTTATTACTTGGCAGGCATTTGTGATTTAATAAAACTCTTTGTTCTTTTGGGGGTGTTGTGGCCAGTTGTTTTTTTCTTTGTGGTTTTTTTTNTTAAATTTTATTTTTCATTGTGTGCCTTATTAAACCATAGATAATTTTTGCTGAGTTTGTTTCCTAGAGAAATTTCTCAAAGGTGATCCTGTTGTGCATGCAACTGCATACTGTGTGCAACTACCTGTTTTTATGTTTCTCTTGCACATTGTTTGACTTTCTTTTGCATCTTCCTCTGTGAATCTGCTCTTATTTTCTTTTTCTGTATAAGTCCCTGTAGCTAGTTCCATTGCAGATGAAGATTTTTCTGTTTTCTGATATAACATAGGGCATTGCAGTTGAGGTGGTCTATTTCTGTTTCATACAGAGCTTGTTCATGGCAGCCTCTGCCGAATGAGAATAGAGGTTGGGGCAGAGGAATGTAAACTTAGTTATCAGGAGCTTGAAAGGTGCAGTGTAAATGAGTACACAGTAGGTTTAGAGTGATTTCTAAAACTTGCAAATACGATCCTCTGAAAGCATAGCTTGAGCCTCTATACACTGGTACCTGTATGTGCTGGGTTTAGGGACTCAAGAAACCTTTAAATCAGAGTGTGAGGGAAGGGTGGCAGGAGAGTGCTGAATGTTGCATGGATGAAGATGAGGTAAAGCAAGGAACAGTTACAGCTGTAAGGACTGTGTGGTGGTGGGTCTGCCCATGTCAGGAAGCCAAAGCTCTGTTGCCACTTGGCTGTACACCTTGGCATGGTCTGGCTCTCAATGCCTGTCAGTGCCTGAGCAGTACCAGCAGCAGCAAACCCCACAGCAGGAGCCGATCGAGAATAGAGAAGGCAAGGGAGAGCAAATACAGAATAGCCAAAGAAAAAGCATTAGTAAATGCTAAAGCAGTGCACTGTGCTGATGTTGCTGAGTTGTCATGCATTTACACATGTTAATGTTGGCTTTCCGAGTTTGTTAGAAAGATCTGGATACTGTTTGTAAAAGCATTTGAAGAGGAAAAATGAATTTCCTGAGGTGTATTGATGTGGTCATTCCAGGCAAAGCTCAAGGCAGGAGCAAATGAGGTGACTGCAATAGAGTTGCTCCTTATGTTTATATAAACCAGCATCTCTGGTGTATTTATAAGTAAGAAGTATTAAAATAATTTCACTCAAAGACCATTTTATCTGATCTTCTTTCTTTCAGTCATACTCAGTTGAAATAATGTGTTTGTGTAAGTAACCTTCCTCAATAAGAGTACTAAAAGAAATATCTGTTATGTTTAATTTCTGCATGACGTTTGGCAAAATGTGAGGTTAAGGTTGAAAATAAAAGAGATGGATCCGATGGACATTGGATCCAGAACTGCACGCAGTGGCAGACTTTCTGAATTGCTTATGAAATGGTAGGAATAAATAACTTTTAAGGTTGGTATAGGATCCAAAAATACTTTTTGCTTAGTTTACGGGAGTCACATGCTTCTTTGAGACAAGAAACCACCATCTGGGATGTGGTGCCAACCTGCAAAACACATGTAGTTCAGGATTCTCTAAAGGAAAATAAGGTATCCAGCAAAACACCTGAAGAAGAAAATAGCTAGATGAAGCTATTGGATGAAGCTAATGGATGAAAAAAAAAGTAACATTACTATGTATTATTGACAATTATTTTATTCCATTAAGAGAAATAACTATTACTCTGTTTTCAAGGTGAGGATGAGAAAGAAGCTTTATGCCCTTTCCCACTGGATTTTAGTTTGAGGGAAAGTTTTGTAAAATATCTGATTCAAGGTTGTTTTCAGTTTCCATGAGTGATGACTGAGCTCTTGAAAAAATATGTATCATGGCATAGATGTTGTTTTGGGTCCCTGTGTCTGCTCTGATCTTTGGTATCAGCTTTGGCAGTCCCTTGTGGATGGTAGCACGGCCAGATCTCTGGAACCCTTCCAGTCTGCCTTACAGCAACTTTATTTTGGAGAATGTATTTTAGGGCAATTCCCTCCAAAAGAAATGAATAGTCTTCGGTCTTCTCTGGTAAGTGCAAATGTTGGCCTGACTTAGGTTCCTTGAGGAAGAAGAAAGTTGAGTCCTGATTGGCATTGTAAAGTAGCATCTTTTGTGTGGGAGGCCCTTGGCGCCTCTGCAAGCTTCTTGTCTTTGGAGAGGCTCTGCCCAGTCAGTCAGGGGCTGCTGCCAGCCCAAATAGCTCCAGCAAGGAGTCAATGAGTGCTCTGTTGCCCTCCCTATGTCTGGCCACATTTTAACAAAGCGCCTGTGTTGGCGGGGTGGTGGAAATGCCATGCCTTGCCACAATAACCTGAGTGGGGGCTACATGAAAAGTTTCCATTTTTAGCTTTTCTTAAAATAATGAAAGGGATTGTCTTGGGCAGTGTTGATATGAAAGGAAACTTTGAACTATTGAGTAAATAAAACCACTGAATGTATGTGATTTGAAATCTTGAAGGAGCCACTGAAATGGTCAACTTCTTCTTGTGTCTAAGTGGATTGAGGATTGACTGGAAAAAAAAATCAGAATCTTTTTTAATCTTGTCTTTAAGATTAAAAAAAAAAAAAAAAAAGTAACATTTTGCATCTGACATTTAAGAGCCAAAGCTTGTGTAAGAGCACATAAAAAGTTGTAGAAGTACTTGGGAAGCTTGGCCTTTCAGGTGAGCAACAGGCTCCAGGCTCACAAGCCCCTGGCCTCCAACCCTGCCTAGCTGGAGGCTCCAGTCAGCTCCCAGGGCTCCCACCCTGCTCCAGCCTACAGCTGCTGCCTGTGCCACCTCCTTGCGGCTCTTCTGAGGTGACAGGCAGGGGGAGGTGAGCTCTCTGCAGCCCCTGGCTCCACTTGTGTCAAGGCAGCACCTGTGCTCATTGTGTCTCCAAGGCAGGAACCTCCCAAGGGATGGGGAACGAAGGATGAGAAACTTTTAGATGGCCCCAATTACATTAATTTTTTGGCAGATTTGGGCTGTTTATAGTAGCAATTTCCTGACATTACAAAATGTTGGAGCTTGGGAAATTTGCAATCTGGAGAAGGCTAATAAATATTTTACTTGATATTTCCTTGCAAAAGATTTTTTTCTCCCTGGAATGAGCCAAGTATGTGTGTCAGAATGCTGTTAAATGAAAATCCTCAGCATTTGGTGGTTGTTTAGGGGTTATTTTTGAGGTTATGGTTTTGTTTGTTTGTTTTTTGGGGGGCTTGTAGTATATATATAAAGCTGTGATAGTGTATAAAAAGTTGTTTTCCTAACTGACTTTACTTTTCATTTAAATAATATAAAGCAGATATTTTTTGACCTTTTTTAGTTTTCTCTTGGTAGAGCTAGTGTACATTAAATTAGTATAGATTACAGAGAAATAACTGTTTGTGTCAGGCTGACCTTTAGTGGAATACATTGACGTCTCAGCCAAAGCAGATGGATCAGTGGTCACCACTGGCCTGTTTCTCACTCTGGCATGGAGGTCAGTGAGAAAGAATGGGAACAAAAGAAGCAAAGAGAACACAGCATATTTAAACCTGAGGAAAACTACTTTTTCACTGAAGTCAGATAAATTTGCAATACTTTTTCCTTTAAGACAAAACTGGTGGTATTCATAGTGCATTGTTTTATTTTTGCAGTTTTTTGATAGAGATTACTTCTTTATGCCTTCCTGAATATTTACTTGCAAGCATGTTTTATGGTATTTATGGGCTTATTATTTGTGGTATTTGTGAGCTCCATGTCATGTAGCTCAGTGTTTGTTTCCATATTCTTCCCCCTTAAATTGTAAAAATCATCCCTGTCTTTCAACTTCCACTATCTGCTGCTGTCTGACAGCCTTCTTGTCATACTCCTGTTTCATTGGAGCATAACTGTTGTTTTCTTGTTATATGGAAAGATTGTGAAGGAGAGCTTAACTGCCACTTCTGAGCAGTGGCTGGTAGAGCCAGAAGCCCAGTGGCAGCTGTTAATCCACTTGGGAAGATTTTCCTTACATACAGTAATTTTGTGGGCTGCTGTGCATCGGTATATTGTGGTTTCCGTTCTGGGTTGTCAGCTTGGTTTTCTTTGTGTTGTGCGTGTATATTCTTCACATGTGGTGATTTGTTTTGGGATGTGCTGAAGCTTACTTTTGGCTGGGTGGTACCTGGTTTTCACTCTCAGTGTTCACTGTAGTGGGTGCCCTCTGCATCTTGACCAGCTGCTAAAGGTGGATATTTTTGTGCTGTTGTTAAAAACTCAGTTTTGCATTCAGAAGTCTTTTTTGTCATTGGCTAAGTAGCCAAAACACCTAGAGTAAGATTTGCTTCCATTTCTTCTGGAGTAATTAACCAGAATTTGTAATTACTTCATTCACACCAGACTTTCAAGGGAGTGAGTGAAATGTGAGTCTGTCTCATCTTTTCAACTTTCTGACTTTTCTGGAAATCCCAATAAACAGAATTAGTAACTTCACAGAGCTTATTGATTTGAACTCTTCAAACTGATGTCATGATTATCTGACTTGGTTTTAGGAACTGTTCCTGGGTTGAGGTATTAATGACGGGAGAAAATCAGGATAAGGATAGAGTCCTTGCCTTGGCTCAGGAGCATTTGTGTGTAGCTGGGATTGCCCCAGTTCATTTGCCGTGGTCCAGGAATAGGTGATAGAAGTCTTCAGCTTCGGAGAAGACAGGGAGCTGTGGTTGCACCACCACACTGAGTAGGGACTGCCTTTCATTCCCTGGAATGCAAGTAGCTTTATATAATATAGACTATGTAATGCTAATAAAAAGTACTTTCTGCTGTAGATGATTTCTCTCTATCTCAGCAGCTTGGAAATGTGCTGAATAATACTTAGCATAATATATGGAAAATAAGACATTTATCAGGAACAACCAACTCACTTTTGGCACTTTTTGCCCTTCTGTTTTGCATTATTTTTTTTTATTATTGTTTTCTCCCTTCAGGCTGTGCTCTGTAGGGGAAGCTTATTTCTAAGGAACAAAAATGCTACTAAAATATTGAAGAGCAGTGCAAAACTCAACATTAAAGCTGCTCAACTTGATGTGAAGTCTCAGGAGCATTCAGTACTTCCGATTAAATAAGCTCTTTCACACTTGAATGCAATTTCTTAAAACTTGTTGCCCTTTCACTAGTGGAAGCTTTTTTAATGATCAATAAAGTAGTTAAACTCTGTACTTGAGACCCTAAATCAACCTGTTGTTCATTCAAACCAAGAGAAGTGGTGGTGGATAGAATCCCAAGTGTTCCACGAGTGCCACAGACCTTGCCCCTTGCCCTCTGGAGCTGCTGCTGCTTCCAATCTGAGGGTAGGGTGTGTGAGACCAGGCATGCCTGGGATCTGGCTGGCACCTGAATCCTTTTATTATTTTACAAAGTCATTCTCACAAGAAAATTGGTAAAAGTGGGGATAAATTTTTATTAGAAGAAAATCTTTGACTGTCAGAGTCTTGGAAGGTCGTGTGAAAATGTTTGCACATATCTCCTAAAACTTGAAATTAAATGAGAAGTAAAATAATCTCAAATTTAATGATTTTACGAAGATTCAATCTTCAAAAAAATAATCTGAAGATTTCTAAGCAGCAGAGTTTGACAGCATTGGGCACTGACAAGATTTGAAAATGGCAAATAATTTTACTTCATGTATTTGTAGCGAAAACAAGAGTAAGAGGCTGCAGCCCATGGCGTGTCTCAGAGCACACAACCAGAGAGAAAGCAGGGTCTGTTTATGTGGGAATGTTCTGACAATTTGGTGTTGTGTGGCTGAACCACAGCAATGCCAGATCTAGCAGCAGCTTTATTAATCTGTGATAAATCTTATGTTCCCTTGAGTCCAGACAGGCAGAAAGCTCTCAACTGTACAGTGTAGGTTTGGGGGGCAGCATTATTCTTCTGCTGAAGTTAATCACTCACTGCTGCAGCTGTTGGTGTTCCTCTGCATTTGATGCTCATGAAGACAAAGATGGAAAAGAGACGAGTGTTTTTTGTCACTCTCAGATTTATGTTACGATTTTGTCAGACGCTTTTCTTCTGCTGTTGCAATCTAGGACCAACTTAAAGAGAATCTGTTATTTCTCATATTTCAAAGCAAAAAATATGATTGAACTTCCAGGGGTCAAACCAATCCCTACTATTTCTTTCTAACTACATTTCAGAGTTGTCATTTCCTCCCGCTTCCATGCCTGAGATCCAGCCAAGACAGTATCTTCTTCATTCCTGCCATTCAACATCTTATTGAATTTTGACTGCAATAAAACTTAAATTTATCTCTGAGTTTGCCTTCAAGCCTGTTTCTTAGTTCAGTTTCATTTGTGTCCAGATATTGTTTTCTGAAACTAATATACTTGAATTTCTTAAGTGGCAGAAATACTGTTCAATGATGCATGTTTTCTCTTGGACTTGCTGCCTATCGGGATTTAATGTAGTCTTAGAAAACAAGGAAGGCAACCATATCAAAGGCTCATATAGATGCCAGAAAGTATAAAAAAAAATCCCATATCTGTTTAGTATTGAAAATGTTTCCAGCACACTGGGAGCATCTTCTGTTGATTTGTGTGGGATGCTTAACATTTCCACTAAGTCTCCCGAGGCAGGAGCAAGTGAAAAAGTGCTGGGAGTGGTGTTGCCACTTGGCTATCAAAACCCAATTGGTTTTGCAATCCAACTGCATATAAAGGGAAATGCAGTTAAGAAATAAAAGGAAAATGAGCACATAAAACTGTGTAATGCTGGTGAATTATATATAATTCCTGATGAAGGAATAAAGTAACTACCAGTTCCCTTAGAAATTTCATGCAACTCCTCTTCTGAGCCAGATAGATAAAAAAAATCCAGTTCCTTTTAGGCATGGGGGGAGAAGCAGCTGGCTGGAATAGAAAATGGAAGGAAAAAGAGATTTTAAATTAAGGTTTAGTCTTTGAGAAGTACACAGGCAGACTAGGTGAACAATCCAGGAGAGTCTGAGGTTGTTGGCAATGTGCCAGAAGGCCGCCAGGCACTTTGGAAGGGGCCAGGAGAGTGACAAGAGACAGAAGGAAATATTGGAGGTCTGTGAGTTTGGGGAAGCCTTAGAGGGGTCTCAGGTTAGTTTTCATTTTTAATTTTTTTTAAATTAGCCTAGGACTGAATCCAAGTTTCTAGTCAAGTGTCAAACCTGCAGATAAAGACCTACACAGAAACCTGGCTTGGAGCTGCTCTTTCCATTTGAGCATGTATAGGTGACATGCTTCAGCCATTTCATTGACCTTTTCTGGTCTAAACCTGAAAAACAAACACTGCAAATCTCCTAAATGTTGCTGAGTACCTTAAAAGAGCAAAAGTAAAGCCAAACCCAGGTGTTGGGGTGGGTGGGAAGCACTGATCCTCCAACTCCCCAGTTGCAGCCATGGGGGCTTTGAAAGATGACCTTTATCCCAGGCATCACAAGTTAATTTTTCTTAGGTAATGTAAGGGGAAAGAAATTTAGGTTGTTGCAACATCACTGAGTGTCAAGTCTAGACCAAATTTCTGTTAGTGGTATTCCAGCAGTCAAAACCATATTGATTCCCCCATGTCTGTTGGGTTTGCAAGGTAGGAAAATGTTATGGGGCTAACTAGACTTATCCAGGTGTCACTGATGTCACTGCTACTGCAAGATTGACCTTGACCATTGCTTTTTTTCAGACCGAGGATCCTTTACAGCTCCAGTGTCAAACAGAGAAGCTGGAGAAATATTTATTCGTCACCATGTGAGGGGCGAGGTGACTGAGATATTTGTCCAGTAGCGCTAACAAAAGTTTACTTAATGCAGAATGGAATTCTGATCTGCAATTGCCTTAATCCACATTCCTCAGTTTTCTCCTGACCACAACCAACTGCATACCAGTGGCACAATAACACACTGGTAGTGCACCTCTGCTGGGTAGGTTTCCTGGCCAACTTTTTGTTAGGATTTTCCACTGATTTTATCTTTAGACTGTAATGATTTTATTCCTTGCAATGATTTTCAAGCAGGTTAACAAGTTTTTTTTGGAAAATTACTTTATCTAGATATATTCAAAACTAACCTCTTTTTAAAATAACTTGCTGTTAGTCAGTTTAAGTCCTTCCCGAGAAGTTTGGTTAGATAGAGAAAAGTGTCTGGAAATAACAGTACTTTCAATTTTCATGGTTGTAGTATTATCATTAAGAAATAAGAAAAGAAACAGAATTGCCAAACAAACTAACAAGTTATCAAAACGTGTGCTGGTGCTCTGACCACAAACCACCAGTTTTGCTGCTTGAATGCATTTTATGTGATGAGGACTTTGAAATACAAGCAGTAAAAGAAAGCACATTTTATTGAAGAATGTATGTAAGGTTTTCTAAAAATAAAGCCAAATCTTTACTGCTAGAATTGCAGTGGAGCTGGATGTAATATCTTGTGTCTGAATAAAGGAATAACGTCTGTGTTGGCAGATAATGAATGTGAAATGATTCTTGTTCCTTTTTTTGATGCTTTATATCAATGTCTGTGTTTTAAATTATAAGTATGCTTGCAGAAACTGGTGTAGGTTTCATTCATTTTGTTAATCATTACAACTTTCCACTTCAGCTCCTTCTGAGTGAACTTAGTTCTTGAGTGTAGCCAAACTCCTCTTACTTGTCATTGATTTTTAATGTATGGTGTCCTAAGGGTCTGGTAGCAGATGAATAAGCTTTTTAAGAGTAGTTGGAGTAAATGCTCTGATACTACACAAGAGCTTTTACTATTTTATTTGACTTTCATTTGGTAAGTAGATGTATTTAATTTTGCTGCTACTCTGTAAATAATTATCCTACAACACAAAGCCAAACTTAGGAATTGTTCAACAACAGCAACAACAAAAAAAAATCCATTAATTCCCATGTCTGTCTGAGTCCTTCTGAAGTGGAGCACCCACCTGGTTTTAGGCTACAGTAGATGCTGCTTGCACAGGTCTCTCTGCAGTACCCATACCTGCTGTGTTTGGCATGTGAAGACTACTTTCTACTTGTAATGTTACCTGCCTTGTAGAGGGTCAAGCAAACACCATCCTTTTCCATACATGGTACAGCAGTTAATTCAGAAAATGGAGGGATTTCTTACATCTGTCACTTAAGGGCAGCGTGGTGGTGTTGGTTCACTTTGTTTTGGTCAAGTTTTCGGTTTTAAATTTGGTGAGAGGGATCTTAGACTTGCACTCTACAGATTCATGTTGTTTCATTTTTGTTGTTCTGGAGTTTTCCTGTGTTTGACCTTTCTTCGCACTTTCTCTACACTTAAAAATCAAGGATATTAATTTTTGTAAGTAATAGATTTCTATGTGTAGATTGCCTGCAGTGTCACACAAATGAGAAATTCAGGCTAAAACTGAAAGAACCACCACAAGTTCCAAAAAGCATCTCTGCATTGAATGACAGACATTGAATTTTACTGCCTGTGGAAATCCCCCAAAGCACAATTAGCCTGGCTAATTATTTATGTATTGATATTTAAGTGTTGTAAGCAAGTATAGTCACATGCTCAATCTTTACCAAAATCTGAATCCTGCTTACTACCCTAGGCATTAAAAAAAAAAAAAAAAAAAAAAAAAGAGATTCATTAACTCCTGTATTTGGAAAAAAAGGGGTTTTTGAATAAAGGGCTAGAGAATGAGATGTAGTTTAGACATAGACCACCAATTGCACAGCAAAGATTTCTTTTGCAGGAATAGCAAAATTATATCATATTTTCTATGTTACAATATTTCTATTAGATATTAATAGAAAAATTATAAGAGGCTGTCAAAATGTGCTTTAAAGCCATATAGGTTGGTGTAAAAAGATGACTAACATCAATTTTGTCTTTAGGCCATCAGAAATTTTACTGAATTGAATTAATTTCTCAGAAAGAGATACTGAATCTGGTACCATAATGAGATATATTACAAGACCTGCAAAATAAGGACTTTCTTAATAACAGTATTTAAAATATTGTAATTTATTTTCATCTTTTGTTCCATGGTTGACCAGGTGATACAGTTCCTAAAAATTCAGGATTTTTTACTCTTTTTGTTATAGGCTGATAAGATCATCTTTCTTGTCTACAGATTTACATAGATGTACCTAGTATTCTTACATCACCATTCTGCTGCTTAAACATCGTGCTTACAGTTCAGGAAAAAAAAAAAATAAACAGTAAAATAATGAGTAGCTGGCAACAATATTTGCCTTAAAGCTCTTCAGCTGAGAAGAAGGGAGAGTTTATGTCCCATTAGGGGATCTCATTGGTTTTGGCGTGGTTAAGTTCAGCATATATTACTCAGAGTTTTTGGAGATTACTCTTTATATTGTGAAAGCATTTGCTGGTGTTTTATGTGGTTTATTCTGTATGAGGTATTTCATTCCTGGGTATTCCCATCATGACTGTGCAATATGCTGCTATCTCATTTAAAAATCAGAAGCAACCAACTCCCTTTAAAAGCATCAAACCAATATCCCCACAGGCACACACATCTAAATTTCTTTTACTCTAAGATACATATGATGTATACGTGATCCTAACAAAATGTGTGTGCATGCACGTATATGCATGAGTAGACCACACCATACATTATTGCAGTACATGTGCAGGGAAGCACTTGCATTCATAGCACATGAAGCAATTGCACTCAGGAAAATCCTGTCTATAAATTATGTTTCAGTAGCAGCCACTCTGTTTTTGTCTGATTTCTGGAGCTGTTTGGTAGGTATCACTGAAGAACCTACCACTTGGTAAGTGAAACTATTGTTACTTATAACACAAACATAAACCCTTACCTTTGTGGTCTTTTGACGTGTAACTTGAAAGATTGAACTTGTGGATAGGAAATGGCTCAAATAAAACTGTTTCCATAACACCTTCTAAATCTTAACCTTACAGCATTCTCAGAGCTTGGTCTAATGTTGAATTTATCATCTTTTATTAACGAGTAGGAACCCAAAAATGAGGATTCATGTATTTTAGAGCGCTGTTGTGTATTTTGCAATGTAAAAATCTAATGCCCCTCTGGAAAGGTGGTATTTATAAAACTTCCCAGAGTGGAGGACCTTTTGGCTGGAAGCAAAATGTAATTGTAAATTGTATGTCATGTAAGCTATACATAACTTTTTGTCTTCTTCCACCCCGTCTCTCTCTTCTGAGTCCCCTATTTATGTGTCACTAAGCTCTTAACTTTCAATTTTTTTATACAGTGCTCTCATGATATTGGTCAGGATTCAGAGGAAGTAACTAATAAAACTTGTGTGTCAAACATTTATTTATACCATGTTTATGTGCTACGAATGAGTGCATATTTGATCATCTGACTCTTGTGGGAGCTGACAGAAGATTTCTAGCAGTGTAAATGCTACGAGCTGAAACATCAACATGTAGTACTGCAGAATAGAGATGCAAAACTGGGACACTTGCCTTGGTAGTGTTATGGAGAAGACCTTGGTGTAGGAATGTAGTTCTTAATTACTAATTCAAGGAACCATTAAGTTCTTTCATTGGCATCCTATAACATAAATGGTGGGGAGGGGATTGATAATGATTAAGATACAACACACAATCTCTAGAACTAATGTCTTTTTAAAACTAAGATATGAAAATTTCACTCTATTACATGCTTAGGAAAAGGATTTATTTTTTATCTCTTTGGACTGATGTATGTAACTTGTAGATAGAATTTCAGACTTGGAGAAAGAATTACATATTGCTTGTCTCCCAGAGGGCTGAATACATAAAAAAAGACAAGTAGCATGCTCTTGAGACTTGTATTTTGTGCATAGGCTGGATAGCCTTCCTGAAGTGTGCTACTTGGGCCAAAATTGGGATGTTTCATTTTCCTATTTAGGATGACTGAAGATATCCTGCAGATCCTTTCAGGTAGAGAAAAAGAAGCTTCATTTTGCAGTAGGCTTTGTTTCAATGGCTTCAGTACGAGAAATCACTTGATTTTGTCCACTTATTTACTAGCCTGAATAAAATAACTCTGTATATGAGAATTAATTTTTGCTCTGGTGCTTGGTCCCAGACAGGAGGAACAAGGGGGAATGGGTTTCGCTTATTCCTGTCCTAAGAATCATCAAAATAAATTTGGCTAAAAAGTTAAAATTCAGACCAGTAACATGCTGAATCACTGGAGATCTTTTTTCACAGATGAAGGGTACACCTGAGTTATTCAGATTCCTTTATCCAGTAACAGTTCTGTTCCCTTAGCTGACCTAGAGAGGCTTTACAGCTTTGTTTTGGAGGAGAGGTTCAGTAGTAAAAGGTTTATGTGCAAAACCTACAAACCAACCAACAAAAAACCACAACCAACCAAAACACCTTGTGTGATTTAGTCCCATTCAGTGAATTTCCTGTGATGTTTGAAGGCAGAATTTAGCTGTCAAGTCCTATTTCATAGAACCAAATATTGCTTTTTCCCATAGGATCCCTTAAAGATGATAGTGAATTTGCAGTAAAACAGCTCTAAATCTTTCTGATTTAGAAGTTTCAGAAGGTTAAACTAGTTAAATTGAAGAACTCAGAGCCATTCCAATTAGCATATCATATAAGAAATTCCTCTTTATTTTATAGTATTATGGTTTACTTTGATAGTATATTTGTTAATTTTGAACACTAGAAAGTACTCTAATGCACTTCAGTGTTTTGAAATAGATTACTATACATTTGTTTGCTAAGATAATTATTAGATTCCTTGCTGAAAAGAGAAGCCTCAGGTTTCTTCAGGAATTCATAACCATTGGAAAGTCTTTTTTTTTTTTTTTGTCACTCCATATTTTCTAAAGAATCTTCTGCTAAAAGCCCTTAAGAAGAGCCACAAATTTCTTAGAGATTTACTGATAGTTATCAAAAAACAGTGAAGTTCTGTTTGTATCATGACTGCCCTTTTATTTGATGTTGATGCTTATTGGCATGGACCCCAGATACTGACTGAAACTCTGCACGTGAAACCAAATAATTACTCCTGATAGGGATAATATATCAGCATTAGGACACTGATAGTGGTAATTTTCCATGTCATTTAGATAGTAGATAACAGCACTGCAGTGACTGATAAATGATTATCTTAAGTCATCAAATGAGGCACATGTGTGTTTTCCTAGTTAGGTATGTGAGAATTGCATTTAATTTTTATTTATGCTGGTGTGTAGTGTAGACAATGATTTCAGATAAAGGATTTAGCAAGACAGGAAGGGAAGAATGTTTCTTTCAGCTCAATGCTGAGACACCCTTCATTTTCCTTCAGTTTTTCAGAGCAAATGGAGAGAAGAGGAAATCTTTACAGGTCCTACAGATATGTCTCTGCGTAAGATAGTAGTGCAAACTCTCTTTTTATTCTGTAGTGAGTTTCCAGACACCCTCATATTTATGGGATGCTTTCTTTTCTTATGCTCCATCTAGATCTGAATTGGAGGGGAGGGGAAAGGAAATGCCTGACTTTTCTTCATGCTTTTCCTAAGCTTTTGGACATACAAAAATACCAAAGAATGGGATTAGAGCTCTCCCCTCTCTGTGTATCCTCCTCATTTGCCTGTAAATGTGTGTCTGGTTACTGTTCATGAAGATATAGTGAACCATTATCTGTCATAATCCTATTTCTTATCTGTTGGAGATCAAGATGTGCCTCAGGATGCTGGCTGACTATCCCACATCTGTCTGTGATGGAGGTCTTGCAGCTGTCTCTGCAGCAGCTGGGCTGTACAGCTGTCAAGAGCTAGTGCCTCCACTCTGATTTAATGTGGCAATTCCTGTCTTCCTCAGTTTCAATTTTGACTTCTATTGTGAATTGATTTTCACTTATTTCTGAAATGATGAGCAAAATAATGTATAAAATATTCATCATGCTTTCCTTAATGCAGCCAGATGTACTTACTTAATGAAAGCAATGAGCCAGACATAATGAATTTGGTAACAAAATAGAAAATATGTCTTTCACCACACAAATTACCTACTTGCCATGCACTTCAAGCATGGAAGCTGAGTATTTTGAATGCATTTTGCTCCCTGTTAAATTATTTGTTTTGATGATAGTCACTGATTTTTGCTGTGAATTTTAATGAGTTTATATGAGTCTTCATATAAAAGTGGTAAAAGGCACATGATAAAAATTGGAATTGAGCCATGAATATATGTTGTTAACAGGCGTTTTACCTTCGCACCACTTTTTGATATATATTTTCTTCTAAAGTTTGGCTGGTCAGGCTTTAGCAATGCAGTCTGAAAGTCTGTCCTCGTTTGATGAAAAACAGAATATCCTGTAAGATGTACAAAAATTGCAATGAAAGAAGCAATGTGGAGGAAAAAGTAGATTCAAACAATTCTTCCAGCCACCCACACCATCACAGAAAAGCTTCTGAAGGGAAAGATGTTCTGGATTGAATGCGGTTTTGCTCAGACAGTGGAAAAAAAAAAAAAAAAAAGTTATATTTTGAGGGCTGTATGGCCCTCAAAATGGTTGTATGGCTTTTAAGGCCAACAGTGATGGCCTTACCTGTGCTGAGTAGTTCCTTTCTCCCCTCTTAAGTTACTTATACTGCTTCACCAGTGCAGCACACCTGAATGCATTTATGAGTATTAAAGTTGTAATTTTGGCTGCAGAGGTGATTTTTGGCAGACATACCACTTTCTGAACAATTAGGGGAGTGATGTGTAAAAATGGTGCACTTAGTCCAAGCCACCCAAAAGTGTAGTTAGAGCTGAAGCAGAGGCGAGCAGTCAGAATAGATTGTTTAATCCTTCCTTACACATCTTTTGGCTGCTGGAAATGTAATCTGTCACCATAAATCCTGTTTTATATAAAGATAGTAAGTAGGACTCATTACAGCTTTTTGGCTGTTTATGTTTCACTGCTGGCTATCAATATGTGACAAGGCAATATTAATTTTGTCTCTCTGGGAGCCAGAAGAAGCAGACTGCACATGGGCATCCAGAGGCTGCAGAGGAAGCACAGAAATACACACACTGGAAAAGGTGGAGAGGTCAAGTTTAGCATTCAATCCCTGCTCATGACTAACTTAAAATACTACCCTTCAACTGCAAAAAAGACTGGATTTCAGCAGCAAATTTGACCAGACAGACCACACAATGAAGTCATCAGTGCTGAGACCCACCGGCTTGAAAAAACAACAACCCCTGGTGTTAAGACAAATGCTTTGAAGAGTGGTTGATATTAATCAGGTGGTGCTACTGGTTTGGAGGTATTAGTCATTCTGTGTGAATAAAAATGCTGATAAAGGACACAGTAACAGTGCAGAGCCAAGGCAGTTTTGTAACACAAGAAGCCACAGATCTGAGATCTACTTAGGGAGAATTGGTTAGAGTCCATTTCAAAATTCCTTAGGCCAAACTCATCTCTGGGCTAACTCCTTTGAAGTCACTGGGGTTACACAAGGAATTAATTTGGTCCTTCAGCTCTGTACATTAGCAGAGATCCTGCTCACCATGTTGGAGGTTTACTGTTTCAGTGTGGTTTCCTCAGAGGAACTTCTAAGACAGCCCATTGTGTTCTCACTGTAGGCTGCCTTCATCTTCCCCACCCTTTCTTGCCACTGGTTTCTTAATTTCTATAGAAGTTGAAACAATATTTTAATTCTTTAATTATCATGTACTATGAAAATACCTCCTTTTTTTGTATCAGATATTTGCTTACAGCTGTATTTGGTAACCTGAAACTGATTTCTAATATGCCAGAACTTGATATGGCCTTGGTTCACTGAGAGAAGTTAAAATACATGCCTGGCTTTTCTTGAACTGCAGGCACAGCTGAATCCTGGTAACATGGTGTTGGATCCAGAATTGCTTCAGTGTAATAGAAATGCAGTGTCTGTCTCTCTCCTCCTCCCCTCAGCAAGCAGTATTTGTCCAGCCACATGGTAAGCTAGACCTGGGAACCAAGTTGATTTAAAATTAATCCAGAAAATCCATGTTCAGCTAAACCTGTTACCTGCCCCTTAGCCGAAGGTGTGAGAGCAGAAGTGGATGGCTCAGAATTGGCTAGACATGACTGACTGTGTTAAGTCCCACTTTGGGGAGCTGTGTCCCTTAAGCAGTACTTGACCTAATGGATGTCCAGGGAACACGTTTGTGCCCACAGATCTGTGCACAGCACTGACCCCTGCCAAAGCTCTCCAGCTGCACAAATGTACCTGACCCCATGTGCCCTCTGAAGTGTTAGCAGAGCTTGAGTCTAGCACCCTTCTCCCTGGGAGATGGCTGGGATGTCTGTGATGAGCGAGTGTCTTTAATTAATCTACAGGATTTTTCTGTGTGTGAGGAAGAGAGGTGTGAACTGGAAAGAATATAGTACCAGTATCTAGCATTTCGATTCAAATCCTCCCAGAGATGCAAAACATGCAAAATATGTAACAGCATAATTTTTCCTCTGCTGAGTGTGTTGCATACAACCACAGGGGAAAAATAAAAAGTTTAATGTAGGTGTATTTTGAAAATGAGGACAAGCATTTATGAATACTGGATTACATAATTTTTCATCTTTTTCTCTCTAGTTCTCTCTCTTTTCCTTCTCCTGTTTTGTGGAGAAGGTTGTCACTCAGTGCCCAGGTCAATGAGTCTGACATCCCTCTGCTGAGGGACTGCTTTTGTCGAACTAGACTTAAAGTCTGGCCTGTAAATTACTACCATATTTAACATGACAGACTGGGTGGTTGGATTGTCTGAGAGTAAGATAATATGATACTTTGAGGAGCTGAAATATCCGCTGCATTGCAAGTTAGAAGTTGGGGGTTTGTTGTTTTGGTGTGTTTTTTTTTTTCCCTGTAGCAGAACATTTTAAAATGCTACAGACTGCTACACAAATATTATTTCTCAAAATGTGTTTCGTTGTGTTACACTTGCTTCTGAAAAAGGATACTTTGCATTACAGTCCTGGTGCTATGTGAGGCTGCTCTTAAGAAGCTGGTGTATTCCCTTCAAGGAAATATGCACAGGTTTTCCAGGAAGGCAAGCAATAATGCTTGAAAATGTAACTGCTCTTCTTAACAAACAAGCAGACAGCAACTGTGCATAGCATCACAGGGAACTATGAGATTAAAGTCTGCTCTTCAATCAAAAATTCATAATAAGAATCTTAATATCTTATTTCAGTTATAAATTTTATTTCAACCTAGTTTTCACTGGGTTATGGCAAGTAGATACCTGCTTTGAGTTCTTTTTTTTTTTTAAGATGTATTAATATGTATCCTTCAAATAAAATAGGTGAAAGAAATACAAAGGTGAAAAAGTGAAATCCATCAGGTCTTTCTGTAACAAATAACATAACTTGTTCCAGTTATTGAATCAACAGATCCCTTTTTTCCATTTCTTATTTTCCCCCAGAAGAAATCTGTTGGCCTCAATCACTTGTTGATGTGGATATATTGATAGCAGGAAGGCATGATTTCACTTGCGTAGTGTAGCACCATGGAAGTAAAGACAAAGCTTTGTGAGTGTTGAAGGGACAAGGCGGCGTGATTAGGAGATGGTCAGTTTTAAGTTACTTTCACAATGAGTCTGAATTTTCTCACAGTGAACCTGCTCCTCAAGCCCTGAGGCCTCTCATGGAAGAAGCTGCTTGCTGCCCTGCCTGACAGCAGCTGGCACACTGCCGGCCATCTCCTCTGCAGGACAGCCCTGGTCCTGTGCCTGGAAACGGTGACCTTCTAGCTTGGTGTCCTAAAATTACGGTTTAATTCATGCATCCTAGATTTTCATGTTTCAATCTTCCAGATTCACAGTGTATGTGATATTCTTGACACAGAGCTGAAGAACATTTTCAACCACACTCCTGCCCAGTCCTTACTGCTCAGTCATTTCTTTCAGCATTTCTACCATATTACAGAGGATAGCAGATAGCTGACTTTTCCAAGTTTTAGAATTCAGATAATGTGTTTTTTTTAAAGGAGAGAACTCCTCTGGGATGTCTAAATAGTACGGCAGGTGTTGCTGGGGTGTTTTGAAAGTAAAGGACAACCTCTAAAAGGTGAGATAAAATGCCTGCTGACCAGAGTGTCTCAGGCTAATACCTCAGTTATCACAGTTGACAAACGACTCCTTGCAGTGCTGTCTCTTGGAACTCAGTCTTCCAGTACTGTTCAGAGCTGGATCACATGGATACCTTCTTAAAGGATCTGAGCTGGCTCTGGTTCAGTGACTGCTGCCCACTGGATTTGGACCACTTGAAACCACAGCCATTGTTGACTGCACCAGTACTTGCTGAGGTTTCCGTTTGTCTCGGGGTCAAACATTTAGATACGTGCCAAGGCATGGGCTCTGCAGACTTTGCTTTCCAGGTAGGAGCTGGTGTCCCCCCATTCATACGTAAACTATGCAGACAGCAGCATTCCTTACATTGTATCAGGCATTAGTGCACTCTGTCTTACAGCTCCGGGATAAATACATACCCCAGTTTCAAGTTGCAGCAGGTATTAAAAAATTAGGTAAGGTCCTTGAAATCATAGTTAGTAAGCCCATTTGCACAGGGTCTTTAGAAGAGCCTTTAATATGAAAGTTAAGTTAAAGGCTCTCATCCTCAGGTTTCTTTTCAATAAGAAAAGACAAAGGGGAGTGAAAATTAGTCTTGCACTGCCATCTCTGATTCTAGTGTTCCTAGTGTGGTTTGTCAAGTTTTGTGTGGAAATTACACTAAGTTGTTCTTTTATTTTGCATCCATGTTCTGCAGAATATTTTTAATTTATATTTTATCAGACAAAAGATGGAAAGAACTTGTACGTAAAATAAACATACACAAATTAGTATAACTTTCACCAGAGAAGAACAATGGTGAAGAGAAAATTATTTTTGTTACCTCAGATAGACAGGCATAGAAGTGTAATTTAGTGGAACTGATGTATGCAAACCTGTGGGTATTGGACTGAGACTCAGTGGACCTGGATTAACATTCATGAAATAGTTCCCTCACTGGGTCTCATTTCAGACCATACAGGAACAATGTCTTTCCCTGAGAAGTGTTTTAATATATGCTGCTTTCCTTCCTGGGTAACAATTATTTTTCTTTTTAGCCAGTCAAAATTTATACTTGAGAAAACAGAAGCAGTCAAAGCAATAACAGCTGAATTAACAAATGATTACTTACTTTTCCGTAGAAGCCAAAGCTGGAGATGCCCAGGGGAATGCAGTCTGTGTGCACTCTCTGCCAGGGCACCTTGTCAGTGTATGAAACTCCATTAGCAGAATTGCAAGGTTAAATCCAGTTTTCAAAATCTTATCTTATTTATGTATGGTGTCTTGATGGAAAAGCCTCTTCAAATGTGGAGTGTTCAGTTTTTCTGAAATTACCCTTTGTTCATGAAACACTTAGAAATTCATTCAGCAAAGCATTTTGCCCATATCCTGCTCCTGCCTTAGATGGCTCTTTTGCAACTATGTGCTAGATTGAAATCTTAAACTAAGCTTTGGTTGTAACCAAAAAGCAATAGCTTCTTATCTTTTCTGGAAATGACATTCTGTTCTGCAGCTTACTATGTAGTTTTTTTGAGAAGCTTTTAATCTTCTTTCTGTACTCTTTTTATTTTTTCTCCACACTTGCACAGTGGCTTTTCCTGGACCCAGTCTCAAATTCAGCTGCTGACGCACAATCCCTGCCTTCTTCAGTGAGAGTTTTTCAAGCCCAAATGGGGTGTTAAACATTAAAACTCTTTGTTTCTTTGCTGTTGTTTTTTATAGGGTTTTTACAGTCATTTTCTTACTGTAGAACTGAGAAATGTTTTCTTATAATTTATTTTTATGCTTTAATAAACTTTTAAACTGTCTAACACAACCCAAAACTTGAAGAAGGATGGTAAGAAATGTCTTTTAAGAGAGTAGTAGTTTCAAAATTATACTATGCCATAGTATGCTTTATGATATATTAATATATTATAGTGTGCTATAGCACAGTGTATTTTCTTTAGTTGTGAAAACTAAATGCTAATACAAAGTCAATGGCTTAGTAACTCTTGTAGCAATTAAAAACAGGAGAAAACATGTTGAAATAATCAGCTGATTTTGCAACACTGTACACTAGAATGACCAGGTTGTGTATTCAGTAGATATTTTGATTAAATTATAATTCCTGAATAATTCTAGCTTGGTGGTTCAGATCTTGTTTTGGTGATTTAAGCATGTACTCTAAATGAGGATGACATTTAAGATGCAGCTAAATCCTGTGACATATTTTAATAATTTTTTTCAAGTTCCTGTTATCATTAGGTTATCTACTGAAAGATAAAATCTCAGAAGATTTAGTTTTCTGTCATTATGAAATAAAATCTTGTGCACCTTTAACTTATGTAAATGGGAGACACTTGCACTCCAGGTGGAGTCCTAAAAAATGAAGTTTATTATTGCAAATTCTGAGTGCAGCTTGTCCCTCCTAAATAAGATTTTTTTTTCTTTTCCATATGGTACTGCTTTTTTCCTCCTTTTATTTTCTTCCCCTCCTCACTATAAATTGAAATTCCTCTTGAGGATTATTGCCACAGTAATTTTGAAGTAATTTCATTCAAGGTGGCTTTTGCCCCTGCAAAAATCTTCTAAAAAAACTCAGTGTCCTAATTTCTGTGCCGAGCCCCTTATACGTATTGTCAGTAGGTATCCACCATCTTCCATGGTCTTTCTGGAGGCTGCTCCAGACCCTGGCCAAATTGGTAAAATTTGTCCTTGCACTAAAAAAATAAACAAGAGAACAAATAAGCCCCTCCCCCCCCCCCGCCCCCCCCCAATCCTTTGATGCAAGGACAAATGTTAGAAAGACAGAAATTATTCTGATGTTCCAAGGTGTTCCCATCTCAGCTGCCTTCTATCCTTCCATATGGCAACAGACGCTTGGAATACAGCCACATGAAGCAGGAGAACTGGGTGCCAAGCAGATGCTCCAGTGCTGCCAACTGCTCCTCAGTTCCTTTGGTGATTTAAGAATTGGGCACTTGTGCTGTTGCTCTTTCCTTACCCTTTGTCAGTTAGGTGCATTCGTGTTGTCAGCTTGCTGGGGATCCCTGCTGGAAACTGTGGTGCCCATCAGTAGCAGGGAAATAAGGAAGGAGTGTGTAGGAAGCTAGTAGGCTTGGTGGGTCATGTTCATTCCCAGTCAGCCCCAGAGTGAGATGATCCATCAGAGGGATGCTGGTGTGGGGCCAGGACCCGAGGACATGCCAGCTTCCCTTGCCCCTGCCTCTCTGTCACTGCATCGACTGTGGCTGGTTTTGTCTCAAGAGGAAAGGAGACGTTACAAGAAAGGCTTTCTAGGACTAGGACAGAAAACCACTCAGTTCCTTTCACATCAGGCTACAAAACGATTTTGGCCAGAGCAGCTTGAAGTATCTTGGAGTTTTCTGAAAATGAATGTGTTTCACAGGTGTTACAGACCCCCTTCCTCCAGCAAACACTCACACTGAGACTTTGCAGAAGCCAATGCCTTGGCCCTAATTAACTGGACCCAGTCCACAGTCTTCACGTCATTTGGCCGTATTAAATGTTATATGCATCTGTGAAAATCCCTCATATTAATTCCTTGTTCTATCCATCATCTTAAGTATTTGAGACAGAACAAATAATAAATGAAGTGGAGGAACCAGTACTGACTCACAAGATAAGGATTAGATTGCTTTTGTTTGGTGATGAGTGAATTACAATTCACAGGATGATGTGGCTGGCTAGATGGTGAAAACTGAAATTACTGCTAAGTGAAGTAAAAAAGAGTCTTGTAATCAGTGACCAAATAAATTGTGTGTGTAAAGACTTTCTCTTATCATGCAACAAAACGAGATCTATGTAAATATCTGGATTTGGCCAGAACAAGTTTAGAGAAGAAAAATTCAGTCGGTAGAGCAGAAAATAAGTTCTATGAACTTTCAGATGATAGTTTTTCTTTTCCATTACCTTCCAGTGCTAGAAGTTGGTCCTCTCAAAACTGAATCCCACCCCCACCTTGGTGGCTCTTACACCCAGAAGTGTGCATTTTGAGCATTCACCTCAAATTTGTTAATTTCCTATGTTGCTCTCTAGTCCTTTTAAATTTAAGTGGTAATCTGTTACATTTAAGACATATCAGTGTGACTCAAGCCTTAGAGCTGCATGCATTTTCTTCACTTGGCCGTATTCATACAAGGTTCTGTATTTTTTTGTTGCCAGAGTATTGAAGGTTTTTGAAAACTGAGATAAAGGCTGAAGTTGAATATTTTCAGCTTCACAGAAGGTGAAGGTTTCTTTTCATTAAAAAAAAAAAAAAAAAAGTTAGTGGCCACACTAAACATTTACTACTAAAACAGATACTTTGCTTTTTTTGCATTTTACTTGCAAGGACACAGAAAGTTCTAGGTTGTTTTCCCATTCTGCCTCAGAGGAAGGATTGGATGGCTCATACTTTTTTAATGTTTACACTCTTCTGTCTTGGGTGCCTAAATGCCCCTTAGCTGTGTCTCAACCATGACTCTTCCAGGCATCCCAATGCATGTGGTTTTTTTTTTTGTTGTTTTTGTTTTTGTTTTTTGTTGTTTTTGTTTTTTTTTTTTTTTGTTTTGTTTTTTGTTTGTTTTTTTGTTTGTTTTTTTCCCAGTGGGCGGAAAGAATCAGGAGGAGGTACTCAACACAAGGATTTCTCTTTTCAAAAATAGGACTAAGGTTACTGTGAGAGGAACTGAAAAAAAAAAAAAATATCACTGCAGGGGTCTGTTTGTGCTCTCTGCATTCTGAATAACTTTGGCTTACAAGGTCTTTTGTATCTAGATGCTTTCTTGAAAATTTCTGTATGTTGGGGTAGAGGTCAGAAAGAAACAAAACTGTTCTCCAGAGAAAGACTTATTAAATCCTGAATAAAATGAACATATGGTTTTGTGGTACTTCTGTTTAAACTTTCACAACTTCAGGTGTGAAAGTAATGACTAGCTGAAATGACGGCTCCAGGATGGGTCTGAATGCAGCTTTCTCCAAGGTGCAGCCTGGGTGAGTCAGGTCCCGAATTCAGTGGCAGGCACCATGACATTTTCTGTCTCTCTCTGTGCCTTTTAAAAATTTCTTCTCTGTAGCAAGCCCTCAGAAACTTCTTGCAAGATAAATGAACTGCGATGGTGAAGGGAAGCTGAACGCTTTCCAGGATTTAAGAAGAGATATGGTATTTCAGATTTAAACGACACTTTCTGAGAGAGAAAAAAGTGTGTGTTTTGAAAGGTTGTTGACTAAAAAACTTCATGTGTGTTGGTGCTATGTCGCCTAAAGTGCAGTTAGAAGTTTTTGTTTAATTTGCAGAGGAAACCAGCAGTGTTCTAATGTGGAGCTCTGCAGAGGCGCAAAGGTTGCAGTATACAGCCGAGAGTGGTAGGTCAACAGAGGTTATTTGAAGGATGGGAACAACCAGATAGATCAATTAAAAATGTTTGCTAACTCTATCATATTGAGTGACAGGGTGGAAAAATCCCATTGGCCCTCATTTGGAAAGCATCATTTAAAAAGTCTGCTCGCTATCTGGTTGTGGTAAAACCCATGCCCTTGGAAATGCATCCCTCAATGTCCTCAGGCTTTTCTCTGTGATCTGTAACTGCTGCACTCCTGACTATGATGATGTCCTTCTGATGCTTTGCCAACTTGCAAAATTCTTTGCTTCCTGTGATTTGCAAAGGAACCTGAGTTCTGAAATTGTGCTGATGTGGGGTTTTTTCTCAAAATTTACTGCAAGAGCACAGCAGGCCAAACAGGACAGCATCCAGGTTACCTTGTGCTGCTTCCAAAAGCAGTGCTGTTAGAAAAGCTGAGGGAAGCAATCTCTGTGAACTGGAAAAGGACAGTGGGAATGTGTAAAAATTGATTAAACCCAAAAATAAAAATATATTGCAAAAAAAATTGCTTTGTTTACTTTTAGCACACATGGTAATACAAATTCTTTATGCTCAAAGCAGCAGCAGAATAGACAGTGACCATAAAGCTGAGTGGTTCTTCTGGCTTTCTTTGCCCCCTCAAAGGCAAAGCATCTGACAGAATTGGGAACTAAAACTGGGGGTTGATGTCTGTTCTACATAAATTGCTATCTCCCTTTTATCACATCTGCTCCCTGCCCCATCCCACCCTCCTGATACCTACTTGCTTGCATTCAAGTAGATGATGCTGCATCTCATTTCTTTGTGTGAGCTGCTGATGGACTCTGTGGCTGGCACGTGGGTACTGATTTAGGCGAATTAAGTATTTCTTACTGTTTTAACAGAAGCAGCTTTAATCATCTGGATGGCTTTCATTTAGAAGTCTTTAATTCAATCATCAGGAATTTTGCTGTCAGAAAAAATCAAGTCTGGCTGACCACAGCAAAGCAGAAGTCTGGTTCTGCCAGATCTCTTTGAGAAAGCAGAAAAGAAGGACAGCAAGCACTGTTTTCTTCAGTGAATTGCCAATTCATTAGAAGGATGAAAAGGGATGTACTGGATTCATTAAAATGGTGCTGAATTAATTATTTCTCCTTTTCCTTTTATTTTAAAAAATATTGTTTAAAATTATCATGTTCATTAAAAAAAAAGTGTGGTACTATTAGTGTGTGCTGATAAAATATGAGACCTATAATGAACTATTTTCTGCAATATCAGGGACCTGAGAGCATAAAAGTGAGACTAGAACTGTTAGATCATGTTTATTTGAAATTTCACAATAGCATTCTTCTGTTTCTACTTATAATTTTATGTCATTGAATGTTTGAGGTTTGTTTGGTTGGTTGGTTTTTTGTTTTTTGTTTTTTTGGTTTTTTTTTTTAATTGTAAACTTCAAAAATTTGGAAGAATCAAGCTAACAAAGACAGGACAAAAAAGTTAAAAAACCAAAACCACTGATGGGAATATGCATTGTGTGACAGAGGTTCACTGATAAACCAGAATAAAAGACTGTGAATGCAAACAGATTGTTACCACAGATAGTAATATGCAACATATGTCTGTGGTTAACAGAGTGGCTTAGATGCCATGGGAGGTTGTGAAAAATGTTTACTGTAAAGAAGGCAGTCATTGCTAGTACAAACATAAAAATTCTGACCATATCGGAAACTTTCTAAACGCTGAACTTAGAAACCCAAGATAATACTTGGGAGAATTCACTTTTAAATCTGGTCTAAAATGGATGAGGATGATCTTTCATTTCCCACATGGCGTCCCTGTCTCCAAATTGGAGAGACGTAGATTTGAAGGGTGGATTACTTAGTTCATAAGGATTTGGCTGGATGGACACAGCTGGACGGCTGTGGTCAGTGGCTCTATGTCCAGGCTGGGGCCAGGGCTGGTGATGAGCGTTGTCCCTCAGGGCTCCATCTTGAGACCTTTGCTCTTCAGTATCTCTATCAATGGCCCAGACACAGAGGGATCGAGTGCACTGCCAACAAGTTTGCAGATGGCAGGAAGCTGAGCGGGGCAGTTGGCACAACACTAGGATAGAATGCCATCCAGAGGGACCTAAGCAAACATGAGAAGTGGGCCCACAGGAACCTTATGAGATTCCAAGGGCAAGGTGCTGCACCTGGGTTAGGGTAATCCCTGACATGAGCACAGACTGGGGAAGAACTCTTTGGCAGTCCTTCCCTGCGAAGAGGACTTGGGTGTTCAGGTGGATGAAGAGCTGGACATGACCCAGCCATGTGCACTCACAGCCCAGAAAGCCAAACATGTCCTGGGCTGCATCCGAAGCACTGTCGGCAGCAGAGAGAGGGGGGGGATTCTGCCCCTCTGCTCTGGTGAGACCCACCTGCAGTGCTGCATCCAGCGCTGGGGTCCCAGCACAGGAAAGACATGGAGCTGTTGGAGCAGGTGCAGAGGAGGGACACCAAAACGGTCAGAGGGCTGGAGCACCTCTCCTGTGAAGAAGACAGGCTGAGAAAGCTGGGATTCAGCCTGGGGAAGCGAAGGCTCTGGGGATACCTCACTGAAGCCTTCCAGTACCTAAAGGGAGCTTATAAAAAAGAAGCAGAGTGACTTTTTACACAGGCAGATAATGACAGATCAGAAGGGAATGGTTTTAAACTGAAAGAGGCAAGATTTAGATTACATGTTAGGAAGAAATTCTTTAGTGGGAGGGTGGTGAGGCACCTAGAACAGGTTGCATCCAGAGAAGGTGTGGATGCACCATCCTTGGAAGTGTTGAAGGGCAGATTGGATAGCATTCTGAGCAATCTGGTCTAGTGGAAGGCGTCTCTGCCCATGGTGGGGGGATTGGAACTGGATGATCTTTAAGGTCCCATTGTATGATTTCATTATTCCATTATTTATGTAGCTGGAAATCTTATAACTTGATGAGCCATCTCATGAAACTCTGTGATTGTTTCATGATTTGATCTCCTAAGTGTAGCCATCCTTCATTAGCTTTTGCTCTATGTTTTTCAGGCAAAAGATGGTGGCACATTCTAGAACATGGTGAACTTTGTGTGTTCATGGCTGTGAAAAACCATCTGTAACTCCATTCTTGACTGTCTTCTGCTCCTACTACAAGGATAATGGAAGCTGAATCTATTTATTTTAAGATGTATTCTCCATTCATTCCTTGGAAATATGAAATTATTTTAATTGTTAGAAGGTTTTGAGACTTTTATTTGCAAGCAGCTGCTGAACAGATGGTAGAATATTAATATATTTTAGCATACAGTTATCTTCTCAGGATTTTTGCTGTTCAGCAGTTTTGAAGTACTTTTGTTTAAAGGATATTTATATTGACTTCCAGTCTGACAAGTTTTGTCATGCTAGTGTTTGTTAAATGATGCACTAATTGTTTTCTTATAAGCTTTTTGTTCATGACTTAACCTTTTTTTTAAATAGAAAATATACTGTGTTTAATGCTTTAGATGTAGTAAGCAGGAAGCCCCAAAATTATCTCACCAGATCAGGAATTTGCATTGTAGCATCATAGGAAAGATTTAAAAATCACTCTCATTATTCAACTCATTGTAAGATACAGTCCTTTGTTCAGAAAAATAGATGCCTCATTGTGTCCTGCTGACAAAGGGCAGGCAGAGAAGTTTGAAGATGTGGTTTTGCATGTTTTGTGAGCAACTCTGTCACTGTTGCATATGACAGGATTCTGACAACATTTTTACGGTGCAGCAACTTTTTTAAACAAGTTGGAAAACTTCAAAGCCATTGCATCTCCAGTAGAATAACATCTGCATTTAACCATGCCTCTCTGCATAAACTCAGTCTTGGGCGATGATGTCTGTCCATGGCTTAGAAAAGCTGTGTTTTGGGATCTCCATTACTGTCTGAACTGCATCTGGTTCCAAATAGTTGGATGTTTTTGCTGGAGAATGGAGAAATCATGGTGGAAACCACAAAGCTGGTTGGGATACAAGAAGTAGGATGTGTCAAGTTTTGGAATTTAGTTTCCTCTGAGTCAGTCTTTTGAGGTTAATAAGCATTCATGCTGCTTTCTGTGGGAAAGCTTTCTAATCCTTCCTTCTGTACTGTTTGTTGACCACAGGGAAACATTGCCTGGAAATAAAGTGAAAAAAGGAATTTTATTATTTGCTAATTGTAGGCTTAGGATACAGCTAAGGATACAGTAAGTGGTTATGTTGGTACTATTTTCATAATTGATAGGCTATTTTTTCATTATTAATTTATTTATCTAAGAATGATGCTAAGTAGTCTGGGTTTTTTTATTACTAGGCTGTGGTGTAATTTTCACAAATGTTTCAAATTCAGAGATTTGCACTTATATGGGCATAAGATGTATAAATTCGTAAAGATGAGTACAGACTATTGTTATATTAGATGAATGATTTAGCCATTAAAAAAAAAACAACCATTATTTATGTTCTCCAGAAGGGACTGTTTAAGCATTTTTCTGAGTGGTAGTCTAGGAATTGCAGAGACCTATCTCTTTTAACAAAAAATGGCTTTAAGAAGCCAACATTGCAGAAAAAAAATTAAAATCAAGGACAGTTTTACCACCAAAACCAATTTTCAAGTTCTGGTAATTTGACATTGGCAGAATAGAAGTGCTTTCAGAAAGGATGATGGCCCTTTTTGCCTTGAAATTGCTCTCACTGAACTTCTCTGGTTTTGGCTTTGTGATAAATCTGCTGATCATCAGAATCTGTCACTGGACGGCTGCCACACTGCTTCTTTGATTAGATTTATGTTAATATATTACATTGGGGAAAGAGAAAACTAAAAGTCATTGCGGGGTCTTTCAAAGACAAAATTGGGAAGCAAGGTGTAGTTTTGCACCTTAAATGCACATGAAGAAGAAAAGCTAATACAGATGAAGACTTCCTAAAAGAGAGGACATGAGGAGTTGCAGAAGGCATGGCTAAGTCTGATGTATGGGCAGTAGGATTAGATTTATAGACCACAAGGAAACGGTAATAGATGTTCGTGTTTAAGTTGCAATTTGAGATTTTTCTGCTTATTTTCTTTAGGGTGCTGGCAAAATAAGTATTTTACACAAATACTTGGCTCAAATTGTTTTACTTAATTCTCCTGTGGGTCTCAGAGTAGATACTTGAATTGGGCAAACTATTTGGCCCCTAAAGCTATTGTATGACAGACTGCTAACATATCTGCTAATCTGAAATACAGTAAGCATATAACTAAAGTGTTTATTGCCATTACAAATACAGTCTTGAATCTTTTTTTGGAAAGAATAACCCTTGAGTGATTACAGTCTTTATTTCTTTAAGGTTTTTGCTTTCCTTTTCCCTTCTGTTCCTCCTTGCCTCAAGATACCTTACAGCAAGGCTATGGATGAGTTCTTTCTTTGGTGGTGACTTGCCAGTGGTTCATCTTCAAAGAATTGTATAGACACAGCAGAAAATCATTCAACTCCTACCGAGAAGGTTTGCAAGAAAACTTTTGATCCTGGGTTGCTCTTGAACCCCCTTAGAGGAGATGAGAGCATGTCTTGCACAGGGCCAGGACTTGGACTCGATGATCCTAATGGGTCCCTTCCAACTCAGCATATTCTGTGATTCTGTAATCTTCTGTGTGCTGTGTGCCGTGGGTGGGAGCCTCGCTGTGCTGAAGCCACAGCTTCATTGCTGCCTACAGCCTTTGGGGAATTTACCTGATACAGCATGTGCAACAGGGTTTGTAACTGAGAGAGCATTATCCTTCAACTTCCTAAGTTAACTGTTGTCTTGGCTGGTTGGGACATTGTTTTTATGTTGAGCTTTTGGTCACCTTAAGGGATGGATCCTACAGCTCTTCGCTAATGGACCGTGGCTGTTTAGCTGCAGAGCCCTGCAGGTCTGTGTAATTGCTTCAACAGGCTGGGCTTTGGGTCAGTGATTCCTATCCTGTATTTCTTGGTGGTTGAAATAGAATTGCCCAACAAGCATCTTTTTTAGCACAAGAGGATAGTTTGTGTGCCAGGTTTTTGCAGTAAATGTACATTCATACAACTTCTGTGGTGTGCTTTTAGTAAGCCTTGTAAACTCAAACTTTCAGAATTTCTCATTACTCTGCTCGTGTCTCAGCCCCCATTCACCACTTGGTCTGTCAGCCTCGCATCAGCCAGTTCTTAGCTGGAGTGCCCTTAGTCTGAATCACAGTATTAATTTTTATACATTTTAGGTCATCTTTTTTTCCTGTTTCACAAAGTCTGCCTTATATCGTCTTTCACATGAGAACAACAGTGGTCTATTACATTATTTTTTACATTGTAAGGGAATTATATTAACTTTGGCCTGGGACCCAGTCCAAGCTTGAGAAATGAAGCCTTGTACCAAAGTATCAGTGCTTGCTTCTGTTTTCATCCCTGTATTCACAGTCTAGGTCTTAGAATGGAATTACACTCAGTAAATGCATTTCTGGTGCTTAGTCTTCATCTGCTATTGTCTTAATTTTGGCAGGAAGCTAGCCATCAATGTGTCTGGAAGGATATACATAAAATACACAGGGAAATGCAAGTGGTAGAATTACAGAATGGGTAAGATTGGAAGGGATCACTGTAGGTCACCTGGTCCCACCCCTTGCTTAAGCAGGGGCACCTAGAGTCTGTTCTCCAGGATTCTGTCCAAATGGCCTTTGAGCATCTCCAGGGATGGGGATGCCACAGCCTCTCTGGGCAATCTGTTCCAGTGCTTGATTATACTCAGAGGTTCCTGATGTTCAGACAGAGCCCCTTTGTGCCCATTGCCTCTTATCCTGTCACTGAAAATAGCCTGGCTAGTGGAGGCTAATTATTCTTCATGTATTCCATGACTTTTTGGAATTGATTTCCATCATTCCTCCAAATACTATGCAGTTATCAGCCTCTTCCTTCCTATCCTTCCTTCCTTCCTTCCTATCGTGTGTGTGTAGAGTGAAAAAGCTTTACAGTCCTGGGCCACACAAGGGTTCGGTGTTTTTTAGTTTTCCTGTGTGGTATCAGTGCTGAAGCCATCCTCAAATATGACAAGTATTTTGGAGGTGTATCTGGAAAATGCTGATGTCAGCATAGCTACCCCTCCATCATAACCTGAGAAAGCAAGCCATGAGCATGTAACGCAAAGTGGGAAATACAAGGAGCTTCATGCTCATCTCCTTTTGGTGGCTGAAATAGATTTTAGAGATTACGTTTACCAAGCGTGGCCTGCACAAGTGCCATCATGAGCTCTGCTGCTGTAAGTCAGCTCAGTCTTGATTAAAATTTCATATAACTTTCATCCAAGGAATTTAACCAGCTTTTGAAATATAAAAGTAACATTGATGTTATGTTTATGTTCCACACTGAGGTCTGTGAGTCTGCCTGTTATGTGTCTCAAAGCAAATATGACAACACTATGCAAAAGGGAAAAGAGATTTTTACCATGTTCATCTCTAAAGAGAAGTATTATGAAATGAAAATATTTCTGTTAATGTGAAGCAACAGTGGAGAAAGGAGGTGAGGAAATAAACTCCCTATTCTTATTTAGTAGAAGAGTTTATTGAATACTGTGGAAAAAGAAAATCCTTGAGGTAGACAACATACCGCAATAAGACTATCCTCCTTGGCTTAATTTTCTTTGCAAGTGAGAATTTCCCACTGTGTAAGGTGAAGACCTGATTTGAGATCAAGAGATGTCACCCTTACTGCTCCTGTTTGCAAGTCAGTGGGTATTCTAGCAGTACAAAGAAAAATCTGATTTGTAAGCTGAGTGGCATTCCTTGAACAAGTTCAGTTCTCCACAATTTTCTGTATTATTTTTCTCTAAAAATTCAAGTGCCATAAAATTAGTTTAACAATAGCTGAAACACAATTTAAAAATACACTGACATGTTTTCACCTCTTTACTTCCTTGTATGGTCTTTTTGCAGAACATCTGTGCTCATCTTACTTGGCATGGAAGTAAAATGTTTTGGTTTTTTTTAACACTAGCTGTAAGTCAGTGGGCTGAGTCTTTCTAAGGAGTATTGGAAACCAGTGTTTTGTGAGTTCCAGAGGTAGAAATTACAGATATGTCCCATACTCTCTGTTTTCTCATCATTATTATTGAAGCTTGTTTGGCAAAATACTGGTTTTCATGCAGCTTAGGTTCTCTTCTTAATCTCAAAATCTTCAGGTTCTTGTATTTACATGTATTGCAGCTTTGGTTTTTTCAGAATAACAGTTATTTTCAAGTGTTAGTGTTGTTAGAAAATAATTTGCTAACTGGAATTAACTACATGTGCAATCTCCTCAAGCTGGCGTTTCCTGTGCGAATGGAGCAGCCTGGGTCTCTACATCAGGATGAGGTCTGAGAAGTCCTGTCTCGTAGCTGAGGGGCTGTTGCTGCAGCAAGCCAGTGTATGTGTGTGTGTGTGTGTGTGTGTGTAGAGTGAAAAAGATGAGATGTACCAACCGTTTTTAAGGATTGTTATTCATATCTTGACTTCGGAAGGACATCTTTTCTTGAATTTTGAAGTGCAGGAGTTTTAGGCACGTCCCTTGCTTTCTTCAGTGCTTGTTTGAAAACTACCTTGACTTAATCCTCTAGAGAAAAACAAGAAAAAGAGAAACCTATGAACCTTGTTATTCAAGAATATTTTTATATTACTCAGTAGTCTTTGAGAGTATATGTTCACATCATTTTAGTGAATGGATCATATGCTCAAAACATAACTGAAATGATGATTACTTTAGTTAAAAATACACGCCCCCAAGTTAGAATGTTGTGTATTATATTTTGGGAGGCCTTTTGTTTGTCATTTCCACTTTTCACATAGTAGTAACCTTTATAAACTGCATTTTTTCCTGTATGGTATCCCTTTTTTCCCCCCCCCCTTGATTTTAATGTACCTTTCTATGTCCACCCTGAGTCTTGTATATGGACCTGTATAGCTTCTGGGTAGGGCTGTGGCTACCATGGCTTCCTTCTTACTAATCTGACATAAACATTTGGGGTTTTTTGGTGGGTGGGTTTTTTTTTTTGTTTGTTTGTTTGTTTGTTTGATTTTTGTTTGGTTTGTTGTGTTGTTTTGTTTTTGTTTGTTTGTTTGTTTTTTAATCATTGATTGTTTTATCTCTATCTGTGCTGCATAATCACCTGTGGAAGGTAATGCATATATGTTTCAGGTAAACTCCTTGAAAAACTTGCTATTGTTTGTTTCAGCTCTGTAGTATCACTGAAGAAGCACTTTTTAAACCAGGAACGCACAAAAGCATGAGTTTGGAAAGAGTTCTGTCAAATCATGGGGATGGTGTCTCTGGAGTACAGCATGATTGTACTGGAGGTCTCATGTCCAGCAGGAGGGAACGTGGAAGCTTATTATGGCAGCTCGGTCCAGATTTAGGGATGCCTAATTTGATCAAAGGAGGTGTTTGAATGTACGTGGTTTTCTCTCACCTCTGACAACTCAATCAAAGCATCAATGAATTGTGACAGATTCCTTCTGAAAGCAGTAAAGTTCCATGAATCCAAGAGTCTCCAATTCCCCTTGCAGATGTGCCCAAAGCTAGTATCCACAAGCTGGGCATGGGCAATGGTGTGTGAGTCAATGCTGCATGGCTCAGCAGGTCCGATGCTACCCCGGGAGCAGGGGTGCATAGCACCTGGAGAAAGGTGTCAGCTCCAGGAACTGACTCAGCTTCTGCTGAGTTCCTATCAGCATTCTCTGCCACTGGTTTGGAAAAGAAAAATTATCTCTTTCGTACTGCCACTTAAACATTTATGATCCGTATCCTAGATCACTTTTTCAGCATTTGACCCTGGCTGTTAAGTCATTTCACTGCTTTTGAAAGTTGTCCTAAAGCCTACAGTCAGTTTTTATTATACCACTTGGCTTTGGTAAATCCTGGAAATTGCAGGTCCACTGTCAGTTTTGCTTTTATTATGTGATAAAAACAAGTAGGAGTTTGAGAAGTACATGGTTAAGATGTTTATACCTGTTTGAGCTTCTTACTCTTTTCTTGACAAAAACTGATCAGTGTATAGGAAATTTATAAAGGAAGATCTGTTTGAAAATTGGAGTAACTTGTAATCATGGATTTGTTGGCTCAAGTGAATGAAGTGCTTGTCTCCAGACTATTTAATGCTTCTTGTCAGAGGGAATCAGGATTCCTCAGGACATCCTGGCAGCAGGATTCAGTGGCCAGCTTTCAGCTGAAGAGGTGACTGGTGGCCCTTGGTATAAGGCTTCTCATGCTCCATTGGCACTGCAAACTTCATTGACCTGTGCTCTGAGAGCACTAACCAGGTGGGTACTTCTTGTCACTTGTGGCAGTTGTTTGGTTGGTACATGTTAGATCTCTAAAACAGCCTGTCCCCCACTCTGTCCGTCACAGTTTGTGCTGGAGTTGGCACAGATAACTCTTTTAACTTGTGGCCTTCTGGATAACACAACTCCTTGATCTTTTCTATTAAGTTTAGCTCAATGTATTGTTAATCTCAGTGCTGAAAAAGGTGTGGAAATGCTGAGTTGAAAATATTTTTATTTTTCTAAATCCCCCACCCCCAGACCCTGCATTGGCTGTGTTCTCCATTCACGTTTTCACAACACTGGAGGAGCTGGAGAAACAACACTTCAGCTGCCAGTTTGACGTGTTTTCCCAGGCTGTGCAAAACCTCTTTTCATAATTTATGGCCTTGAGGTAAAACTTTTCAGTGTATTCTCATATTTTACTAAATAAGACAGATGCCTGTTTTTTATTTCCATACCTGGAGAACACAGAAATATGATCACATAGATCGTATCTTGAGATACCCAGCCACTTTACTTGTACACGTATTTATGTGAATGTTTCAGGCTGATGGCTTTTGCTCTTTTTCAGATGTTCTGTTTTAGTGGTGGCTGGAAGACAGATTTCTCCCAACAGTGAGCCAATTATAGGAGCAGCTTTCCCCAGGCCCTCTTCTAGGAAAGGTAGCTGAACTGTGCAAGGGTTTTGTTCTGCTGCAGGCAATGGAGTAGACAAAAGGTGGTGTGCAATTGAAGGCTTAAAGGAACAAGTCAGGAACAAGGGGAAGATTGATGATCTTCCAGTACAGATTTGTGCTTGGGTAGTTTCCCAGTATTTTTCTATCAGTCTCTTGCACCTGAGTGAGATTTCAGACCCGGTTTCAAACCTAAGGCCACTTACAGATACATGGTGATTTTAGAGAAGACTATAAATAAACACTGAATCTGATGCAACAGATAACTCCTGCAGCTTAAAGGTGATGAGAACAAATGTTTTGCTTAGCCCTGCTGCTGTGCACTTTCTTTAAATATACAATAAGCCAAGATGAAAGAAGTAACACAAAAATGTTTGATGCAACTTTATATTGAGTCTTCAGGCTGCAATTCTTTAGAATAGATCTGAAAACTAAATCAAACTATTAAGAAATAATAATAAAAAAGTTAAATTCTGTCTAGGCTATTTGCCCAAAAAGATAGCGTTACACCCACAATATATTTTGCCTGTTTGGACAGAATAGTACGTGCAGAAAAGCCTAGTCTGTGATCAGAAGTAACTTTTTATGAGACATAGAAAGTGCTGCCAACTGCTAAGCTATTTGTGGTACCATGTTATGGCTAGCAGAGGGGAGCAGGTTTGCATTAAGGCTCTCAACAGTCCTAAAAATATGCCATTAGGGGTGTGTGCCGAATGCTGACCAGCATTAGCAGAGCTTCAGGCGTGAAAACTGCACGCAGCCTCGCTCACATACACACACAGTTACTCGTATCAGCAGAAATGCAGGGGCAGATGCAATGGGTGCTTCAGCATTGTTGACAAGAGCTGAAACATCTGAAATTTCTCTGTGACATTCACAGCTTGCTAAGGAGGCACAGTTTATCTCCCCAGTTATAAGATGCCCATGCTGCAGCAGCACCTCTCTGGTTTCCAAGGGAAGAACTGGGGCAATGAGGAAGTTTAAACATTTGTGATAACTTGGGTTTGGGGAGATAACACCTTTCAATCTGAATCATTGTTCTAATTGCTGAGACTTTTGAAGTTATTTTTCAAAATTGTTTCTAATTTCTTTGTCTTAACTGTGTATTTATGCATCACTGCTGTAGAAACTGAAAGGACTCAGGACAGGGTGGGAGAATTTGAAATAATTCAAAAATACTGGATAGAGAATTCAACTACAGGAAAAATCCAAAGCTTCTGTAGTTATAGGATTTTATGCAGGATTAGAAAATGTATTAAACAACTTCAACTGTTGAGCATGCACAAGCAATTTCAGAGTTGGGAAAGTTTTAATCCCAAATTGTGTTGCATTTATGGCAGTAATATGGCAGTAATTATAACTTTACATTAAGAACTGGAATCAAAGTGTTGTCATGGTAAACCATTGTTCGTTAGTCTTGATTACACACTTACCAATTTTTTTTTTTTTTTTTAACCCTTCTAAATTTTTTTTTTTTTTTTTAATTTTTAAAAAAAAAAAAAAAAAAAAAAAAAAAAAAAAAAAAAAAAAAGTCCTTTGAAGGATTTCAGATTCTCAGGAAACATGAGACTTTCATAGACAAATTGTTGTCAATAGAGTTTAAATAGTGGTTTGATTTGAAATTGGTACATGAGAGGTATATATCAGTTTGTCTTTGTAAAAGCTTGATTATGTATAGGTCCTGATATGAGATGTTTGTTTTATGACATTAAATCTTAACTGCTTAAAGAGCAAAGATGTTATAAATGTAACAGGTCTCGTAATACTTTCAAGGTTCTAAATTCAAATGTTTTACTTCAGCATGACTTTTAAGTATTTTTTTTAACCTCTGACATGGATCCAGACGTGCCTATCCAGAGAGTTTCTCAGAGGAATCAGAAATTTTCTTCATGTATTGCTCTCAGTTAAATGACATCCTTTTTTACTGAAAAGGGGAAGTATCAACTGCATGATGGCACTGATCGTTATTTATAAAAATCCAACTGCAGACAGTCACATTTCTTCTCTTGCCTGTCCAAACTGCAATCTCATTGTGAGACACTTGATCTCCTCGTATGCCCTGAGGAGACCTTTTAAAAGTGGGCGTTTTAAATGTGTGACATTTTGAACAATACCTAAATAGCGGCATTCTGTTTCAATGCTTAATTATGGCTGAATGTACACTTTCACCAAAGGTGTTGCTGAAGTATTTGTGGTTTCTCTTCATCTGTTGGTGCTGAGGTTCCAGTGGGATGTGATAACATTCATTCTCTGCAGGATTGCTGGGTTATTTTTGCTGCAGTGGCAGCTGTTTGATGAGGCTAAATCTGAGTGGCCAGAGACTTATTTTCTGTAAGGAATCACACAATTGGCATTTTGGGTTTATGTGTGAAATATCCTGCCCTTCTGGCTGGAGACCACAGGGTCCATAAGCAGAACAGGTGGACTGTGGGCATTTCTGTTTTGGTTCCAGCCCATGTCACCTCTGGTTGGAAGTCACCCCCCCTTCATGCCAGGATATATTTTCCCTGTGGCAAAGCAGCCCTTAGCTGAAGGTCTTTTGCTTCAATAGGGCAAACATTTGAACGGTAAGAAAGACATCAGAAAATAAGTCTAGGCTGTGGGAGAGTACAAAACTAACGTAATTGCACAGTTTAACTGAAGGATACCTTAGGAAAGCAGCTGTAACGGGAAATCACAATGTCTGATAGGTCTAATTAGGGAGTATAGATTAATTTCTTTAAAGCTGTTTTGACATATAAAAATCTGTATGCTTAATGCATTGATTGGCAGTACAGTAATGAAATAACTACCAAGGTTCAGGCAGAACTCAAATACTCTTAGAGGACACAGGGAGGAAAATGTTAAAGCAAAAAAAGTGTTTTCAGTAAGTCAGATAGGCAGACCAGTAAAGGAACCAGATATTCATGGCCACATGGAGCCTCTTGGAGCCCACAGGAAGCTATCCATTGCTTTTTAGTAAAAGTAGAGTTATACCACTTGTTCTGCTGCTTGCTCACACATGACATGCTTTCAGAAGGCCTGCATGGAGAACTTCAAATGTGAATTGAACAAGCTTTGCAAACTGTTGGAGATCCTCACTTTACACAGCAATGTGAGCAAGTCCCTGAAGTCCCTGCCTTTTATATATAGTACTGAGAAGTGCTGCCATTTTAAACTCATGCAGTGAGGGAGACAGAGAGGTGGGATAAGTCATTTATCTCTAAAGCACTCCTGTCTTTTAGTATTTATTCAAATGCTTTCAAAGTCTGGAAGCAAGAAAATTACAATAATTAATGATATTTTGCTCTTTTTCTTCTTTTTTTTTCTTTTCACCCATAATTTGATCACTATCTATATTAATTGTCTCATCTGCAAAAAATTATTTCTAATTCCTTTCTGGTCAGTTCTCTTTCAGCTCAAGTGTATGTATTTTTTTATCTCTCATGTTTAAATTTGGGCTCCCTTTTAACCACCCTGTAGAGTCTCACCCTTTGCTTCTGAGTAGCCAGACAGCTATTTTAGTGTAGGAGCCTAAGCAATTTTAACAGCTGCAGATTCTTGGGTGTAATTGATGTCTTTGGTTAGAAAAAACAGCCATTTAAATGATATGTCCCTTGCATTTGAGAACATTCAGTGGAAGAAAAAGGATCAAATAGGTTTTTTTTAGGACAATGGAGACTTCATAACTAGATGTAGCCAACTATGGTCCCACTAAAGGGAAAGCTGGAAGTGGGTGTCTCGACATTTTCTGGTTTTATTGCATGCAGTGCAACAGGTAGCTCATACCTAGGTTTTTGGAGCCCTGCTTTGACTGGGTGGTTGGACCAGGTGTCCTTGACTTCACTTGCAGCCTAAATTATTTTTGACTCTCTAACTTTATACTTTTTTTTTTTTTTGCTGAGTTGGGTGCAGAAGCATGTTTGCACCTTGATTGCTCTTAGCAGGTATGGCAAACTGAAACCAGGGCACTTCGTCAAGATTTTCACCAGAGGCAGATGATGCTATGGTGATGATGAGAGGAGCTCTTGCTTGACAGTCATTGATCTGTTTTTAAGAGAGAAAGTTCACTCCTCTCTGTGTAGCATAAATGGAGATCTGCTGCTCCCGTGTTTTTTCCTTCACTGTTCAGCAGGACATGCTGCTTTTGCTCGACAGCAGCACAGGAGCAAATGCAAGAGAGACTCCTGAAAAGGACTGAGCTCTGGTTTCCTGGCTCTCAGAGCAGGTAGCTAGCCTAAAGTCATCTTGTGACTTTTACAAACCCAGACTAGTGTCAGAGTTGTTTTAATTCAATGTTCTTCATGTTGCATATTCATGGGCTAACATGAGAGTAGGTTCTCTAAACTAAGACCTGTGAGCATCCTGCACAGCAGTCTAGCCAGTGTTGCTCTTGATCAATTTGCATCAGGGTTGGATCAAGGAGCAGGACTCTTTTTATATACCAAGTGCAGTGTTTTGCACACCTGAGTTCCACACTTCCTGTGTAGATTATGTAAATTTGGGAGCTGTAAGAATCTGTTTGGGGGACACAGCTGCAGCAGTGAAGCCTTGGTAAGAGGGGTGGGGGGCAGATATCTTAAGTAATTGAAGAAATTGGGAAATCTGAATTGTTTTGATTCACTGGTGGAAAAATTAATTCCTTTACACTTTCTCCTTTCCAATGATTGTACCCTGTAGATACATACAGCAGATAATTCGAGGACTTGCTTATTCTTTTTTGTATTTTGGGCTTCCTCTGTTTTTGTGTGGCTGTAGAGCAGAACACTAGCTATTTGTAAGTGCGTTTTACACAAACATAAGTTCACTGCTGTCAAGAGTTTTAAGGTTGGTAATAAATAAAAACTATGTCTTGGTAGGATTGACTCCCGTCACTACCAAAGCAAGAAAAATATGCTAGTGGTGAATTTAAGTCGAGGAAAAAGATTTGTCAGAGAACAAGTGAATGAGTGGCACAGTGGATGGTCTCCAGAACTGATTTAGAAAGCTGTTACTTCATTTAAAAGTAATCTGCTTCAGGCATCTCCTACGAGTCAAGACTGTTGCTTTTTATGAAGCTTAGTAATCTGTTTCCACAAAACTAAACAATGGACATTCAGCTTTAAATTGCATGGATTTTCAAACAGACCTAGAAGAAAAAAACCTTAAACAACGTATTGTGAATCCTGCCATCCACTCACAACTTCCACTAATTTTAAAGAAAGTTGTCCCTCTTAGAGTGATTGCGCAGCATGGCCCATCCTCCATTCAAAGCACAGGAGCCAGTTGTGGCTATAGCAAGCTCTGGTTTTGCAGTACTCTATGTTTGCAGTACCTTTGTATTGAGCTATCTGGCCCTTTCAGTTGTCAAGAAGGTAGGTCCTTCAGTATTTGGAAGTTGCCTGGAGATGCTTTCAACTTATTTAGGTATCTGAATAAGTCTAAAAAGCTGACATCTGCCTATAAATATTTGTTATGAAAAAGAATCACCTTGGGTTTGCTATAAGGAAATTACCCAGATTGTATTACTGCTTGGAGATCCCTACATTGTCTCTGTGCAGGCTGGCTTCAGTCAAGTGGGACACAGTACCTCAGGCACCAGACACTGCTGTCCTTTCTTGTCACCTTGATGCTGAGTGCAGCGGTGACTGCAGCATGAAGCCTGTCTGAGTTTGACCCTCTGGGATAGAACTTGGAAAGCAGTAACATTAGCCATACTTGTTTTTTAACAAGAAAATCAGCATCTCACTCATTTAATGCTAGGACAATTAAAGGAGAGTTGGCTCAATCCAGTAATATTTGTTAATTAAACCCAAACTCCTAACTTCTGAGGTCTAGAATCTCTCCAAAACGTATATGCTAATAATATTTGCATTTAGTACATGTGATTTCAATGTGATTTGTACTTTTTTTTTTTTAAATGGTGTCTGAAATTTAGCAATTTGTGGATTTGAAAGAGGGGTGTTTTGGGTTTAAGTTTGGGGAAAGAAACACTGCAGAATCACTATGAAAGTGTCTGGTTTTGATGAAATACAGGGCTTGATAAAGAAGCGTAGTTGATCAGTCATCAGTAATTTTATTATATGTTATGGGAGACATTTATCCAAGAGTTAATGAGACATTCCAAGGTATATGATACACTGAAGACTAGACAAAAGACTTGTGATATCCTCCTGAACATCTCTTCCTCTCTTAATGATGTTCTGGTAGCGCCCACAGGAGAGCAGTGTTCTCTTCACTGGTATTTGTAACCAGTCCAGGCTCAGAGTGCTTATGCTCCAAGAAGATAAATGATGGGAGAAAACTGAAAAGATTATTAAAAAATCCTTATTCAGTCATAACATGTTGTTCAGAATGTAACCTCCAAACCTGGACAGTATTAGTGAGCTAACTATTTTAGGCACCATAGCACAGTAGGGTTTTGGTGAGACCGTCATTCCTTAGCTAGAAATATAATATAAGTCTTTAAAGAATTTCTAGTCTGAGTAACAAAATGAGATACATTTTCATCACAGAGGGACACAAGGTGAAAAGTTCAGGTCTGGATCCACTTTGGGTTTGGTCTATTTATATGGATACATCTGATAAAATGCAGCTGCAAGCTTCAGATTCGTGTTTTTTCTAATGTTTTGGAGAACTTGGAGTCAGTTGGGTTTTGCACCTTCTGCCGTTTCCAAGCGTCTGCTGCTAGGGAAGGAGCGGTGCCACTGAACAACAGAGCTCAACTTCTCATGCTGGACTTGTGTGGGAATCATGCTGTTTCAAAAGCAGATTGAAATCCTAGATCATAGCAATCGGAGCTAAAGCATCCTGACAACTCCCTCTGCACCCTCCTTGCTATTTTAAAATTATTTTCAACTCTAAAATCTGCTGAGTAATAAAGCAAGATGCCATTCAGATCTCTGATGAGAGTCTGAACAGCGAGCAAATTGCTGGCCGTGCAGCTAAGTGAAGTTCCAAGTGCAACAAAATTTGTGAAGGCATTTGGCTTCACTACCCAGCTATTTGAAAACCCAGGTGTAAGAGATGCATAGCAGCAAATCTCATACTTCTTGGGCTGGAGATTGGCATTTTATGTAGCTGTGTGTGATGTGTCAGCTTTTCCTCTGCTCCCTTTAATGTAAAACTAATCTGTTCTGAATGTAACAAGTGTTTGGTGCCATCCTGCATTCATTTAGAAATCTATTTATGTTTGACTCATCCTTACAAATAAATCTATCGTAAAACAACTTAAAGTAGCCTGCTCCAAAGCCATATCTGAATTTCTGTTAAGTATGAAAGTACTGTTCTACCCATTTTAAATATGAGAAAATAATAAAAAAAATAGCTAAGCAAAGACTAATACCTAATCTTTGCATGCAAATGGTATTTTTTTGCTTTGGGGATTCACTCACAATTACAAGTGCTGAGGAATTTAGTAGTCAAGGCATAGCCTCCTTCATAGGACCATGATTGTGTTGAGGGTGTCCAAGTGTACCTCAGTTCTTCACCTTCCAGATCACTTTCTTTGTAATTAATTCTGGTCAAGGGGAAAGGATTGTGAAGATGCATGTGGTTATAAATATAAGAGCCAGTGAAGCAGTAGCTGATGTATAAGGAGAAATGTGAGTGTGCAGCCAGATGCATCTCCTACTTCTCTCACTTGAGAGCTGCAGCACGGGCTTACCTCGATGGGATTAGTTTGCAGCTATCAGTTGGAATACTTAATAGGAAGGTCCCAGTGAGACTTAACAAGCTCTTAATGTGAAATTAAAACTTATCCAGACTTCACTGGCATGCTTCAGAGTTGGCACAGCCACAGCTGCTGTGTTTCATTCAGCATTGTTTTGTCATGCGAAGCACAAATTGTGCCAGAATGGAGAAAAATGTTCCCAAATGTAAATGCTCTATTCTCCCATCTTTCCCAGCACAAGGAGTGCTGTCTAGGGAGCTGTGATTAAATTTACTACCAGCACTATGATACGAAACACAGCATTGAGTTTGTAGCCCCAACAGTCTTTGCATGACATGAGGAGAAGGAGGCGCTGGAGGAGATAGACCTCTAATGCTGCTCGTCAGTCTTAGGCAATCAGTGCCAGTGAACTCAGCCTACCAAAAAAATTGAGTTGCCCTTAAGATTGTTCACCATTCATCTTCAGAAAAGCTCACATCTTTTGAGGAAGTTGGCTAAGAAAAAGTTATCCCTATACATAGTCATTTGTAAAGTTGCCTTTTCTTGTCCATTTGGGCTGGGAAGGGCAGAGACAGAAGGTGGAGAGATGCCCCTGCAGGTTACCTGTTACCCTGTGCCAGGGGGATTTTGAAACTTAACATGGGTGTTTGCTCTCACCAGATCCCCAGTGTGCTGCCTCCTGCCAACATGCAGATCCCAAAACACCCTAATCTTTAGGGGTGGCTGAGCAGGAACTGTCCTCTTTGTCTCTCACGTTAGAGCTTGGATCCCAAGGCAGATGGACAGGAGACCCAGCAGGCTGTGCATACTTCAGTACCAGAAAATGTACCAGGCTGTCTAGTTTGTTACCTGGTGTTTAATTTAAAACAAAAAAAAGCTTTTTTTTATCTGATTTTGTAACACTTTATTTATTTGTAGGAAAGATCAGGAATTTTATCTGATAATTTTATCTACTTTTATTGTTTCTCATGAATATACTGCAGTAGGCCATGCCGAGTGTGAAATCAGCCTTGCAAAGAAAACAGCTTGTTCTCATTATGACAGTATGTGAACGCTAAAAATGGGCTTCATTGGTTATAACAGCTGAATCCCAGCATCCCCTGAAGTTATATTCAGGTAATAACACAAGATTTCACATTTCTACTTGGCATAGGAAGTAAATGTGCAATTGGAAGTCAGCACCACAGAGGTTGCAGTAATAGGTGATGTTTATAAAATGTATTTTCTTGGAAGTAATCTCCTCAAGATTTTGTTGTAACAATGCCAGCTCCCAGACAGCATAATATACCAAGTCTTCTTTGTAAATTACATCACCAGAAAAGTTTCACGTGTTATACCCATCCTCATCTGATAGATGAAATCTGTGCCTCCATCAGCATAGGACAATCAAATTCTGATGTGCATGGATGTCTAATACAAGTTTATTGAGGATGTCTTGGTCTCAGCTGATGAGTAATTCCATTCCATTTGATGCACTGATGTTTGTGTTAGTTAATAATTTAAATCCTTACTTGCAACTTCAAGGAAATGCTTAGTCTGTAAGTTGTACCCATATTTTTCCAATGACCTAACACTTATACTGGCACTAACAGGCCTTAGTTGTAATAATGATTATGGATGGAGCTGATAGAAGATCAGACACCCCATCACTGCGTTCAGCACAGATGAAAAGCAAGAGTGATGGTCAGAATGGAGGGATTTGGTGTAAGATGAAAGGCAGTCAGTGATTCAGACCAATAATCTGTACTGAACCAGAGGAAGACAAAACTAAGTAGATGGCAGGAAGTAATTCAAAGGTTGAGCTTTGCCAGCCAGGGCCAGTTAACAATGATCGGAATATATCCATGAGTCATTTTCAGGATATTTGTTTCTTCTTTCAGAAGCCCTTTTAGATATCTAAAGTAGAGAAATCTACCAAGGTTATCATTTGTGTTGAATGCCAGAGATATTTGTACTGTCTCCAGAAATATGCAAAATAAAAGGAAAATTCTGCTTTCTAAAATATATTAAAAATACAAGAAGACAGTGTGAAGGCTTCATATTCGATCCTGCAATTGCATTTAAGTGCTAAGAAAGCCTCATATTTGTTTCTTAGCAAGATATATAACCATCTGCACACTTTTCAGTTGGGTAAATGAGAATCCTGAAAAAAGCCCATGTTTTAGAGAATCATTTTTATGATCACCATATGGGGAAGGAGTCTACATTTTAATATTTGTGCACATTTAATCCCACCACTGTCAATGGGATTTAAAATGCCTACTGATCAATGTGATACATATGGTAGATGTCATGGAGTGATTAATGCAGTGTAATGCAGTAGCCACTGTGTACAAGGAAGCCTCCCATGTGGCTGTAAACATCTGCTTTTGTTATCAATGACTCTGGAGTCATCATAGTTGGCAAAGGGGAAAAACAAAACAAAGAGAGGTTTTCAAAAGAGACTTTCAGCTTTCATCTGTGTAGGGGCCCCCGAAGTGATGGGCCCTTTTGGGAGTAAATGGAGCTATGGATGTCTTCTCTCTCTAGGTATCAAGGAGATCCCTCTGCCCCCACCAAATGGTTATTCTTAATTGAAAGGTCCCAGCTTCTACACAGAAATAATTTTGTTGAACAGTCAGTGAATAGCAAGATTTTGTGCATGTGTTTGTGAGAGAGAGGAGAGAATTACAATACGAAGCCAATACTGGTTTGCTTTAAACTAATGCTTCTGCTCCTTCTGATGATGTTCTTTATTGCTGGCCCAAAAAAACAGCTCTGTTAGACTGTTGAGTGTGGTGGGTACATGTGGTGAGGATCATCAAGATTCCAGCTCCAACGGAGAGACTTCTCATGTTTTTTGACACGTTGCAGCATAACCCAGAGCGCTGTCTTTTCCAAGAGGGAGGTGTCAGGGTATTGATTTCAACATCAGATGGGTATATGTCTTTACAGTTCTCACTTTTCATCTCAAGTCTGCAATGCCTGTGTCCCAAGGGTGAACCAATTTACCTCTGAGATTTGATGAAATGCCATTTTCAAGCACAGTGTGTGTGCTGTGGTACCATGATGTCCTTTCCAAAACAGCAGGTGACATTTTCATCATTCTTCATTTGCAAAGTGGATCTTTCAGAAGTGAGGCAGCTCTGTCCAGCTGTGTTGTATTGTCCCATGCAGTCCCAGGAGGGCGGGACAGAAATGAGCCCATGTTGATTTACTTCCTGATAGCCTTTTTGTTGGGACAGGCATAGGAAGACAGTGCTGCTGTGTGTGAACACACTGGCTTCAACAGTTGGAACAGTAAGAGAAGAGAATCTAGGCTCTGGGAACTTACAGCTCCTGGTGACTGGAAGCCTGTCAAATGTTTTAAACTGATGCTGCAGTCAAAATATTCACCTGTCATAAGCTCCGTTGGCAAACTCAGGCACAGAGGCACAATTGTGGCAATGATTTGCCCCCGTAATCTTCATCTATTTCACTTCTGTTTAAAATTAGGCTTTCTATTATTTTGATAATACATGCTGACAAGAATTTTATGGGTGTGATGTTTTAATGTTTGCTGCTTCCTGTTGGTTAAACAGCAAAATCACTCTGAATCCATTGCAGTGGAGTACAGAAATGAAAAGAATGATCTAAACTTTAACCACTTCATCAACATTTTTATTCACTTACCTTATAGATCTTGTTACTCCAAGTTAATTTATAGATGCATGGGATACCTCTTTTTAATACAGACCCTTTTTGAGTGTTTTGCCCCGTTACTAGCTCAAATGATTCTTGTCATTTTTATGATACTGCACTGATAGTATAATGCAGTCAGAAGGCTCTTTAAAAAATACTTTTCATGGAAATGGTTACAGCTGCAAGTGGATACAGCATTCCTCAGTATCTTTATGTTGTTTTTTTTTTAACTGCACCATTACCCTTTTCCCCCTGCTTTCCCTGAACATGTGTGCATGCATGTCCTCTTCCTCATCTTCATTTCTGTTGGATGTAATTCTTTCTGGGTAAATCCTGTCTGTTGTGAGCTTTTTTTGATATATAGGCTCTTTGTTTTAGGACAGCTGTAGCGTCAGGCCCACCCACACCGTGCTGTCCCCATTGCTTTGAAGCCAATATTTCAAATATAAAATAGCCGTCAAGTTTCTGCTTTGGTTCCGCTTGCTGGGGATGGCATGAAAACAAAAGTTTTTGTGTTTTGAGCTTTCATCTAAGTGAGCCAAATGAGTAAAAGTTTCAAGGATTTCAACCAAGGACTTGTCATGAAAGCTACTTTTGACTAAAACTAAAAAGTTTATCAAAAGGGAGGAAAGCACAAACCAAATGTGTGCATACCATATCTCTGTAGCTTTTTGGTGATGTTTTTTTGTGCTTGTCTTGTAGGTGGGGAAAAAAAAAAAAAAAAAGCAGCTTAGTTTTGCTGTCACTTAATGTCTTCCGATTTAGGCGAAACTGTTTCTGTGGATTCTGCAGGTTTGGTCTGTTGGGAGGGGGAGCAGTTTGTCTCCAGACAGAACAAACCAGTGTGACATTGGCTTGTGCTGCTGGACCAGCACTACCCCATCAGGGTGGTATAGAAATGCTGCCATGTGAAGTCATTCCCATGCCAAAGCACTTACACAAATCTGTTCACAGTCTTTTGTTTTATCCTTCAGAAAGCCGTCTGAGAGAAAATGAAAACATGACCAAGGGACACGCAAACATGTTTATCTAGTGGTATAAGTCTTTGCTGGGTAGGTTTTGAAGGCTGTAGCCTGCAAAGTAATTTCCATCCATGCTAAAGATTTCTTTTAGTTAGGATTTTCACAGGACAGTATCTCAAAAAGAGAAGGAAAAGGAAACATGTCCAGCAGTGTACTGATTCAATGCAGTTCAATCCTAAGGGAGTAACTGCTAGGGAAAACTGGAGGCAGATACTAGGCATTTAGGATTCCCAGCTGATTTAACCTGTCTCTGACAGCATGTGTAGCACATCTAGAGTGCTCCAGGTTGGGAATGTTGGTTTCTTTAGGCAAATTCTGATGTAATGATAGAAAAATTATGCCTGATTTTATTTGCATGATAAAGTCTCATTTGTTTTGATAGTCTTTAGAAGAGCATGTTTGCCATATTCAGGCTCATCTATGAATCCAGGGCTTAGGGAGTAACCGAATCTGAAGTTCAGATCCTAGGTTGCTTCTCACAGGAACCTTAATTTTTTTTTTTTTTTTTTTTTCATTACTGTTTTCTGGTGTCAGAGATTTTGAAGTGAGATGGTTTTCTGATTGCTTTTAGTTAGAGATCTTTTTCTAGGGTACTTTACTTACAATCTGTAAACGATAGTCTGTCTGTTGTCACAGTTCATGATGCAGGGAAGGCCAGCATGCCAAAGCAAAAGCAGTTGAGGTGGGCATTTCTTTACATCTTTCAGGGCAGATAATTTTTCAGTGAAATGTCTCTTTTGATATTCAAGTATTTGATAAATTACCAGCCATATTATTGGTAGAGGAAAACAACAGTGCATTTTGATTGAAAGTGTGACTAGAACAAGGTACAAAAAAAATGCAAACAGCACAATATACTTTGTTTGTATGTATGCATATGTTTCTTGCAAATTCATCTTGTATGACTCCTTAGCATTAACAATGGATGTGATATAACACAGAGGACAAATCTGGGTAGTTTCTGGCTATCCATAGCATTTGATGTCTTGAGGACTTCTGTAAGGTGCGTTAATGTCCTTGAAAGCAATGGAATGTATGGAATTATTTAAAAATCTGACTACCTTTGTTGGTGTAAGTACTGTTAACTAATCCATCCCCGCAGCAGCTAAAAGATCTGTATAAAAACACACTGCTGGGGTGTGGAAGTGACCTTGTATGAATGTCATCTGTAATTCTACTCTTATCCTTCATTGATTGCTAGGTTTGATCTGCTCTGCTCTCATTGGAGCAGGGTTTGTTTCTGGTTTTGCTTTGTTGCATGTCTTGTCACAAGCAAGCTTTGCTGAGGATTGATTAGGCACCCCAGAAGCCCTAGAATGATTAGTAGCTAACAGATTCAATAGCAGACATTTTTATGGATAGCACCATACTAGAAGCTAGTCCCTTTCCCTCTGAATTTCTGCCTGGATCAGTAGCAAGTCAGGTGTGATTCTCACTGGAAGAAATGTGTGTTTTGTAAATTAAGATACTAAAAATTAATTCAGTGTTTCAGTAATGATCTGCTTTTTTACTTGTTTCTAGTGTGGTCACTTCTGCAAGCCATGCTAGGAGAAAGGACTAAGGAGTTCTGCAGGGCTCTCTATTCTAGACTCCTCTACTTGCTGTGCTCCACTGGTGTGGGCTGTCAGACTGTGTCTGCAGGGGAACCTGTGGATAGCAGGATGGTGATGGGTGTTTGCAGCGAGCCCTGCGTGTCGTCTCTGCTCTGTCAGTGCCGGTGTTGGCACCTCGGGGCAAGGCTTGTGGAGCTGGGTTCTCCTGGAGTGGTGAGGGCTGCTCAGGGCAGACCGTGAACGCAGTGTGCTGGGTAGGGGCAGAGTTGCCTGTGTGTGAGCTCCTTTTTGACTCTCATAGCCCCAGTGGACACTTGGCTTCCCCTCCTCTCTTGGGAGCACAGGGTGAGCAGGTCCCTGCAGTCCCCCATGGACAGCAGGGCACATGAGGGGCAAAGGCAGGGAGAGGGCAGGCATCCCACACAGGATCACCTCCTCTCTGACATATCTGCCTCTGTGTGAAGGGTGTTGAAGTGTCTGCCCATGGCTCCTGTCCATGCTTTGCAAACAGAGCCAGAAAAGCAAGCGGCTTTTGCGGGCCTTCATCCATCTGAACTGTTGGGGAATTGTTCCGACCAAAGTTAAAACTGCTTTGTCCTTGCTTGTAAGATGGGGAAAGACCTGCTAACTCTCATCTCAGTTGTTTCTCCTATAAAAATTTGCTGGGTGCTGTTATGCCATAGGAAAAAAGCAGTTTCTCTGTGTGATTTATTTAATTTGATAAACTGTTATCTCCATTAATTAGCTATGAAATACTACAAGACCAGTGCTTTCTGACCCTCCAAGACGTATGACGAAGTGAAAGGAAAAATAGCTGTCCTGTACAGACTCATGGTCTCTGAAAGAATAGAGGAGAAGATGTAAATAACACAGATATGCTTTTATAAAGACAGCAGTCAGAGTAAGCCAAAGTTGCCTCCCATATTTTTCTTTAACTGTGTTATAGGAAATGGTTTTGAATTGTTTTATTTCCTAATAGTCACATCCTTATTAGCCTTGTGTTTTTCCTTCCCTTACCCCTCCTGTGTAGTGTGTTGGACGTGGGAATTTCTGGCCTGTAAAACTTAAAAACTCATGATAGAAAAAGAGTTTATAATTTACAGAATCATTAGTCTGTGTTCTTGCCTGCTTGTCTACGTGCACATGCTGGAGTATCCCATGTTTTACTGTTGATGTGGACAACATTTAGGATTATGCAGACTTTTTAACTAGCTATTTATGATTTTATTGGTCTTCATAAATTAAATGCCGCTTTTATTTTAGGAAGGACGTGTCAAAATGCCAGAATGAAGGGGTTGAGGGGGAAACTTCATTGTTCCCTTCAAATGCAAATTCTTTTCTTGCTCTGTCTCCTCTGCACTTCATGGGGTGATTGGCATAGCACAGCTTGCCTGAAGTTTGAACTCCCTGTTGCAGAGAACCCTATGACATTAACTTTGTACTTAAATGTGCAAATTCCTTCTTTTTCTTGTTGCTGTTTTTAGAAACCATTGAAATCATAGCTGATTTTTCTCACTTGAACCCTGGTTTAAGTTTTGGAAAAAGATCTCTGCTGCCTTCTTTTTTTTTTTTTTTTTTTTTTTTTTTTTTCCTCTCCACAACTGTATACATTTTCGGTTAAAACCTATCATCTGTGTGCATTCAGAGGTTATTTGTATTCGTTTTGTTTTCCCATTTTTATTGGTTTGATTCCTAAATGTTATCAGTGAGTTAGAGCTGAGCTCTTTTAATTCAAATGGCATAATGCCCAATCCTCTGAGATTAGCTGGCAAGTGATTCTGGGCATGGTGCCACCTGGCATTTCTCAGAAAGGGGCTGCTAATGAAACACCGGAAAAAAATAAGATTGTTCCAGACATGCAAAACCCTGAAGTTGCAGGGACTGAGGAGTGACAGAGCTTTCACAAACACACCCAATATTCTGTGGCACGACTCGGAAACTACTCAGGAAATACCATCCTAATACCTCTGCAGAAAATTGATATTGAAGTGAACAAGTCTGACTACAAATGAATTTTTCTTTCCTGAAGTTTGTGACTGGTTTTTGGCATTTGTGTTCAGGATTGGGCCCTCTGGGTTGTCTGCAGTGCAGCTAAGCCTCTGAGAGCTCTCAGCTTTTTGGGACCTGCAGTTTTGTTCTCCTCTAATTTGCCTTATCATGGTGCAGCCCCACAGTTTCCCACAGCACCAATCTTAGGGCTGAAGATCATATCCTTCCTGGGTCCTCAGTTACAATGAATATAGGCAAACTTCTTTGGGATCCTGTCTTGGGTCTTAAGAAAGTTTGTTGGCTGCGAGAGACTGAATGCAGTGTTCCCAATTTAGTTACTAACATTTTCTGATAATAACTTTTGTTTCATCAGAAAACCTCCAAAAAAGCTCAATGCTTGGATAAGTAGGTCCCAAGACATTTAGGGCTTTATAGGTCTAGACTAACATCTTAAAACTAGCAGGCTGCCCAAGCAGGTTATGCATCATGGATTTAATATGCTCATGCACTAAAGTGCCACTTAACAAACAAGTTGCCAAATGCTACATCAGCTAAGTTTTCTGTACACACTTGAGAGGTTGTCTTACATACAGCATATGACAGTAGGCCGTAGGGCACTTATTTGCATAAAAAGCCCTGCCAAGAGCAATAAAAAAGAAGTATACAGTAAGAAAGTGTTCCTCAGTCAAAAGAATAGGGATATTGTTGGGTTTTTTCTTAAAGTCTTTTGTCCCTTCAGCTTCATTGCTTGCTTTTTGTATGAAAGATTAGTAGTGATTGCAGACTGGGAACATCACTGAGGCAACCTTGAGCAACTGGTTATTCATGGTTTTCCTTCTGTAGCTGACAGTAATAATATATCCTGCATTTTTTCTAAGAAGCCACATTTTCCTGTTTTCTGAATGTAATAGAATATAATCAGATGTGCAAACCCTATTGTTTTCTTGCTGGAGCTCTCTTCTGTACTCATCCGTTGTTATCATCCTTATTTCCCAGTGTCTCTGTATAGGCTTTTGAAATAATAGGGTGGGAAGTGAGGGAGACAAAGGGGTCAGACCCATACTAGTCCTTGGAACATACTGATTCTTAATGGCATGACTTAGGAGAAGTCAACCATTGACTTAGGAGAAGCAGATATTTTTTCAGCTTTAACCTTGGCCTCACAGTGCCAGGACACATCTGATTCCTGAAGAGAGAAAGGACAGGGACTTACTTATTTACTCTGAGGTCTGCACTAACCAGCCTGTGCTGTCAGGTGAAAGAGTGATGATGTAGTTCATAATGGTTTTTTATACCATTTTCCAAAGGGAATGAAAAGTAACATATGAGACAGCCAAAATATGCAGCAAACAGCTGAGGGTTTGTCAGGAAAAGTGAAAAGATCTTGAATTCCTGCAGCACATATGACACTTTTTGAACCATATTTTTTGAACCTAGGAGGCCTAGATAGAAGACAGGATTTGGTCCTTTTAATCTTCATGCAGGCCTTAGCTGTTAACTTGTTTCTAGTTTCGTAGCTACAGACTTGTGTCAGTGTGAATAATGGGCAATGGAAAGTATGCAAAAAAAAGAGGAACAGTAAAAGATCTTTCTTCTGCAAGAGACAAGAAGTAAAAAGGTGATAAATACAGTGCTTGTGCTCAGTAATCACAGAAAGAACAGCTTTTGCTTTCCAGTTTCAGGATCTCATTCAAAACTCCATTGACTTGGTATGCGTATGCTAAGTGAATTTGTGAATTCATGGATTTTATGCTACTATGTTTTTTCCTATAACTGGGAACTTAAAAAAAAATCACATTAAGTAGCTGAATGTGTGTAATGTGTGCTGTAGTGTGTGCATTTTGAATGGGGGAGCACTTTGCACAGCAGCTGGCTGTGTTTATGGTACAAGTGACAATTCAATTCATGTAGCAATTAAGCTTTTCTTATCACATGGAGCATCCTAAAAAGAAATAGTTGTATTTATATGTGTAGAATATGTATATTGTATATATAAGAACATATAATTTATATAACTAATGTGTGTATACATTATGTGTGTTAATATATATCGTATCCATGTGTATATAGATATTCTTCTGATTAATTAGATAAGTGGAGAGAGAGGTAGAGCTCTTTACAGCCAGTGACCGAGTTAATAACAAACAGAGAAAGATTTAGTGTAGCTGAATGCTTTCGTGTGGCTTTGGTGAAATTACTTAGAGGTGGAAATAATCAGCGGTTGAATTAAGCGAGAGGCCTGATGCACACTGGAAAACCTCCATCGTCTGTCAGATGTTTTACAACGGTGATGAATGAGTTTGGATAAATAACGCAAACATGTGTTAAACAAGTTCAGGCCGGGTTCCGCATGGTATGGTAAACAGAAATTGTGCTTGAGGAATGTTTGAAAATGTAAATGTCTGGTAGGGTGGTATGGTTGGAGGACTGTGAGGATAGCCTTTGCTTTTACTCTGGAAATTTGCAAACTTGCTGAAAGCTGCCCTGATCCAGCAGAGGATGGGGCCATATGGAAAGGAACCCCATAGCCTGAGTGACTTTTCATTTAAATTATTTGTTGTAAAAACTGTTGATGTGGAGATGTTGAGGGGGAAAGTTGAGCAGGAAATCATTCCAAGTGAGACTAGGGAATGCTCCAAGGTCTCTATTACCTCTGTCTCTGCAGAGAGAGAGAGGTGAAGAACTGGTGCCCTAATGGGCAGCACACCATTGCTTGGAGAGGCATCAGCCAGCTTTTGTTTCAAAAGGGGAAATGTGTTGCCAGAGCAGTGGGTGGATTCATATTCCAGCTTCTCTCCGGCTGCAAATGCACTTAACTGAACTCACTGATTTCCAAACAGAACTCAGAGGAGCATCTGGAACAGAGGTGTACAGTTTTTGTGTTTGTTAATGGGGGTGAAATGATTGTTCCAATATTGGTTTTGTATTCCCTCTCAAAGATCCAGCCATAGTGTTCTGGACCCTACAAGCATCATACATCTTGTTTCTGGAAAATCTAGGATATTTCTCAGCTATGAAAATGGGGGAGAATTTCCAAAAGGGAATTTTCTACCTGATGTATCAGTAGAATTATCAGTAATTTCCTGAGTTTAATACATGTAGCTTTGGACACCTCTCTTCACCCTAATCATGGTACTTGGAAAGTGGAGTCATACTCTTACATAGTTTTTATATGGATGTCAAACACCAAAGTCCTTCTGCTATTAAATCTTTGTGGTCTGATGTGCAGGTCCATAAGGGAGTACAAAGGTGTCTCCACTTCTGAAAAAGCCTTTGTATTCCCAACAGTCTGAGTGGTAATAAAAGATAGCAACTGAAGGACAAAGAGATTGCTCTGGAGTACAGCTCAGCAGCAGCTCTCTCTTGCTGGGCTGCTGTGTGCAGCATGTGAAGCTCGAGACTGTTGGCTGCCCCAGGGTGTCACCTTCCTTCCTCCTGTGTTAAGCTGCTCAGGGTGCTTGTGCCACGTTCCTGGGATGCCTGTTCTTGTCTCTCCTGCTGTAAGACACGGGACAGCAGGTGGAGCATTAATGTGCCAGCCACCTGCAGCCCCTGTGTGCCAGTGTGACCGTGGAGATGGCTAGGCACAGGGTGCAGCAGCAGTAGGAATTCTGGGAAGTGAGTCATCCAGCAGATAACAGGGATCTCAAAGCCCCACTAGCCTTATGCAGGAGGACTGGCCATGTGCTTGATCTGACATCTGCATCAGATGAGAGTCATGCATTGGCATGGATTTAGCCTGAGATCTTCGTGGTTCTGTTCCAGTTTATTTGTGGGGTTTGATTTTCAGTTGCCAAAATGGTGTGTTTTTCATATGTCCCAGCAATTTCAGAATGATGGGAAACTTGCTGACCCTGAATTACTTTGACATCTGCTAAAAGTATTTGTGCTGCAGTCTTTTCTTTTGCACATCTGATATTTCTTCATTCTCCCTCTGTTTCAAATCCATCTCTGTAAATTTAATTTCTGTTAATTTAACCATATCCTTCAAGTATTCTAAAGAAGCATCCTTCCAAAAAACTCTAAAATGTGTCAAGACACATGGGAAAAGGCAATTAAAGTTATTAGAACAAAGCTGGTTAACGAGCTTATTGTTTTTAACTGAGATCACGTCTGCTAGGAACTGAGACTGTTACTTAAGGGATTGTTCTTTGTTGCGTGACTGTAACACTAAAGCAGAACCAAATCCTTGTCTCTTGAAATGCTCTTTCCCCTCCTACTCAAAATCAGTAAAGCCTTAGTTGTGTTGCTGTGTCTGGATTTACATATTTAAAGATGTGAATTGATTAGAGGATGTACACAAGAACAGGGAGGTGTAGAAAAGACGAGCTACAAGTAAAGTTCTTAACATAAGGAAGAGGCTGTTATATCAAGATACTGCAAGAATTTTAGACTGAGGAGGTCTATATATTGAATTTAAATATCTAAAAAAAATCAATATTGTCATCATTAGATGTAATGAAAATTTGAAATTAATATCCTGAAGATGCTATGTCATTTACATTGGAATTCTTTGCTTATTCTCTTTTTTAATTAATTTTGGAATAAAAAATCCTAAAGATGAAGCCCCACTGGATTCAGGTGCTACCTCTAGAAGCTTTCCAGAAGGCTGCTTCATGATTGTGTGGATTTCTGGGGGGTGCTGAAGCACAATTAAATACTAATCTCTAATAGTGAAAGTATGTTGCAATTACAGGCACATCTACTGTGTGAGGATTTTGTGGTAGATTCTTGGTCTTGGCCATTTCAAATGGTCAAAAACAAACCCCTAGCACTGAGTTGGAACCAGTTGCCTCCAGCAAGCGTGGCTCTGAGACTGGGAAGTCTCACATGCACGTAGGCTATTCAGGTTCAGGTATTTAAAAATGCACACATCATTTTGATTGCTAGCAGCAATCTGAGGAGAAGCAGCTTTATCGGGTTTTCAACATGAACTGCTGCTGCTGCTCCTCTTTTGTCTGTTGTCTTGCTATCAGATTAATGGTTTCATCCTTCCTTTCCAAATTTTTGAACAAATTGATGCTTCAGTGCATTAATTAGGAGACTGCATCCTCTGAAGTGAAAGGAGTAGTTAAGTTCTGATGCACTAGTTGAGGCTGGACTTAGGATCACTGCAACAACTTGGTCTTGGAGATAGCATCTGACGTATTTTGTCATGTATTATGCAACAGAAGAACTTGATACGTGCTTTAAGCTCAGGAGCTCATTCAGGTTCTTGGCACAAAGCTGTGATGTCTTTGCGCTCAGACGTTTTGCCTTTTGCCAAGTTGTCAACACAGATAAGGGATCCATAATTCAAGGTATAGTGAGGGTGTGCCTAAATTTTTTTGTCTTTTTGTGGTGGTGGGTTGCTATAGTTTTCTTGTTGCTCTTTATTTACTAATACTGATTGAACGGAGCAACATGTAGGCACTGTGTTTAAAATAGAATAAAACCAGAAAACTCAGATCATGACTAGCATGTTCTTATTAAATATTTCTAATCCAGGAGGCACTGGCTAATAGTGCTTGTTCAAGCCCAAGCACACAGGTCAGCAACTCAGAGACCGAGTTGTAAACTGAAACAAACATTAAAGGTTGGTCTCCGCATACTTTTTAAAGTTATGGTTTAGCCTCAGTTTTGCTGCAGTAATCTCTAAAGAAGCAGTATGTTTTTCTGTATTATTTTCTTTTCTAGCAATTTTCCCCAGCCCCATTCTCCTGAATTATGTAACATATATTTTAGCATAAGAACTACTTTCCTGCTGTATTACTCTCTAGGGAACAATTTTGCATTAGCAGGGGGATGAACAAGATCACCTCTCAAGTCTTTTCCATCACCACTTCTGCTAATACAGTGCTGTAATATTTGACCTTGTTAGGCAGCCTTTTCCCTTTTGTAACCCTTTGACTTTTACAGAAGAGCAGTCATAGCATTTTTGGGACATGCAGAAGTGCCCTCCTTTGAAGCTGTCAACCCAAAGTACTGTTTCATACTGTTTCCTGCTCTTCAGAACTAAAGAGCATATTAGTGCCTTTTGCATTCAAGTAGAGAGGACCTATATAAATCATTGTAGGGAAGTACACTATGGTGCCTGTTCCATAGCTGAAATAAGTAGGCTGAAGAGGCAGAGGCTCTTTATTTTGTTAATATGTTGGAAAGGCTGTAACTTTTGAATATGGCTTTTTATTTCAAGGAAGGAAGGAAGACTGAGCTGATTAAGCAGTTTGTTCTGTGTGCATAGACCTACACAGTGATCCCATGGGTTCAAAGTTATCAGTAAGCATCAGACTCACTGGGAAATGTAACTGTAACTGTAAAGAGGAATTCTGTATTCTAGGTTACAAAATCAGAAACTATATATGAGAGAAGTAATTTGGAACTGGAAATAAAAGCTATGGTGATAACCAGATGGGAAGTGGATTCTGTTCCAGTCACAGTTTTTGGCTCATAGAGGGCAGAAAAAACTTTTTGTGGCACTGGCCTGCAATATTTTCCCCAGCCAGACCCTGAAAGCCAGTTCTAAAAAAGATCTTTTGGAGATGAACACCCCATTCATTTTCTTTATCTCTCCAGATACAACTGATTTAAAAAGCCTAGGGGATATAATCATGGAAATTTGCAAACTATTCAAATTTCTTGGGATTGTTGCTGTTGCTTTGTTGCTTTCTGTTTAGTTAAGTGGTTCCTTGTTGACACTGAGTTTTAATGTCCCACTCTGATTTTTGCTTCATAGGTAGAAGCTGCTGTTGTGTTCTCCTGCTGTTGGGCTTTCTTACTGCTTATGTCCCTTTTTCCACTGCAGCAGTCAAAGACAACTGCCACAGGTTTCTGCAGTAGAGAATTGGGAAAACAGTAGTGAGCAGAGACATATGAAACTAAGAGGAAAAGTACCAGACCTTTTTGTCTGGCAGCTTCACCCTGCTCTCAGCCCACATCACCTTGTACGTCCTTTCCTTTGCTTATGAGCAAGCAGGGCCTAGAAGTGGCAACAGTAAGAGGAAGTTCTGACACCATCAGTTTTTAGGATCCTAATATAATGCAGTGCAACATACAGAGAGAGCCCCATCTTCCACAGCTGTAAATGGCTGGATCCAGCAGATGAAGACTAAAGTTTACTTTTGCACTTAACTATATAAACACTTGCTGCATTTTAACATATCCGTTTAGTGTAAATCACTGGCATTTGTTTGCTGTAATGTGTGCAGATAGCAACAAAAATGTTCTTCCTAGTTCCATGTGGATGGGTCTACAGAAGTAAAAGGGTAGTAATTTAGAGCACTATAAAGGGGAAACTCTGGTTAATGGTTTATCCATGACATGTGGTTTGCCTGAAACCAAGCAGAATATGCAGAAGTTTAATAGAAATGATTGAGAAGAGATCACTGTAGTCCTGTTGTGCTCCCCAGAGGAGTTTTGGCTGGGGTAGAGTTAATTTTCTTCATAGTACCTAGTTTGGGACAGACTTTTGGACTGTTTTGAATTTCTGTTGAAGACACTGTTGGTAATCCAGGGATGTGTTTGTTACTGCTGAGCAGCAGTTACGTAGACTCAAGGCCTTTTCTGCTTCTTTTACCACCCCATCAACAAGGGGGCTGGGAGTGCACAAAAGCTGACCCCAGCATACCAAAAAGGAACATTCCATGTCATGTGGTGTCATGCTCAGCATATAAAGCTGGGGAAAGAAGGAGGAAGGGAGGAATTGGGAATGAAGGTGTTTTTCTTCCCAAGTCAGTGTTAGGCATGATAGAGCCCTGCTTTCCCAGAGATGGCTGAACACCTGCCTGCCGATCAGAAGTGGCGAATAAATTCTTTGTTTGGCTTTTCTTGTGTGGGTGGCTTTTTCTTTTACTGTTAAACTGTCTTTATCTCGCCCACAGGTTTTTTCACTGTTACACTTTCCATTCTCTCCATCAGCCCACTGGTGGGAGAGTGAGCAAGTGGCTGCCTGGGGCTTGGCTGCCAGCTGGGGTTGAGCTATGACAGTGGAGTAGGCTAAAGACTGGAAAGTACCTTCTACCAGATATCTGCATAAAACCTCCCTCTTTTAAATCTCATGGAATTATTTTGATGGTACTGTAGTTTATACTGAATCTCCAGCACTGACTAGTGCCTAGAACCAAGGGCAGGGGAGTCACCAGGACTTTCAGGGATGATGTGTTCAGAATAAAAAGGACCTGTTGTTGCATGTCTCTGATTCCTCAGGGTCACCATCTGTCTTCTTGATCCTCTGGACTTTTCTTATATATTACTCATATTTCTTATTTTTTTGTTTGTTTTCACAATTGATTGAGTCTCATTTCGTATCTCATAGAAACACAGGAGAAAGAACTGAGGGAGGACACTTGCACCTGCAGGACCAGATACTTTTTTCAGTGGATTTAAACATATAATCATCCTTGTGCTGACAGTTTTATGCTAATTCCCTTGTGATAGAAGTTAAGACATTTGGCATTTCAGAGAAATATTCAAAAAATATTAGCTCCAACCCATCTTCCCAGAGTGGGGGTTTTGCCATGTGTATTCTCCCTGTGGGAATCCAGGGACTGTTTCTGCTGGGTACTTTTTGCAGTGTCAGGAAAACAGACTTCTGCTTTCAAAGAGGCAGAAAATCCCATGTATGTGTGTATAGAAGTGCTGGCCGAATTGAGTAATTTTCATTCCCAGGGGAGATCCTGCCCTGAAGTTCTCCCTGCTTGTCAGTCCAAACCCACAGGCTCCCTGGGGTTTGCAGGTGGCTCTTTGCACTCTTTACTTTGAGCCTCTGCCAGCATGGCTTTAGGGTATAGGATAGGAAAGGGTGTCCAAGGCTATTTTGTCTTTCCCTCCTCCCACTCCCCACCTGCAGGTCCTTTACAGAGAAAGGGAATAAGGATGCAGGCTTGAAGCTGAGCTCTTCTCATATGCAGGCGTAATAGGATCCCTTCCCGACAAAGGATCCCCCTCTCCCAGTGGGGGCAAAGGACCCTGCTCGCTGAGGGGACCCACTGTCCCAGATAATTAGCTAAGCAGCTGCTGAGTGTCTGAATGAAAAGGAGAGTAGGGAGGTTTTTTCTCTGCCGGGGAGCTGGGGCAGCATTCCTTGGAGGCAGCCTGCACATTCCTCCAAAGCAGTCAGTGCTGACAGTGATGTGGGCTCAGCTTCCCGAAATTTGTTCACAGTCACTTGTTTGGCCTAAGGTCCTTCATGGTGAGAAAGCTCCTTTCCTGCACTAAGTGCTAATCATTTATCCCTGGATCAGTGGGAGAATATGTAGCTTGAGTTCACATGTGACACGTTCCACTAATTAATGCATAACCATTTATCCAGACAAAATAAGATCAGATTCAGAGGAAAAAAAAAAGAAATTTGTAATATGCAAAGCGAAGTAATCTCAGCAGAAGCAGCAATTGTGTTAATGCAATAGTGGGCAATATGCCTGTGAATGAATCCCTTCTTCGTGCATTTTCTAGGGGGTCTGGGAAGAAAAGGAGAGTTCCTTGTCTGGCCAACACATTTATGACTAACTTTCGTGGACAAAAGCTAAACTAAGAAAAGAGCCTATTCTTGGCACAGGACCAGGTCTTTTCTTAGAGAACTGCTTTAATTTGTTTGACACACAGTGAAAGACTGGCACACTACGCTAATTAGTTTTATATACAGTTGTTTTATAGATCTGCAGCACTACATGTACCCGTGGGCCTACTTGAGTGAAGTCTACCAGGCTGGTTCCTGATGCCTGTTCACAGGAGTGGACCCATTTGCCTGACTTCTTGCTGTATTACTCAAGTTTTTAGTTTTACAATTGTATACATTCATTCAGATAAAATAACATGCATTTAAAATTAGAATAGTGCAGTAATAAATTTAGAAGTGTGGCATGGGCATTCACAGAAAGGAATGAATGCCAGAATTTCTTACCATTATAAATACTTTTCTTTGTTCTTTCAAGTTGTTTTTTTGTTTGTTTGTTTTTTTGTTTGTTTTATTGTTTTGTTTTGTTTTTTGTTTTGTTTTTTTTTTCCTATCAGTGGTGCTGGAAAGGTAGGCAGTTCATTTAAATTTTGAAAGCCTTTTAATTTTATCACTAATATTTCTTCCTAGTGAGCATTTAAAATAATATTTTACTCCTTGTTGCAGAGAGAGGAGTTAAATTTTTTAGTTTCTAAGTACTGGCTAATTTGCAAGTGGCTACTGGAAGCCAGAGAATATTGCTTCTTCTGTCCCATGCAAGGTAAAAATGAATGGCAGGAAATGTTTCAAATGTCATTTAAGGGGATCTGCACCAGGTATCCTGCTAATGTAATCAAATGTGGAGTTAATCTCCCTTTTATGTTTTTGTAAGGAAAGGAGCTTCATCTTGAAATTATAGTTTAAAGAAAAGAGGCATGGACGGGAGACATGGAGGTCATTCAGGCAGCAGCAAGTGAAGCAGAGCAACTCCCATTTGTGCTCAGCCAGATGTTCACAAGCCTTTGCCAACAGCTCAAAAGGCTGATGCTGTATAAATTACTATATCCCAGGGACTAATTCAATGGGTGTGATGGAAGAGGAAGGGAGGAGGATGGTACCCTGTCGGTCAGAGGTCAGGTGTAGCACGTGGGACTGAACCAAGCAATGTTCAGCCAGTTGCACTTTTTCTTTTACTACTGTGGATTGAAAACACTAATTTTTTTCTGATAGAAGGCAGAAGTCAGTACTTTAATTAAGAATATAAGGACAAATTATTATTTTCTTTATAAAGTCCCTTTTCCCACACAGTAAAAGAGGTGAAAACCCAATGAAATTTGAGCCTCTGACAATTATCTTTGAAAATATGGAATCTGTCTGAAAGCTGCAAGTTGTAAGATAAAATACCTTTAAAGACCTCTCTTCCTTTTTGAAAAGATGTTGATTTCAAACCAAACTGCCTTCCCTCCACTGGTACATTTGTACCAAGTTCGCCTATAGGAAACCCTTTTCACTTAGTCTGAGTTGTTTTTCACAAAAGTGAAAACAAACAAAAATGTAGAGTAATAAATAATGCTTTTCTCTTAGAGCATAAAGGCTTCTCTTAACCAAAGTTCTGCTATTGCAGGTAAATAGCCACTTGCAGGTTGCTACCTGTAGAGACACGTGCCTGTCTCTACCACAAGTCTGGTTATCTATGATTCTCTGCCTCTAGAAACAAGTGCTGAGCTAAGGGAATCTGTCTGTCTATATATCTGAGGATATACACCTCCCTGCTATGTGTGAAGGATAATTTAATACATGTGACTCTTGGTTCTTGCGAAAGGTAAATGAAACGCAGGCCCATACCAGTCCCTGGTTTTCTATCAGTTTCAAAAGAGTTGACTCTGATTTTGAATGTTTGAGATTGGCAGTGCTGATGCTTTTCAATTTTGTGAGATATCTTACAGTCGACAGATTGAAAACAGGGTTTCAAGGTTAATGGAGTACCAAGCCTGCATCCCAAACAGTGTTGCTCTATCAGAGGGAAGCCCATGGAGGGATAGAGTGCCTTTCTCTCATAAGATAAGGAAATAAGCAGTGCCCTCTAGTGTTAGTTAATATCAGAGGGAACCACAAGGAGAATTTTCTGTGGTCTGTGTATATGTAATTAAAACTATTTCACAGCTCTGGATGCAACTCTTTATTTCTTGAAGAAAAGTAGTAAAAGTGGCAGCAATAGCATCACTTACCAGGACACGGCTGTCAAAGCCACCATCATTAATAGGTAGATGAAGTCTATGTGTCAGATATCACAAACTCCCTGACCTACAAACTCACTGACTTGTTTTATCTTACCTTGAAGTATATGAATGTAGAATGTCTCCAGCCTGCACCTGGTCTTGTGAAGGACAAGAAATGTATTTTACCATGGAAGGACCATGAAAGTTTCAGGGAGAGGTGTAGCAGCACACATTCCTGCATATTGAAATCCAGAGATTTGTTTTCTAGCATGAAGCAGTCTTGGTGTACATATTCAAGCTTATCTGACACCTTATAGCAAAGCAGTGAACATGTGAGTCTTTTGGACTGTCCTTGGAGCACCTCAGACTTTTCTGGGTTTGGTGATAGTAGCAGGCTTGACTCCTGTTTCAAAGCTGTAGGCATCATTTGTTTCAGTTACAGACAGCTCTCCCAGGGAGGTACTATGGCAATTAGTCCCCTCTCTGCTTTAACATGGAAAGTTACTTCTCTGTCTGCTTCAGAGGGCAACACTTTGTACTGCTAATGTAAAACAAGCATTAAAAAAGCATTTACTATCTAGTTTCTGAATTATCTGCGGTGTGAAAACATTGTAAGCAAATGTGGCTTTTCTTCTCTCTCTCTCTCTTTTTATTTTTTTTTTTTAATTTTAATTTTATTTATTTATTTTGTTTTTCTACCAAAGGAAAAGAGCTCAGAACTCTTTTCTGCCTTTCAGTTTCTGCTGATGCATTTTCGTAGCCTCAGTTGCAGTCTAAAGCTTTCAGGATGAGCCTGAGGTCCCTGGTGTGATAAAGTCACTGTTAACAATTGGGAATTCTCTAAGGCCTTGAGGGCATCTTAGCAAGTGTCCCCCAGCTGTAATCTGAAAAACAGCACACACAATAAAAGTACAAGCATTTTCAAGGGTCCATGCAGTACCTTGGCTTATTCAGGCCTTCCTGCCCTGGGTGAGGTTCATCCTGGACTGAGATTTTCTAAACCAAAACATCTTCTGATGTAGCAAGGGCACCTCACTTTCCTCCTTGGATTATGGTCAGTGAATGTTTCTGGTGGTTGCCAGCACTGTAAGAAGTGGGTGCCAAGACTTAGGCAGAGTGTGTTGCCGGTGTGTGAGAGTAACAGGTGAAGATGCTGTGGGCTTGTATCTTTGAGCTGATGGAACAAGATCAGCTCTGTGTGAGGACATACCTGTGAGTGTACATTATCTCTGGAAGAAGATGTCAGAAATGAGAATACTTACCTGGACTGTCACTCCTCAGATAGATTTTCAACCCACCTCAAACATTTGTGACACGTGCCACAGCTGTTGTCAAACTTGGTGCTTGCAGTAGTTGTTGATTCTTAGCTCTAACCATAGAACCCCTTTTTGAGCTGCAGTCAGTAACCTCTGTGCTCTTTGCTACAGACAAGCAGGGAGAGCATTGTTTGTGCTGACTGCCAAGGATGAGGTTATGCTCTGTGAAAAGACCAAGGAGAAAAAATGTTCAGCATTGTTCCTCTGAGATGTACCAAAAATCTTCACGCACCAATGAAACAGCCAGTGTTATGGTATCATAACAATGGTTTGTTAGGACTTCACCCCAGGCTGGGATGATGATTTCTGTTTAAGACCAAGACCAACAGATGGCATTTGTTAGGACATTGATATTTATGTACAAAGTTGCCAGGACTTTAAGAAATGGTGCCTCTCTTAATTAAGATGATAATGCACTGCCTTGTTTGGAGACATTCTGCTCATAATGATGCTGGTGAATTATGAATAGAGGGAAATTAGTAATAACAAATGCCAGATGGAGGTAACTTTCAAAAAGGAATATTTTGTGTAATGTGGCATGTAAAGTTGACAGACTGGGTCTTAGAAGATCTTTATTATTCTTTAGGCTTTCCTGACGAAATTACTCTTTATCCTGCCAAGAAATGTGGTCCCACATGCCAGTGTGTTTTTAAGTGAGAGTAATTAAAGTGTGCCTCTAAGTTTATAGCTTGAAGTGAAATCCGTTCCTCCAATGGGTTGTCAGGAATCTATAAAAAGTGCAAGAAAGGAGACAACTTATAAAAACAATAGTTTTGCCAGTTCTGTACTTTCTGCCTTTGAAATCAGAGGCAATTAGGGATGAACAAAACAACTTTCAAAGTTAAAAAAAAAAGTGTTAGGTCTGCTGACATTTTACTTCATATTTTTCCTTTGGTTGAATATGACTGTTGGGAGTAAGAAATGTGTTTTTTTCTAAAATTAAACCCCACCTTCCTTGATTGAAGTAAAAAATGATCACTGAGTTAGAAATCATTGAATCCTTAAATACTGGTCCCTTTTTTGCAACTTCCTGACATAGGAAAATAAAATTTAATTTCGTTTTGTAATATAAAGTGGTAATTGAAAGAGAAATAGACAAGGGAAAGTAAGAAATAAAATGTTGGGATTTGATACTTAATTTTCTCCTAAGAATATTATCATTCCATGGGCATTCCATCTTTGATCTCAGGACCTGTTGGCCACTGTCCATTGCAGAGAGGGTGCTTTCATGATGATTTCTGGGTGAGGCAAAGTGTGTCATCTGGGGTGACCATGAAGATTGGATTTTCCTTTGTCATTGCCCTTAGATTGCAGTAGTGTAATAAAATTAAATTTAGGACTGTAGAAGTGTTGCATGAAGTCACTTTCTAGCAGACACACTAAGCATAGTAGACCAGGAAGATCTGAAGAGCTCACTTTGTGCTCTATCCCTGCACAGTCACAAATTTGCAATAGTGGACTTGAGATGTACAGTCCAAGACTTCTTCCACAAGTTCAAACATTGTAGCAGGATTCAGAAAGATAGCAGAGTTGCTTTTGTCTTTAAATTATTTCTGTGAGAATGCATTAGTAGGGGAATAAATGAAGTAATACATTTCAGTATTGGATGATGAAAAGAAGGCTTCTGCTTCATTTAGAAAAAGGTCAAGATCAGTTTTCAGGAGAATAAAACACTGTTTTGAATTATGCTAAGAACAGACTGTCCGACTATTTCTGGTATTAACGTTCATTGCTATTGGAGAAAGGATTTAACAATAGAAAGATGAGAACATGAGAAAAGAATGTCTAGAGGGAAGGCAGTCAAGGATGGGATTCAGTGGCTCTAGCTTTGATAACAAAGGCAAAGAGTGGTCTCAACCGAGTCTTTTGAGATTAATCTGGTACTTTCAGTAAACCCTAAATTTACCTTAGTGCAGAAAGAACAGTATTTCTAAGCATTTTCAAAAGCTGCAGAGAGAATTCTTTCTCACTGAGCTTGTTGAAGCTATTATGAATTTACCTGGGAGATGCCATCTTAAGTTACAGACAACTCAATCCTGGTTTACATGCATATTTAATGAATAAGTCCTACATCTATATTTAAAAAAGCTAACTTTTTAAAGAGAAGTTTGCCTAATGGGAAGTGGGTGCTATGATTGTTTCAAAAGCTGTACTACATTCTTGTTGTGTTGTCAGTTTTGTTTATGCTGAAGTTTTTTCTGTTGTGTTATTTTGTTTTCCCAGAAAAACTTTACAATTCCAATGGACGGGAGCTGAGACGGGCACTTTTTTCCTTGAAACAAATATTTCAGGTGAGCAAATAATAGCTGTCTATTCTGTGAATCTGAATGTGTTTGAATGTAGACTGAGTTTAGAGGAAAATATTTACTGATAAGTCATAAAGATGCTTCATGGAGCTGAGGAGAATATGATCATGAGTGATCATTTTAAGGAAAGGCGTGGATTTAAAAGTGAATGTTCATTATGGAGGAAATCTGAAATCTGGAGGACTTTGGGTCCTGTGGGGAAGTAGGCAATGTGATAGACAAGTGTTGTGGTTGATAAGAAATTTGCTTGAATTAAAGTATTGGATTTCAGATTGGTTTTACTGGATAAAGGAGAAGGACTTGGGAAAACTGCAGGTCTGCAAGGAAACTTGTTGGAGAGAAGAGGTCAGGAAAAGGGAAAAAAAAACCCATCTGTGAGAAGTAGAGCATACTCTCAATGTGAATCTAAAATAGAATTTATTTGAGACATTCCATTTTCAGTAAATATAAGTGAGAACAATAAGGGGAGCACTCCTCCTCCTTTACTAATGGATCCAAACTGAGGATGACAACCTAGAATCCTTTTTTTAGCTACAATAGGTAGGTGGAAAGATTCCAAAATCTTAATTTAACATTTTTGCTTTCTTTTAAATAGACATTTATTCTAAGAAGAATAAAAACGTTTATGAAATCCACAAGACTGCAGGATTGCAAATTTTCTGAACACATAATCCTTTTTATAGGTTTCAAAGTTAAGCACTTAGAATTTAGAAAATGCCAGAATTAAAATTTTCTAAACAATAGGAGTGAGTGGTAAAGGGTAGACAATTTAATGTTAAATCTTAGTAGTTGAAGATGTGTTCTGGGTCAGAAAAATGTCCCTGAATTTTGAAATTTTTAGACAAAGGAGGAGTTTCAATTCAAAACAGTCTGGTCATCTCATGAGTGCAGATTGGGAAAACCATTGTCTCTCCAAGAAATATTGTGCCTCATTCCCAGAGGGAGACTGCTTGAGGGTCATAAGGATGCAAGTTGGGTTTCCCTGTGAGCTTGCCAAGCATGTGGACTGTGTGCTCACAGGAAATCAGGCAGGTTTCCAAGAGTCTTCTCTGGTTTCTGCTTTTTGTGCACCTCAGCTATTTCTGGGAAATATTTGTGTTTCTCTGCATTTGTGTGTTACACAGATAATCTGGGCACTCACATATATTTAGCAATGAGTGCTGAGCCTCTCTTCCCACCCATCCTGCACCTCCCATGTCCTTCCATCATGAATTCTCCCAGTTTGGGTATTCATAAATGTCCTCTTCCCTACAGGTTTTTTGAACTCTAGTAGGTATAACTGAGCACAAGTTCTCAGTTCTTTCAGAGAACAGACCAGTAAGATACCTCTCTTCCAGCTGACCAGTTGTTCTAATGAAAATATCGTTTAAATATTTATTCTAGTTAATTAGGGGTTGACTGTGTTGAAGAGTAGTGAGATAGAAGGGAAAAACGATGCACACAACCCCTATTTATGTATGAATTTAGTTTTAAGTGAAACCTGTCTGACTGTTTCAGGACATAATTTTCCTTGAAGAATTTAACTTTCTTGGTTTCTAATGTATGAGGTATGGAAAGGAATTTGGGAATTACCACATATGCAAGCTCTTTCTGGTGGAACTATGGGTAATTGTCAAGCAGACATACCCCTAAAAAAATCTACATATACTCTTAAAATACAGGTTCTCTTAGGGGAGACTTGAAAAGCGTTCCTTAGGCTGGAGAGTATTCATTAGAATATGCTCAAGTATTTGAGGTGATACACTTTCAATTGGAAAACAAGCCCCTGTCAACCTGGTTTACCTGCCAGCTTTGCTGTCCTTAACAGCATTGCTAAGGGCATCCTTTGAATATGATTTTAGTTTATCTCATAATGAACCACGAGAGAGAATGTAAGGTAATTTTTGTAATAGTTTTAGAAAGAAAAGTTGCATCAGTCTTTTACTGAAGAAAAATACAAGTAAATGTAATAAGGTTATATTATAAACAAAACATTTTTGTCCAAAGTATTTTTTTTGTTTTTTTTTTTGTGTATATGACATGAAAGTATGTCGCATTGGAAATTTTTCATTATGGTAAAAGTTTTTTTAAAGTTTTAAAGTGTGTTTTTCAACATAAATACATTTTTTGATTTTCTATGCCATTATAGACAGTATTTTAAATTCCTTGAGAGTGTAAAATTTTGGAAATAAAATGTTGACTTAAAAGGAGTGTTTTCATAATAACAAGTTTTCAGAGTGTTATGGAGACTTCATCATGTATTTAAGTGCCAAGACAGCTCATAACACCATTTTTTTATAATTTCATCATTGCTGACTTAATTTGGCACAGTTCTATGTCAGGATCATTTTTAATTGAAAGACCTTCAAGGTAGTATGCAGTCTCTCATTTGCATTAATTGGGAATAAGCCCAAGTTTTACATCGAATTTGAATTCCAAATTGTCGGAGCTCTTGATTTTTCACGTGAGGCCTCGGCAAAGCTTAGCAGTGTTTGGCAAGAGCAATGTCTTTGTTTCAAAATTTAGATGAAAGATTTGTTTGGCAAGTCCACACTTGGAATTTCTCTTTGATTTCTTCTGGTGGGCTGGTTTTGGCAAAATGATAAAGGTTATGTGGAGTGTCTTTCTTTGACAGAACTGCCATTCTGTTCCAGTCATTCATTCTGAAGGGGTGAGAGAGCCAGATTCATCATCTTTTTCTGGATTGTACTGCAGTTTTCTTCCTCTGTTTACCAGTACGCTTTTTGACTAACTTACAGAGTAATATATGATTGACAACCAGTACAGTTTCTCTCCTTTTGAATGGGTTTTCTGACAGACTTCTGAATTGCCTGGTTCTTGAATTTATCAAAACCTCATGATTTTTGGGCAAAGTGCTAAAACTTCCAAAGGCATTGAACCGAATCCAGCCAAACGCGTCACTTAGAAAATCAGGCTCAAAAAACGTTCCTCATTTCATAAAAGAGTTAAAAATACATCTGCTTAAAGCATTTAATTCAATATCAATCTTAAAAGCAAAAAATTGAGCAAAACCACAAAAATAAATGCAAATAGCGCTGTGAGATTTAAATGATACTGAAGTTTATTTAACATGGCCTGTGAAACAACAGGATGTAATATGAAGCAGTCATGATTTAGAACCTATAAGCAAGTATGCCTTGTAGTTACAATACATAGTTTCAAATCATGCTGATTGCATCATTTCAAAATAGGAAATAACTGGATAAGAATATGGTGCTGTAAGAAAAATAAGAAAGCCATAAAGCACATTTCAAGTCTGTTGAAATCTATAACCTTGTGGAAATCTGCTTATTAAAGTTTTGGAAAATATTTTTAATCAATATCAATGAATGCATTAGGTTTTCTGAAAAGCAGACCTCAAGTGTGTATTTTGAAGTCTTCAGGAAAAAAGACAGTTCTTTTTTAAGATTGCTTTATCTACAAGTGTCATTTGACAGGTGCAGGCGATCTCCCATTAGTTTTCTTAAGGAGCCTAGATTCCTGTTTTGTGTTGTGATCAGAGTACCAAGGGACACAGTTACAAAATTCTCTTACAGAATTTTCATCTGTTGTTGAGAAATTCATTAATCATTGAACAATTGAGCTTTGTGTTAAAAAATGTCACAAAGAACAGCTATGTGGGGGCCCTGGAAACATTAACTAGAAGGTGTTTGGAAGACACAATCTTATCAGCGAGAGAAATCAAATGTCACACACTTCAGCTGCTAAGGAGTCATCAATCATCCTTAGGAGTGCAGGAGTATTCTGTGTTTGCCTCATTGATCTCAAGGAAGGAGGCTGCTCCTTCCCCTCCTGCAAGCATGACTGATGACTCCTTAGGGTTTGAAGCTGTGTGACACTTGATTTAGGGGCGGCTGTCATCACTTGTGAGGAGGCTGCCTGCCACCTCTCCCCTTTAAGAGCCTCTTGGAAGGGTTCTTGGTTAAGTCATGAAAAAGCGAAACCTTCATTTCCTTCCCAAATCAAATTCACCAGAGTTCTACGTAGCAGTTTACAGACCTATTTAATCCTGTTTTACTGTTTAGAGATTATAAATAAAATAGATATGACACATTAAATGTCAAAATGAGTTTCTCAGTTTCATTAGCAAGTAGAGTGCCTTCTTCATGTCTAGACAATGTTACAGGCTGAGATCTAAACAGTGCTTAATGAGAGTAAAAAATGTGAACTTACACCATAAAGATAGCTTAAAACTTGGGAAGCCACCAGCATTCATTCTCTAATGACTGTGAATGTTTGAATTGGATCAGGAAATGTTGTTTAGTATGATGCCCCTGTCTACTTTAGCTTCCTCAGGTATGTAATACAATGCCTGAATGTTGTTTGATCTGTTGCTTATCTGCCATGAAGAATATTACTGGTAGTGTCTGCTCTAGGTGACTCTTCTGGGAGTTTTTAATTCTGCTGTTAACTGGGAGGACAAACACACAGTGTGTTGATGTATCTGCTGTCTACGAAAGGTGCAAAAAATGAAATTCTGTCCCCATCATGTCAGTGGCATAAAATGTCTTTAGTTTCACTGCTATTTTTGTCTGGTGGTTGAGTGTATATAGGGAGATAAACTGTAATAAACAGAGATAGGTACAACAGGACTGTTTTTTTGTACATTTCCCACTAAATGCCATTCTAGCAGGAAGGCAGTCAAAGATTTTCTGCCTAATAATTGAATAGCTTAAAGTGAGACTGACATGTGGCTTATTTTTGCTTGCTTACTTCTTGCACTCACAGGGGGGAAAAAAAGTTATATGGGGAAAAAAGATCTTATTATCTGGGCCTTATTAACTGAATTAAATGAAATATTGAAAGCAGAAATGTGCTTACAAAATTGTAAACATGTAACATGTTAAATAGGAGGACAGTTACTTTTCTGTGTTCTTTCTTTCAGCCTGTTTTAAGAACTGTAGCACAGTTCAATTTCCTCTCAGTGTTCTGTACAACCCAAAAAGGCAGCCCAGCATTTTCAGTAGTAGAATTTGATGATAACTGGGATTTTTCTCAGGTGAACATGGCATCATCCTAGCTACAAAATTAAGTTCAGTGGGAGCACTAGAAGTAAACATTATATCATCACAGTAAGAGGGCTTTCTATCTGCACCTCCCTCAACAGATGCAGGAATCAGGCAGGTTATGTAAAAGTAGTGAAGTTAATGACCAGAGTCACAGAAGAAGGAAAGCACCATGTTCAGACTAAAGGGGAAATAGGACTTTTTGAAGAAGATAGTGGTGAAGATGAGTCAGGATCACAATAATCCAATCTTGTTAATTGAAGAAAGCAAACTTAAAAAACATAAGTGCGACATGGGAGCAACTTTGTTGTGCAGGCTAAGGATTCTTTCCTCTCTAAATTTTGTCTTTAACTTAAGACAACAGTAATTTGGGGGGCGGCGGTGGGGGGGGGTTTCAATTACATCCTCTGAAGGAATCTGTTTTTGTCTTAGTTGTGCAAATTTCTATTTCTTTGCCTATGTGTTAGGTATCAATACATGTGTTTTACTGATTTGTTATCTATCACAAAAATGTAAACATGAAAGACTGTAGGCTGATTTTTCTCCTTGGTCTAATCTAAACTTCCCCTCTTTCAGTTTGTACCCATTACTCATTGTCCTTATCACTACAGTTCCTGATGAAGAATCCCTCTCTGACTTCCCTGTAGGCTCTCTTCAGATACTGGAAAGTTGCTTTGAGATCTCCGTGCAACCTTCCCTTCTCCAGGCTGATCAGCCTCAACTTTCTTGGCCTGGTTTTGTAGGAAGGGTCCTCCAGTCCTCTAGTCCACTTCATGGCCCTCCTCTGGCCTTGCTCCAACAGTTCCATGTTCTTCTTATGGTGGGGTCACCAGAACTGTGGGCAGTGGTGGGTCTCACCAGAGCAGAACAGAGGAGCAGAATCCTCTCCCATGCCCTGCTGGCCCCATTGCTTTGGATGCAGCCCAGGATACAACTGGCTTTCTGGGCTGCCAATTGCTGGCTCACGTTGAGTTTTTCATCAACCCAAGTTTCCCCCACATTTTTTCCTCCAAGTTTTCTCCACAGGGCTGCTCTCATTCGCTTCTGTACCCCACCTGTAAATGTGTCTGCAATTGCCATGACTCAGTCACTTTGTTGAACTCCACAAGGTTTGCACTGACCTACCCCACAATCCTGTCAAGGTCCCTCTGGATGGCATCCCTTCCATCCAGCAACAGGACCGGGGATAAATTTTTATTGTTGTCATCACCAGAAGCCAAACTTTACACCACAGGCTGGCTTAGTATATTGCCTCCCTGAAAGTAAAGGGGGGTGGTGATTTCCATGCATGCTGTTGTAAAATGTTGCTCCATATAAATAGATGGAAGAATAGGAAAAAAGGGCACAGTGTAAAAATCCTGATGTCTTTGTGTCATGTTATTGCCATGCTTCTACACAGATGTACGTGAAATGAGTTGGGAAGGTGTAAAGACTGGTGAACAGAAGAAAATGAGGAGTGGAGCCACAGCATGGAGGAGTATAGGGAAAAGTCTCAAGGGAAAGAGGAGTGGAAGCTTGGCAAAGCTGGTGAGGTCTGTAAAGGGGGTTGAAGGGCATTTGCAATCAACAACTAGAGCAAAAGGAAGGAGCTTCCATTGAGATACAAACCAGCTGCTTGGTCCTTGCAGATCTTTTACTAAAATGCTTCTACCTCCTTTATTTCTAGCAGCTGAGCAGTTTTGGGACATTCCAGTCCAGGGCAGTCTTGTTCTCAAGGAGCTGTACTTCTAGGTGTACTAGTGGGAGATTGACAGAAGAAAGACAGCAAGTGAACCTGCCAAGCACCTATCTTGGGGTGGTTTCTTGGGGTTACCAGGTATCAGGGAGTAGAAATACATGGACTCTTTGTGACAGCAGAGGACTCTCAGATCTGTGTTTGGTTCATCTTCTAAGAGTAGTGCCCTGACACAAAATCGAGCTGAGTTTTCATGTTTAGTACAAGACTTGCCTACCTAAACACTGGCTCATCTGGTCTATACATAGAATTATTTTGTAGTTTCGTAAATAATTGAGGTTTAAATGGCAACACAGTCTTAAGAGTCTCGTAGGCCTTCAGTTTATGTATGGATGTGTCCATATATTGTATGGATGTGTGTGTATATGTGCGTGTGTGTATGTTTTTGGAATGATTTCTTTCCAGATTTGTTTGCCATAGATGACTTGGCTTTTCAAATGGACTGAAATAAACAGTGACAATTGAATTAGATAATATCAGGCACTTCTGGATTGGCAATCTAGTATTTTAATTATATAAATAATTTTGGAGTCCAAAGGACAGAACTATAGTTTGAAGTGTGGGAAAGTAACTATAAATTACATCTTGGCAATCTGTGCTTCTTCAATCACTTCCTGACTATGTTTACTCAGTTTTCAAGCCAGAGTGAGCTTTTCTAATGGCAAACATTGCAAGCCGATCTTGATCTGTAAAATGCAACCTGTTGCTTAGCCAGTAAAAAAGCTGGACTATGTAAATGCTTTGGGATTTCTGTTTTTAATAGAGCACGACATAACTTTCATTACTACATCATTTTAGTCTTGTCAATAGGAGTAATTATTTTGCTGGTAACTTCAGCAGATGTGATGCACACTGAAGGCAGGTAGCAATGGTTAAAAATATTATTGTGGAGTCTTAGTTGTGGTATATTTCTAATGTAGTCAGAGAGGTTTCAGAGGTAGGCAGCTGAAAGGGCAGCTGAGAGGAATTGAGTGTTAATTTTCCACTGCTGATGGGATGGTGAATCATATGAGCATTTGAAATTATACAGGCAGCCTGTGGATTTGAAGGCTCTCAGGTCATAAAGTCTGTTCTGGTCTGTGCTGCTACATGGCTACTGCTGGCCAGGGCAGTCAGATTAGGAGAAAAGTATGGGATGGGGTTGGTTTGGGATATTTGTTTGTTTGTTTGTTTGTTTGTTTGTTTTGGAGTGTTTTGATTTTTGTTTTGTTTTGGGTTTTTTTGTTTTTGTTTTTTTTTTTTTTAATATGTGAGGGTCTGCCAGAGCCAGAGGAATGCTTAGGAAAAGAGATCTGTTTCTATTCTCATTGTACTATTAAGTATAGGAAGGGTGGAACAAGGACCTACTCATCATTGATGCTATTGCTAATAGAAACCTGGATTTTATCATTCTGCCTTTATGCATTCATTAACAGAGAAAGATTTTGAAGTATACTGGGCAATATTCCTGTATTTTACTTTCTTGTGGTGGAGTGCCAGATAAATTGTCATTTGAGATTTATGCCAGTGAAAGCCTGCAGTCGTGCATGGTTTGCTCTTTGACCTACCTCCTCCTTCCTCCCTTTCCTCACCAGTCAGCTGCTGTCCCTCTGCCGCTAATTTACATCCCCAAATGAATGAAGCTTAATCCCTAAACCTTAATCCTCCTAAAACCAGCTGAACTTTGTGATCCTATCTTGACTTTGCAGGAGATTAAAAATAAAAAAGAGGGAGGGTGGGAGCTGTTTGAAAAAATGTGCTTTAACTTCTAAAGAGTGCAGCCATCATTTATGTTTTTCAGAGGGCTAAAATACACTGGCATTTTATTGATCAGTGTATTTTTCCTTGTTATTTTATTTTTTCACATTGAGCATAATCATTTGGGGTTTCTGTTTCAGTTCTGTTTCCTTGCTGTGTGGTGTGAACTCTTGGCAGGGGAATTTGAGGAAGAGGGCTTTTCAAGGAGACCTTGTTCTGTCATAATAATGTGGCCTGGGGACAGTGCACTCTGCCATGCTACTGTTTCATAGAGCATAGCAAAGAGTCAAAAATTTACCTCTCGAAAAGTAGGGATGCTTATTTCAGGAGCCAGGGCAGGTAATGTCTGAATGAGCTGTGCCCTTTCTGCTCATAGGATTCTGTATTGATAATGCTGCCAGCATCATGTCCCAAAAGATTTCAGGCAGCAGAGCAGGCTGCTCCTCCTCTCTTAGTTGGGTATATATTTCTCCTCATATGCATGATGCCCAGTGAATTGGCAATATTCAGCTTACCTTTTGCCTCGGTGAATTATCACAGTCTTGAATGTGAATGCAGTATGTGTTTGTGAAGCTACAATTTTTGGTCTACGGACAAAACCCAAGCTGAGCTGATAATCAGAGTTTAAATCTCTCTTAATAGGGATGTTGCAGAGTGACAGAGCAGAGAGGGAAGCTCCTCCTCTAGCAGACAGTGAAATGCATCAACCACTGGAGTTCAGTTTGAATGCAATCGCCTCTGGTAAACCCACAGGCAAAGCTTAGGGAGGAGATTCTCCTGTCTGTGACTGGTACTCTATGCCTGTGCTACTCTCGCTTTTAGGCTGGATCACAGCAACTTTTGCATTTTGGAAGATTTGATCAGTACGGAATGTGATTGCTGGCTCTCTCAATAATGTGTCATGTGGAAAGCACAGGCTGGGGAACCTGGAAACCATGGGAAATGAATGCTTTTCCTTTTTTGAAGAAATGAACATTATAAAATGTGCAGTCTTTAACTTTGTAACAGCAACAGGAAAGAATTGTACAAGATAGAATTAAATATGGGAATGCTTAAGCAGACAGAAACAATGGGATAGCTTATTAAGGGGGGAGAAGCTCAAAACATAAAATGAGATTCTTCTTGATGGAAATCTTATAGACAAGCAACTTGTTTTAGTTTATGATTCTTTGGAAAGACAGTACTCTGCACAGCTGTTAGCCACGTAAGAAAGTAATACAGATGTGCATATCCAAATGTGAATATTCACTTAATAGTCCAGTTTCCCCAAATACTTGGAATGAAGCTTTTAGCAGTGCTTGTTAGATTAAAAAAAAAAAAAAAATCCCCTCGAGAAACTATGTCCCAAAACCTCAATTCTTATTAGGAAATGAAGCAACTTTCTTGTAGCATAAAAATAATGATGCTTTGGGTAAAGCTTTCAAACATATGGCCCACAGAAATAGCAGGCTTCAGAAAGATTTATCTTCAACAGTAAATAAACAATTTATCTTTGCACGTGGAAGCTGCACATCGGTTAGAACATGTTCTTGCAAAGTGCCATTCCTTAGAAAAATGTCTTCAGTCTCCATCTTCAGGTAAGACCGTGCAAAACTACTTCAAATGGTACAAACATGTGGGAAAGAAGACAATGGCCCTCACTACTTCTGCTAGTGGTGCAAGAGCCTATGGTGCAGACTGCTTGATCACAGGGTTTGTGGGGTCTCTTTACTTGCTGGGCTGAGTTATGGAGGTGAATAAGTTGGTTTGTGCATTCTGTCAACCACATAAGGAAGTTTTCAAATCACCACTTCGAGTATACTTAGTGTCTTTTCCATTATACATTGGACGAAAATAGACATCTATTGCACAGACATACGTTATCTTGTTTTGTCTTCCTTTGAGATGCCTAAAAAAGGGAAGAGACATGATCTAATTCAAGTCAGTGAATAAATGAGCAAAATATAGTTATCTGATGAGGCCAATGGTATCTTTTTGTAAAGACTTTAAGTAGCCAGCCTTTGTGTCACTGCACAATCTTTATGGTTGCAGAAGCTTAGCAGTAAGCTTAGAGAGCTTTGCCTGTTTTGCTGCTTTTCTCATCAGTGCCTTAATGCCTGCTGATTAAGGGCTCATAAATCTTTGCAATATTAGCAGAGTCTATTTCTGTAGCAAATGGCAACACTTCCCTGCCTCCTTCTAGCTGTTATCACATATGTGTGGCATATACTTGTAGGTATCATTGTCACACTCATGCCATATATTCTGAACAATGAATGCTCTCTTCCTGGAAACCTGAACCTCTTAACCACTGCTAGAGAGTAGCCTTTACTCTGGAGGTCACCTAACTTGGCAAGTCAGTGAGTTAATGGGTCTGAAAAGATTATCCTAGACCAAAATTGATGTAAACATTCTCCTTTCAATGTAGAACGTATGAGCTTGAATGCCTTTCATCTTTCACTGCACAATCCAGATGTTTCTTCTTTCCTCTCATCGTATAGGGGGGGATAGATAATGTACTGAGTTGAGATTTATGTCTAAGGCATTATGTGTTTGTACTCTACTTCATTATACCTTCTTTTTCCCTTTTATTTGGGAAAGGAAAAGTACCTTAAAAGCTTTTTTTTCTTTTAATTCAAGTTTGATTTGTTTATTCAGTGCTTTCCAAAAGCAGTCTGGTTGGAGTTCCTCATCCTCTCTATTTCCTCTGCTGTTATCCTGCAATATATCTCTTTGCAGTTTAGGGTGACTCTATGACTTGGTTGCTTTGAAAAAGTTCAAGAAGACAGATCTCAAAATTTGATTTAGAAAGGTCCATGTTAAAAAACAAATAATTAAACAACTAACTAAACAAATAAATAAATATATATATCACCAACATAAAACCAGATTTTTAGATTGATTTATTTTGACAATCAAATGCTAATTTCTGATTTTTTCCCTAGGTGATGCACTAATATGTATTCATTATTTAAGATTATGGGGAAACTAAAGTTATAGTGGGTGTTTCAGTTTTTATCTTTCACTGAATGTCAGCAGCCCTTAATTGCTAAATGCTATTAAAATTTTTATTTTGTTTTTTGGGTTCAACGTGAAAGACTCTGAAACTGAATTACTGTTAAATTCTCTGCTATATGGACTTCTTTTTTTTTTTTTTTCATCATCCAAATGTCTTTTTTTTTTTCCAAACAGGTATGGTAGGTCTATTAATAAAAGTGAGAATCTGCAGATCACAGTTATGCCTATTTTTCCTGTATTTCCAATGTTCTTTATTTCACTGTGTGTCAATCCAGAATAGATTCCTCTTTTCCTCATTTGAAGGAGGATGCAAACACACCTGATGCAAAATCGAAACGTATGCTCAAGTATCAAGAGAAGGCATTTAAAGAAAAAGGAAATGTTTTTGAACTAGTATAACATTAACATCTGGAAAAATTTGTGATTATTTCACTCAATAATTAGATTTGTTTTATGTATTGTTTCTCTTAAATTAGACTGCTTGTTACCATGACACATAGCCTTAGTTTACCTGAACCCTTAATATACTTTACATTAAGCTTAGCTGGGAGATTCCATGGATATGTTTCCTCTCTTAAGTTTTAGGAGAAACAGGACTAAAAATTCTTAAAGAAGAAGAAATTATTCAGGTATCTTTGAGTTTAAAACACTATATAACAAAGGGATATGTGGGAGGGAGCACTCACCTGCTGGTGAAAATGCATAGAGGAAATTTGTCTTCATATAATTGTGTGCTTGTATCTGTAGTGCCTTGGTCTGACATTTGAGTTTGTAAACTTCTTAGCTTTTCAGAAACCACTATTAAGGCTTTTTTATATAGCTACTGAAAAATAAATAGCACTCTTAAAGTATTGAGACTAAGAAATAAAAAGAATTTTTAGCTCAAGGGTGCATATGCAGTGGTGAATTTCATCTTATGTATTTTGGGCTTTTACGATATGCTTTCACCAAGATGTGGGTGGGGTATGATTACATGCTTCCACTTTTTATACTTCATTTAAAGGGTAAATCACTTTTATCATGTGATTTTTTTGTGTATCTGTACATGACTGTAAAATATTTTTCAAATTGTTTTTAAGAAATTTGACCAGCTAAAACATGAAATGGATTTTTTTATTTCTCATAATTTCTAAACTTCTCACAAACTGCTAGATCACCTTCCAGTTATTAATATCCCAGTTGGTCAGACTGGAGGAATTATGTAAATTATTGGTGACAATAAAGAAATTCATAATAAATTATCTGGCTGAAAGAAACTTACAGTAAGAGAAAATGTCTCACTAAAAGGGGCTTGATTATTTGATTTCTCTTGGCAGTTTGCTAAGTGTTTGCCATGAATTCAAAAATCACTCTCAGCAAATTTACTGTATGGATCTTGGGCTCTTGGGGCTGCATTATTGGAAAACTGGAATTTATGTCAGTTACACTGTTGTGTATAAAAGCATAAATTAAGATTATTTAACAGAAAGGAGTTGGTAACTGGGATTGTCTGCAGAGTAAATCTCTCCCATTAAAATCTTTAATTGGTCTTGTGCATAATTTGCATGGCTAATTCATTAAGGGTTGTTTAATCCAGTTCTTAGTAGCTTCTTGTTTGTCTGCATGTACCTTCTGTAAGAGTAGACAGGCTTTAGAGGTGGTGCTCTACAGTCCCTTGGCATAGTAGCTATTCATGTAAAGCCCAAGAAACCCCTCCTCTCCCTGGTGTCACTTCCACCTGTGACATGGGATCATTCTGCTGCCCTAAGGAAAGAACTGATGGTGAAAAAACAGTGAGCCACTTTAGCTAGTATAAACTCCCGTGAAATTTTCTCTTCTCTTTGCTGTTTCCATCACAGTGTGGGCATATTGGCTACTAGTGCTCTTATCTTTAGCACTTTACTTTCCCATTTTAAATTATGTTAAGGTAATAAATATAATATTACATTGCAATAAAACCATTTTTAAAGTTCTGCTGTGCACGCCTAAAATACTGAAATTGGAATTATGCTAAGGAATAGAGATGGTATTCTCTTGTTGATCCTGACACTTTAGGGCTTTTAAGGATATTTGTTTATGTGATATGATGAGTTTTAGTATTGTGGAGAATGTCTGCAAGCCTTCAATAAAAAAAAATGAAAAGTCATATTTTGCAGATTTTAGTTTTCTCTAGTTGACTGAAAGGTTAAAAGTTGTTTTTTCTTGCTTTGCAATGATGTATCTCGTTCTGATTTTAAAATTCAAAATTCTGCTTTTGGTCCTCTGTATAACAACTTCCATATCTTGATTCACAACTTCCATAACTTGATTACAACACATGAAACAAAATGAGTGTTGCAGGTGTGCACTTCTTTTTACATTATGATATAATCTGTTTCTTTGTCTTTCAAAAATCTAATTTAGCTTTTCCTTTCTCCTGCGACAGGATGACAAGGACTTGGTTCATGAGTTTGTTGTTGCTGAAGGTCTGACTTGCTTAATCAAAGTGGGAGCAGAAGCCGACCAGAATTATCAGAACTACATCCTGAGAGGTAAAGGAATGCATCCAAAAGTTGTTTTTATTGCTTGGAAGCTCTCACAGATCTACAGCAACTTGCTGTGTAAAGTGTCTTTGAATTTGCTTTTAAGTTTGGTCCTGATTCTTTCGTGTTACACAAGAAAGGTAAGGGAAGATTAATACTCACCACTGAGCTGAATGAATTGAAATATTTGGAATCTTGATGGTCTCCTCGTTGTTCACCTTTTCTTGTAGATACAGTGCACATCTCTAATTCCAGCAAAGAAAAGGCATTCTAAAGCCTTTAGAAGAAAACTGTGTTAGGGGGCAGAGAACAAATTAACTTCTTGGAGTGTGGTCATCTTTTACAAAGGAGCTGCTGCGATCAGGTTGGACGCAGCAGGAGTTGTTTTGTGAGCTGTGTTTCTCTCCTTTCTTGCAGTGATGGGTGGCTGTTTACCTCCCAAGCAGCATGGAGGGTTTTCTCCATGCTGCTTAGACAGTTGAAAAGTACCAGGGAAACAGAGAGAGGCAGCACCCAGCCTGCTCCATCACCCTGTTGGGAGAGGTGTTTTCTTATCACCTCTGTCTGTTGTGGTGCAGCAGAATGCAGCATCCTCAGTGTCTCTGGATATCATGCACTATCTATGGAATGAACTGGGAGAAAGTCATACCTTAAGGGGTCAGCTGGCTGGAAACAATTTTTAGCTATCTGACATTTTGGAGTTAAACAGGTAATGAGAGGTCTACATTCTATTCTTTGCACTTAAAAGATAACTGGCAAAGATAGGGTTTGGAGAGGGATTTGGAAAAGGTGATTAAAAAGCTGATTTCCTCTGTTGTGGCCCAAATGGATGCATGTGTTTTTTCATCTAAAAGGAAACCTAAGCTGTAAATTTGGAGTTTCTTCAGTATTTTGAGGGGAGAACAGTCACTCCAAGGGATCTTTGCTGCTGGATGATCTCATAGTAAATGGAGACAGCTTACGAATGCATAGTTGTGGTAGATTGCTCATTTGAGTTTTCTTAGACTGACGTATATAACTGTATTTAAAAATGTCACTTTGATGTATTTAAGTGCTCAAACTCAAACTACACATTAAAGAGCAAAAAACAAAACCAAAAACAAACAAACTAATTCCACCCCCCCCAAAAAA